>JADLZN010011749.1:41356-114540 GCA_018155175.1 Sinocyclocheilus anophthalmus | reverse complement strand
AGCATGCTGATCTTTTCCTGTGACATTTACTAAACTTTAAGTGCCAGTGATGAACAGGTCATCAAAGTAGCCTATTAAGCAATACGATCCTTACCTGGTTAACCTGGCCATTATAGGGGTGAAAAACAGGCTGATGTGTGTCATCATAAACAGGCTCATTAAAGTAAAACATATCAGTGTTTTTATTTCTAAGCCCAAATTTAGTGTGCATGTTCAGTTATGTGAGCTCTGACAAATGAAAGCTGATTAGACAAAGCTCAAAAGCTCATGGCCTTCACTGTCACTGCTATGCTTAATTCTCCAACTGAAGTTTTGTTGCAAAGCGATTAACGCTGAGGATGGCTACAGAATATTATATTTTTTTATGCTATCAGAGGGGTAAATGTTTTGCATTTACTGGAACACTCCAAAATCCAATCAGCATTTACATAACTGAAGCAGTGTTAATTTTGACAGCAAATTTGGATTTAGTTTTAGTCATAGTCTTTTGACTAAAATGCCATTTAGTTTAGTCATATTTTAGTCATCTGAATTGTTTTTAGTTTTACTCTAGTTTTAGACAACTAAATCAGCAGTAAATGTAGTCGTTTAAAATTGTCTCCAGGTTACGCATGTAACCATGATTCCCCGAACGGAACGAGACGCTGTGTTGAAACGCTATGGGAATGCCTTCAGCGTGACCAAGCTCTAAATCACATGTGTAATCAGTCAAATGGATGGGCGAGACATCACGGACGGGGTGACGTAGCGACCAGGAAGCATAAAAGCACGTGCGGTGAAACGAGTGAAGCAAGCGCTGGCAGGGATGCAGGAAGTATGGCCTGAGACGCAGAGTCTCGTTCCCTTCGGGGAACCATGGTTAAATGCGTAACCCGAGACGTTCCCCTTCAGGAACTCGAGCTACGTCGAAACGCTACGGGAACGAGAATGCCCACGCTGCCAGACTTTCAAATCCCTGACTATTGTGGAAAGAGTACAACAAGGCGAGAGAAAGGGGAGCCAGGGAGTGGCTTAGTAGGCGGGGCCCGCCATCCTGTAAGGACAATTTTCTGGAGGAGTGAGCACTGTCCCCGAAGAAAGGGGAGATCAGAGGACTCAGGCTATGGAATAGCTACTGATCCCACCAACTTAGATAAGCTTCTCTGGCTGAGGCCTCTGCCTCAGGCACCACGGAGGAAGCGTCCTAAGAAGAGGGTGTCTTCAAATGGTGACAACGGAGGGGGTGGTGGCCGCAATGGCCACCAACGAAGAACAGGGTGGAGGGGTTCAACATGCAGATAAAAACAGGCCTGCAGAAACTCCAGAACGGTACCAATTGGGCAGTTGACTGGGTCCTGTGGTCTCCGCACCAGAAGCAGTTTCCTCGTGGAGGGAGCTCTGGATGGGAGGATGGTCTCAACAACCTCGGTTGAGCGACCGGAAGCTATGAGTTGTGCCCCCCCAGGGGCCACACCAAGCCGCTTCACACAGATTCCGGGGTGGGGGCTTCCCTCGATTGTGTGAGGGATCTTCAGAAAGGGAATCTACATGGAGTGGCGTTGAGGAAGAAATCAGGTCGAGAACCATACTCGGCCCGCCAGAAACGGGCTACTGGCCCCCCGTCGATGGACCCGGTCCCGGCGTACTCTCTCCAGAACTCCCGGCAGCAAAGCGATCTGTGGAAAGGTGTACAGACGAAGCCTCGGCCAAGTCTGCAACATAGCGTCTAGTCCGAGAGGAGCTGGATGAGTCAGAGAAAACCAGAGGGGACAGTGCGATGTCATCTGAGTCGCAAACAAGTCCACCTGACCTGGCCAAAAACTCTCCAGTCTTTTTTTTCCCCTCGGGGAGATCCCCTTGGTCTTGAGCCACCACTGTATGGGTCTCATGTACAGCAGGTCAAAAGTAACCACGTTGGACGCAGCTGCCATCAGACACAACAGTCTCTGAAACTGCTTGACAATGAGTGACCTGCCTTCTCTGACTCTCGCGACTGCGGTGAGGACCGAATTGATCCGAGCAGGGGACATACGTGCCTGCATCGTGGTCGAATCCCACACCAGGCCCAGATAAGTGGTCCTCTGTATTGGAGAAAGCACACTCTTCTTGGCGTTCCACCCTTAACCCAAGCTTTTTAATGTGAGCGAGAATGACATCTTGATGCCGAATTACCATCTCTCTGATTGAGCTAATATCAACCAATAGTCGATGTAGTTGAGTCGTGAAGTGTGGGGTGAGGAAGCAAGGCCAAAGGAAGAACTCTGTGTAGTAAGCTGCCCAAAGCAAACCTCGAAAACTTCTGTGATGAGAAGATGGAGAAATGTGCATCTTAGATCGATCATGCCAAACAAGTCCTCAGACTTGATCTAGACACGGAATTGTTAGAGTTGCGAGCGTGCGGTTCAAATGACGACGATCTAAAATGGAGCCCCCTCATAATTCCCGGAACGGTGAAGCAAAGTACCGACATGTAGGAACCCGGAATTTTTGCTATGGAGGAGGGGATCCACTTGATAGGGCCTCCTTCATTCAAAAATAGATGTCCCCCACCCCATACTTGTTCCACGACCAGAGCCTGCTCGGGACCCACCACAGTGGGGATGACCCCGTTTAAACTGAGGCGGAGGAGAACTGGACTCTGTATCCTCAGTCTACAGTGTGCAGAACCCACCAAGACAAATTATCTACTAAGGGAATCAGTCTCACCGAGACTGGCTTGTGGTGCGCTTAGAGCAGCTATCTCAGTGCCCTGAAGTGGCGGACCAGTAGGGGACGGACGTACTAGCTGCTCTAGAGACCTCAGTGTAGGTCGCGAGCCTCTTAGCACTGCTACGATTCCGGGCGGTAACTGAGAGAAGCGCTCGCCAGAGACCGCTGCACCCTGGAACACCAGCAGGGTTGGCAGACCAATCTCCTGAGGGCACTGGACCACAGAACCACCTTCCGCTAGAAGCCTTCGGCCTGGGAGCGCCACTCTGACTCTAGACTCTGCGGAGTACGAGAAGTGACGCCCCCAGAATGAGGAGCTGGAACACGGTAGTTTGGGACTGCTCCTGCCCAGAAACCCCTGCTGACCGCCTCAACCTCCTCAAAGGAAGAAAGGTTAACGCGTGCTCTCACTCGAGAAATTTATATCCCAAGAGCCCCTGTATATCTAACTTCTCATAGTCCGATAAATACTGAATTAATTCCTCAGAATTAAACTGCAAACCAAAAAAACCCGACGAGTAAACACGTGGGGTTGATAAGATTAAGATCAAATTCGGAAAATTATAGATCAACTTCCTAGTCAGATAAATACTCATTAATTCCTCAGAATAAACGCAGCCAAACAACCAAACGAGTAAACAAGGTCTGGTGTGGTAAGATTCACATCAAAAACTGAAATTATGTAATACACGCGTTGCCTCGGCAGCGCGCTAGCCACTTGGTCACACAAACAATATCACTCTCCTTGGAGAAAAATAGCTGCTGCAGCGAGCTCTCACTCAGAGGGGAAGAAACCGCAGCTCGGGCTTCCGAGCCTCGAGAAAGAGAGCGCTGGAGAAAGGCGGAGAAAGGGCGAGCCGTCTCCAACACATCCACTAGATCCACATGCGATCCCCTCGATCTGAATCGCCGCCGTGCCTCAGCAACAGCGGGACAGGAACCGCAAAGACCGCAAACACGGACACACTCCTCAAAGTGTGCCCGGCAGGAGCGGAGCATTCGTGGTGGGAGCACGATGCACAATCAGCCCCCTCGAGAGCTGACTGCGCGAGCTCCGCTCCCCAGTAAATGCTGCTTATAATAATATAGACATAATGCTTATGCGACTGTAAAACAGCTCCGCTCCACAGTAAAGCTTATAATTATAATTATAATATTAGGCATAATATGCTTATGCAACTGGCGAGCTCATCGACGCCCTCATCAAGGTGACCAGGCGGAACGTCAAGCCCTCGCACAGGGGGGGGGATGAAACCGCAGCGCGGGCTTCCGAACCCCGAGAGCAGGCGCTGGATCTGGTGGTTGAGGAAGAAGATAGGGACTCGCCCGTCTGCATTCCCTCCACTGGATCCATATGCGAATCCCACGAGCACAGCCGCCGCTCTGCCTCGGCGAAAGCAGGGCCGGCACCGCGAGAAACGCCGGTGAAGATTCCCGCCTCAAAGAGAGCCCTCGGAGAGCAAAGCATACGCAGTGACAAACGCTTGCAATGCAGGCAAGTCAGCTCCCTCGAGAGCGGACTCCGCGTGTTTTGCTTCCAAGCAGACAACACAGCTGCCTGCTCTCGCCGTATGTTTGTCTACACTTGTATTGGTAAAATAAAGAGTGATAATGGACAGACAACACCAAATACGACTCACACCACAGATACTTGTGAATGCACGTGTTTTATGCTTCCGGTCAACAGCACCTGACGTCTCGCCCATCCATTGACTGATTACCATGTGCTTCAAGAGTGCTCACGATGAGGCGTTCCCGGTAGCGTTTCGGATGCAGCTCGAATTCCTGAAGGGGACCTAATGGGTTTAGTTACAGTGTAATGCATTTATTTAGCATTTCTCTAAAATTTCCAAACTCTTTATATAGGTTTGATTTTAAGGTTTTATCATGATGGACACCGATTTAACTGCGGTGACACAACACTCCTTTATGTTAAAATTAAATAAAAACCACTTCTCATAAAGAACAAGAAAATGGTCTTCTTTTTAATGAAATACCAAAGGTTATATAGACTAATTATGCATTCTTTATAGCAACTAGTTTACCATATTCTTCATTCTTTCAAGCAGACATATTTATTTCTATAAATAAATTTAGATTAATCTTTAGGGCTACTAAAGTTTTTCAGTAAAGAGCAGTGCGTGATTTTCTGTCTCTCTGTTGTTGCTTGATTAACATCAATGACTCGGACAATAGCAAAGAAATTAGGCTGCTGTCCCTTTAAAACCAGATACACAGCTGCAACGGATGCAATGTAGTGATACACGTTCTCCCTACTGTTTACATTCACCTAAGACGTAATCAACTGTTTATGTGAATACTTGTCAAAAGGGACAATTCAACATAATTTTGTGTGTAATTCTCTGTTCATGCGACGCGAAAGAGTACTCGCACGCTGTGAGACGCGCTTTCTGTGTGTGTATGCTTCAGTGTCTGTGCTCAGAAAACCGGACCGAATTGAGTTCGTCAGATTTATCCATATGTCTGCTCGTCTCTTACTCCCACATATTGACATTTAACCTTTTATGCGAAGTGCAGCAAGTGTATGTTAGCTTACGTCCTGCCGGTTCATATGTACGCATCTAACCTCCAAACCACGCAGCAGATTCCTTCTGAATGAATCTCTTCCCAAATCGTCCCTCCCTAACATTTTCATCTCGTTTTTATTCGTTGACGAAAATGTCAATAGATTTTCATCATAGTTTTTGTCATTAAAAAAAAAGTTTTAGTTCATTATCGTCTCGTTGTCGTTGGTGAAAGAAATGTCGTTGACGAAAATTATGATAAATTATTTGTCAACGTAATTAACACTGAACTGAAGTGTGGAAAATGCTTACTACAGCATCATGTGACCAAAGGCACTTTTTTCACACAATGTCACAGATTTCTTGATCAGCCACAGCACAGGAGTCTTTCAGCTGCCAATCCTTTGTGCATGATTCGTATAACTGAAACAACTTTCCCTGGCAATGTAAAACTTTTCATTTTGATCACTGCAAAACTCAATTCATGTTCCAGTTAGAAGGTGGGTGTGAATGATATTCACCACCCATTTAACTTCTCTAATATGACTTGATTGAATAGTGAAAAGTGACATTTCATATCAAAAATGGAAAGAAAAATTTTTTTTTTTTAAAAAAAACATTTTGATTAAAGTTTACGAAGGCATTATTTTTCTGTGGAATAGCATGCACTCGTGAATCATGCACAATAAGGCCAGCAAAGTATAAAATAAATGTAAAGGCCAATATTGTCCTCATGTGACCGCTTATGATAACTATTTTGCGAAGATTTCTCATCTCCACACATCAATATATATCAGCAAGCTAACATGCAGCTACTCTGTAATTGTAGATTACTCTAAGTTTTTACTCATGTGTGTTTCTTAAAAATGTATAACGTTTAAATTACTTGTAATCTGAATACTGCAACAGTTCACCTGAAAATTATATAGAAAACATATAGTTTAGCTATATACTGACTCTGTTTAAAAAGTGATATCAAGACCATGGAAGTCAGAGGATGCAGCACCCCATCCAAGTTTTTTTGTAAAGAAACATGCGCAATCATACATTTTTCATCAGAACATATCTGCAGCAGTAAAGTGAAAAAGAAAATCACACTGCACCCATCACTGCAGCTCAACACTATATATACATCATACACATCTCAATCATCTGCGGTATCAACAAAATTAAAGACATCAAAATTGCATCACACAGCATGACTCCATTATGTGTCATAGGAGGTTCGGGATCCATCATAACTACGACGTATTTAGGGGAGGTTAGGAAAAAAATCAATACAGTAGAGGATTGCAATACTCTTTTGTTCTTGTGCTGAGTTGCTTAACTGAAGCCAAGTATTGCTTTTTAATTGCTATAATTATATATTTCAAGGCTTTGACGTTTTGAGTATATAAAAATGCATTGCTTTTTAAGTTTGAGGGGGTAATATTTGAGAGCAGAATTATGAAATGCTTCTACATTTAAATGCAAGTAAACTTTATTATTTACACTATACAGTAATTTGCAAGACTAAAATCAGGTTTGCAAAGAATCAGTTTTTTTTAGCATTTACATTTTAATTGATTGTGACAGTAAACCTTTTCCATCTGGAATATACAATGAGTAAATATACAGGATATTATAATCCTCTGTATTGATTTATCAGTTATTAACCTTAATTTATGAAATAGTGTTGATTAAGGTAAAGGCCAATCTTTAGTCCTCTGGATATTTACCAACTCTTGAGGAAAACTAAAATAAATAAATAAATGCAAAATAAATAACTGTGTGTGAAAACATTAACCTCAAATCCCACTGGAATAGTCCTTGTGGGTACGAGCTAAAGCAATATGACAATACAGCATGTATAAAGCATACTGCTGAGGCTAATCTCTACATTTTGTTCTTCAGTAACTATACTTAATGAAAAAAAAACAGTTTGTCTAAATAAGTTTAAACTCTGAAACTGGCTTTTCTCTGTGTACTCAAAACCATTTCTATAAAACTTTTTTGTTTTTTTGCGCATTTGTATTTATAATTACAATCTAATTATAATATAATCTAACTATGATCCTGATGAACTGTAATGTATTAAACTGTAACATGTGTTAAAATATACTGTCAAAAAGCTTGGAATTTCACAGATTGAGTCACTTTATTTTATACATTTATTTCACTTTATTATATACCTGAATTAAAAAAATCAACATGGTAATAAGTAGAAATAGACCAAATGATGAAAAAAATAAATAAAAATTTGAAAGGGCCAAGCCTATAGCCTTGAGAAACCCCTATCCATTGGCAACTTCTTTAGGACTACACGGGAAACATGGGTTTCTTTCTATGATGATTGAATGAGTTCTTAAGTAGGTTAAGAAACAGTTCTCTCTTTCACTTACAGTGCCTTGCGAATGTATTCATAACCCTTCATTTTTTTCACATTTTGTTTTGTTGCTGACTTATGTTAAACTGCTTTAAATTAGTTTTTTCCCACAACAATCCATACACCATAATTGTCAAGCAAAAAAAAAAAAACAGGTTTTTAACATCTTTGCAAACTTATTAAAAATAAAAAACTAAAATGATTCCATTGCATAAGTATTCATATCTGGGACAGTTGAAATTTAGCTCAGGAGCATTAATTTTGCTTGTAGATGTTATTACACTTCAAGTAAAGTTAACCTGTGGCAAATTCATTTGAATGGGTATGATTTGGAAAGGCACAAGCACATTAATAAAAGGTCTAACAGCTGATAATACATATCAGAGCAAAAACCAAGCCCTGAGGTCAAAATAACTGCCTGTAGAGCTCAGAAAAAGGTTTGCGTCAAGCCACACATATGTGGAAGAGTTCAGAAAAAATTCTGCTTCATTGAAGGGTCACAGAAGCATGTAGCCTCCATTATCCTTAATGGAAGAAGTTTGAAACAACCAGGACTCTTCCTAGAGCTGGCCTCCTGGCCAAACTGAGCAATTGATGGAGAAGGGCTTTGGTTAATGTGGTGACCAAGAACCTGATGGTCACTCTAGTTGAGCTCCATGATCATATGTGGAGATAGGAGAAACCTACAGAAGGACAAACATCAATGCAACACTCCACCGATCTGGGATTTATGTCAGAGTGGCCAGACTCAATCCTCTCCTCAATGAAGACACATGAAAACACACTTGGAATTTACAAAAAAGCACCTAAAGGACCCTCAGACTCTGAGAAACAAGATTCTCTGGTCTGATGAACCTCAATTCTAAGCATCATGTTTGAAGAAAACCAGGCAGTGCGCTTCATCATCTGCAGAGTACCATCCCAAAAGTAAAGTGTGCTGGTAGAAGCCTCATGCTGTGGGGCTGTTTTTCAGCAGCAGGGACTCAGGGACTCGTCAGAGTAGAAGAAAAGCTCAATGCACCAAAATATTGAGATAGCCTTAATGAAAACCCAGTCCAGAGCATTCAAAACCTCAGACTGGGCAGAAGGTTCACCTTCCAACAGGACAATGACCCTAAGCACACAGCAAGAGCCACAGCCTGGGATTGAATCCAATCAAATATTTCTGGAGAAAGCTGAAAATGTGCATCTGCCCAGAGCTTGAGAGGTGAACAGGTGAGGTGAAGAATGGCAGATAATTGCAAAATGCTGATGAGAAAAGCTTGCATTAAACAAAAAAAGACGAGGCTGTTAAGGTGCTTCAGCTAAATATATTAATGAATACTTATGCAATGTACTTATTTAATTAATTTACGAAGTTGTGACAATTCTGTTTTTGCTTTGCCAGTATGGTGGATGGAGTGTAGATTGATGTGGAAAAAAAAGTAATTTAAAGAAGTTTAACATAAGGCAATAACAAAATGTAAAAAAATTAAGGGGTATGAATACTTTCGCAAGGCACTGTACGTACAGTTTTATTCAATTACGAATGATTTTCATTATCATCGTTTGGATCTGAGTTAAGCAACATTGCATATACAAACAGAAATAAAACTAATAATAATATATATTTTGCCATACTACATGATTTTATATCTGTGCTTCCCCACTTGTGAAAAGCACCAGCCGCCACTGCCCCATCTAACATTTCATAAAGAAAACATTTATCTCATACAGTGTGCAGAAAAAGCAACCAAAGCCACACTGAAACTAAACTCCAGAGGACAAGGAAAAGGCAGTCACCCGCTCAACCAGTGCCTCATGTCATGAAAGATGCTTAGACTCATATTAATATGTCAGATAAACACCTGCCATGTTCCTGTTGAGGAACACACCTATTATCAACTGTCAAGAGAAGGGTTTTTTATTATATAATTATTATTATATTTAATGCGATTAGCTTGGCACCACCAGCCTCGGTTTAGGATCCACTTGGCTTTTTCAAGAAAGGGGATTTGAATTCAATTAGCTCCCCTGACTCCTTCACACACAGCTCGTCTCAGAGCAATGGCACAAAGAGGTGATAAATGGGATATGGAGAGAGAGAGAGAGAGAGAGGGAAGGAGAGAGAGAGAGAGAGAGAGGGTGGAAACCATTCTGGTATGTCTTTTATCTTCCACAGAACCAGCAACTCTCTCTCACTGATATCTTTGCATCTACTCCACTCCTGCCCTATTTTTTTCCTCCTCAGCTGTGTTTCTGTCAATATTACAGGTATGAATATGTTTGTTCTCTTTATTTGCATGCTGTCATTTACTGTGTGATACTCCCAGATCCAGGTGACCATCGGTCCAAAAAAGGAAAACACAAGCTAGATTCTATGGCTTGTGCTGCACAGCTGCAAATGTTTCTAAATGTTTACATTTAGCACAAAGCTCATCCTGAAACGTCTGTTCTACAGCTACCTCAAAAAACAAACCCAAGTCATGTACAGTTTCAAAGTACAAAATGTCATAGAGGCGTGGAGTGGGCTTCTGTAATTTGGGCAGTAAGCAAGCACAGACAGTAAATGCGGTGAAGTTTGCACAAGCATTTCCCACCAAATGTGAAAATCTACACTGGTTGTCAAACGTTTAGAATAATTAAGTTTTTCTTTTTTTGGTAATGTTTTTGAAATAGGTCTCTTATACTAGCAACGTTTGCATTTATTTTGATTCGGTGTGTGCAGTTGCCACCTCTGTGTGGTGTGCAGCTATCTGACATCTGTGATGCAGCAACATGGAAGACCCCATCTACTTTTGCCAGATTTTACAGGCTTAATGTGGCTTCAATGCCTCCAGTGTGTTCTGTGATGCTTACAAAGGATTCTTAATTTGAATAAAGATAAATTCAACATTGACAAAGTGTATGTTGCATATATTACTCTGAGACATTGGGGTATAAATTACAGACAATTCTTGTTGTTGCAAATTGTACTTGATAAGTGGGGAAACCCTTGTGACTGCTTTGGTATGCGGCCTCCAATAGGTAACTTAAATAAATACAATTATTCCAAACTTTGACCACTAAATAAATAAATAGAAATGCAGCAATGGAATAAGTGAATGAAGACAGGGCAGAGGAAGACAAGAGGAAATTGACAGAACATTATGGGAAACCAGTGAGAGTGATTGAGCAACCACCCAGAAATCCTCCCAACAGCCTTCATGCCCCCACCCCTCATTCATAAGCTTTTCAGTTAATTGATACTAATGAGCGGTGGGAGCTGTTGACAGGTGAAAAGAGTTCAGAGCCATGATTGATGTGAAGTTTCACGCCTGTCGGATCCTGCTTCTCTAACATGCTGATCTCAACTATTTTACTTCACTGACAATAATTATTTGATCATGCTTTATTTTCAAGATGAATTGTTGCTGATTTTCAATTATCAAGGTTTTCATTAATAAACAGTTTCACAATCCCTCATCTTATGTCTTGCACTTCATTTCCACTTGGCATATAGCCTACATTTATTAACAATCTTTAGCAAACTTTTACAAGTACCCTTGAAAACAATTATTTTTCCAAGGCTTAACAAAGCATACAAATGTCACTTATAGCAGGATGGTTTCGAAATCATAATACACTTCCGCTTCATACAGTATATGCAATGTATATTTGGGATGACATTTTGCTAAATGTATTTCACGAGTTCACACTTACATATAATGAACAGAGTAAAGGTTATGCGTATTTGGCGTGCTGTCCGGGGAGAGGGCTCCGAGCTCGGTCATTACTCTCGAGCCCGGGGTACTCCCCCGGGCCGGGGAGAGGGGTCCGAGCTCGGGTCTAAGCCCGGGAACGAGCGCTCCAGGAGTGTTCCTCCCCGTGCTGGGGTAGGAACGGGCTGAAGGTGAGGAGTAGGGGTGGTGGAGGGATGCTGAAAGACTAGAGATAATGGAGGTAAGGCTGCTTTGATTATTTATAGAGGTTCTCTCTTGTGCTGATTGGATAGATGGTGTAATTACTGATGATGAACTGGCCGTATTAATTATCTGCGCGTGCTCCTCCCGAAACTTGTTAATAAAACATCACTTCACGAGTTCACACTTACATATAATGAACAGAGTAAAGGTTATGCGTATTTGGCGTGCTGTCCGGGGAGAGGGCTCCGAGCTCGGTAATTACTCTCGAGCCCGGGGTATTCCCCCCCGTCCGGGGAGAGGGGTCCGGGCTTAGACCCGAGCTCGGACCCCTCTCCCCGGACGGGGGGGACGCGCTCCCCCAAAGATTCAATTAGAATGGGACAGCAGCCAGAGAGGAGCATTGATAACCCCCCAAAATTTGCAAAACTTAAAATTGGAGGGGTGCTGGACATCGCTTGTAGTAGCGGCACTGCTGAGGCTTAGAAGAGAGAACTAGAGGCTTCTGCGGAAGCGGGCGCTGCTGCGGCATCTGAAAAGAAAAACCCCTGTGGGAGTGGGAACTGCTACGGCATCTGGAAAGAGAAAATGGCTTCTGCGGAAGCAAGCGCTGCTGCGGCAGTGTAAAATACAGATAATGGCTCCAGCGGGAGCGGGAACTGCTGCGGCAGTGGGGAAATATGGAAAAGCTCCTGCGGGAGCGGGAACTGCTGCGGCAGTGTGGGAATTTAGGTAAAGCTCCTGTGGGAGTGGGTGCTGCCGGGATGACTGGTGTGGGGATGGGTCGCTATAGATGGATTAGGTGAAGAAAAAAGTGGGTCAACTATGGTGGGCATGAAGTTTGAGTGACCGGGGCTATACTGACGTCAAAGGGGTTGGCCGATGAGGGTTCGGTGGGCTTCCTTGATGTGGGAGCGGTCCGATCAAATGTAGCTCTTAAAAGCTGAGCTCTTGCAAAGCTTCTGACGACCGCAACCAAGTGCTTTTATTGAATGATGAGGTTGCTGATGCAATTCGGAATGAATGGCTGGGAAAAATATCAGCTGGGTACCGGATAGGAGTAGAATGGAATTTCAAGGGTTTTGAAAACAGAAACGCAGGACGGGGCCGTTGGAGTCATCTGTAAAAGGGGGTGGAGGAGTTTGGACTGTGATTCATGCGGAGCAGGACAAAGGCTAGGAGGGCTTGGTATGGTAGTATGGGTGATTGTAGGTTGAAAATAAAAATGAAATGGCCTTTCTTGGTCTGGTCTGTTTTTGTTGATGTTGAGGTGAGAGATGAATGAGGTGATGGCGAGCAAGGAAAAGTCGGGAAATGGCAGGTTGTAGGAGGAGTGAAATGCTTTAAAGCATTTCCAAGCTGTTAGGTAAGATTGGAGGGTCCTGGGGGAGACGGCTTGAAGAATAGAATTGAAGGAAGCTTCGAGGAGAGGTCTCAGTGGATGATTTATGGGAATATCAGTTCTGAATAGGGAGGTACTGGGGTGGGACTGGATCCGCCTCTGGTGCCAACGCTCTGAATTTCTGGAAGGCAAAGCAAGAGAGAGTAAGCTATTTGGTTTTTTGAACCAGAAATATGTTTTGCAGTAACAATGAATTGGTCGCAAGCCGAGATCCAAATCAGGCGTCTTAACAAAGGCATTAGGGTGGGTGAATGGTAACGGCCTTTATTAATGCAGTGCACAGTAGCCTCGTTGTCGCAGTGGATAATGATGCTGGTGGCGGACCACTCCTTAGCCCACAGAAGGGCTGCGACGACTAAGGGATATAGCTCGAATAGAGCTGAGGATTTTAGCTGTTGTGGCAAGTCTAACAGCTGGGGGGCCACGTGGATGCAAACCAGCGGCCTTGGTAAAAACCTCCGAAACCGACAGAGGGGGCGGCGTCAGTAAATAACTGAATGTAGACGGGAGAAGAAATAAAGTTATTATAAAAGAAAGATAGGTCGTTCCATTGTTTAAGAAAGGATAGAACTAGCACGAGTCGGTTAGTGATACTCAATCCTCTAGTGCGTGGGCGGAGGACGCGAGAGAGAGGAGATGTGAGATAAAAGGGCGGCCCTGCGGGATGATGCGCATCGCGAAATTTAGATGACCGAGAATGGATAGCAGCTCGCGTTTGGAGCAGCTTGGGTTGTCTAAGAGGGTGGTAGCGACCAAGATCGTCCTATCGATTTTTTCCTTTGGCAGAGAAGCCTGGCATTTTTGAGAATCTAAGTTGATACCCAAAAATTCGATGGAGGTGCTCGGGCCCGCGGTTTTGTCTTGGGCGAGAGGAATCCCGAGCTCTGCGAAAACCTTTTGGGTTGTCAAGAGATGTGCGGCTGGGATGGAGTCGGGAGGCGAAATGATCAGGAAATCGTCTAAAAGATGGATCAGGTAAGATATTGCGTAATTGTTGGAGAGGATCGAAAATTTTTGGGCTGCTTCTGCAGCCGAAAGTGAGGCGGACGGAAAAGTAAAATTGATTACGCCAGGGGATGCCGAATAAATGCCAAAAATCCAGGTGGATGGGCATCACTTTAAAGGCAGAGGTGATGTCGACTTTGGCCAGCCAAGCGCCGCGACCCGCATTTTTGATCAGGGTAATGGCTTGGTCAATATCATGGTAGTGGAGAGAAAATTCTTCGAGCGGAATGAGGCTGTTAACGCTTGGGAACGGGGAATTATGCGGGGATGAGAGATCGATTATGAGGCGTTTTTTACCTGAGAATTTCCTGGTAGCTACACTGATGGGGCTAACACGGAAAACATTAAAGGGAGGGATGGAAAAGGGGCCGATCATGAAGTTTGCGTCTGTTTCTTTTTTTATTAGGAGATCGACTGTTTCGGGTTCAGCGAGAGCGGACTGGAGATTGGTGCAGATGAGGCTTAGGGAGGGGAGTTTTCCGACACCGGGGTGAAAGCCATGAGAGAGACCCGATAGTAGATCATCCGTAAAAAAGGGGTCAGGTTGATGAAGCAATTCTGAAGACAAACGAGAAACATTTACAAGAGTTGATAAGTATTGTTTAACATTTTTATTTGCAGCTTTTTGCACTGGACATATCAAGCGGGAGTGAGCGCCACCACAAAAATTGCAAACATGCATGAAACGGCAGCGCTGCCTTGAGCATCTGCCAGTATTAAAACTGCCGCAGACCTGGCTATCAGAGGGAGCTGAGCGGCGGCGATAGGTGGAAGTGGGGGGAAAGGGGGTGGTTGGGATGTCTAGGAGACGCGGGACATAGCTGGTGGATTTGGGCTGGGATGGCTCGGGGCAGGGGGGGATAGATGGGTTGATTAGAGGGCATGTAATGGTGGAGTGGGCGACGGATCGGCAGACCGCGCAAGATATGTTGCGGCATCCTAAAAAGACTCTGTTATGGAGTTCGGTGTCCAAGGCCCCCCAGTAAGGACATTGGTTCCACTGGGCCACTCGGATGGCGCATTTAGCTGAAAATAATTTGTGGTAAGTGTAAAAGTGAGAGCCGCCATATGATAACGCGAGTTCGGCGACTATCGCGAGATAATCGACGAGCTCGCGTCTCCTGTGAGGAAAAACAGTGCAGATGACTTCTATGTAACGGGTGAAAGCGATCGTGAATTCGGCAAATTATAAAATACATGATGGGTTGTGAGCTGTGTTTATTAAAGTGACAGAAAATCCTCCGCAGTCGATTTGGCGATCTGTAGACGAGGGTGAAATTGGTGACAAAAGGGAAAAAAGATCTACATCCGCACCTGCCAAGATCTGTGTCCTGATGTTGCTGGCCACGGGGGGTGGTTCCAAGGCGAGGGCATTCGGAGGGGTGGGTAGAGGTGTGGCGGAAGAAAGTGAGAAGGAAGAGCGAGCGAGGGGAAGTGGAAAGGTAGTCGCCGGAACCACTTGCGGAGGCACGCTCACGCTTGGGACAGCTCCGGGAGCAGAAGAAAGAGGGGGAAAGAGAGGGGGAATGATGGGCATCGGGGCCTGCGCCATTAGCGGAGGCATGCTCGCGCTAGGGACAGTTCCGGGAGCGGAAGAAAAAGGAGGAAAAAGGAGAGGGGGAATGGCGGGTGTCGGGGCCTGCGCCATTAGCGGAGGCACGCTCGTGCTGGAGATGGACGGTGGGGCTGCGGGCCATGGGTAGGGAAGAGGGTACGGGGAGGTGTGAGGCGAGGGTTGCGGGCAGATCTGAGCTGCTAGCTGTTTGGAGGGAAGTATAGAGGGCGAGGAGATCCGCCTTGACCGACCGTCATGGGACATTGACGCCGGAGCTAATGAGCGCCTGGCATAGTCCGGTCACGGTCCATTTCTCCGCAGCTGGGGCGGAGGAAAGGGCTGAAGCATAGGAGGACGCTGGAGAAGGTGGCTGATGCCTGAAAGGCGAAGGTGATGGCGTGCCTCGGTGTCTGGAGGTATGAGCGACGGCGGCGCGAGAAGGCCGGCAGCCCCGTGTTGCAGCTGCGGGCTCAATTATGGTGTCCTGCAGAGCGCTGGTGCGCTGAACGGTGCCTGGAGAAGCTGGAGGACCCATGGTGTCGAACGCGTTGTCGTCTGGAAAAAGTTCGATCTCTGACATGTTTGCGGCGATTGGGTGTGCCAATGCTGAAAGACTAGAGATAATGGAGGTAAGGCTGCTTTGATTATTTATAGAGGTTCTCTCTTTTGCTGATTAGATAGATGGTGTAATTACTGATGATGAACTGGCCGTGTTAATTATCTGCGCATGCTCCTCCCGAAACTTGCTAATAAAACATCACTTAAATGCCACTTGTTTGCAATTGTATTTTACACAAAATATAGCTACTTCATGGCATTTGTAGAGCTATAAGGTAAATAACTAAATAAACAGAGAAGAAAGTGAAAAAAATTGTGCAGAAACTGTAAAAACTATGGCACTACGAACCTGGGACGTTTCCCAAGCATCATAAGCTTAAGTACATCGTAGACCCATTGAAACCAATGGAGCTACGATCAACTTGGGCTTACGATTCTTTTGGGAAACGCAGCCCAGTGCATTTATGATTATTAAATATAATATGGCTGCATTAGAAATATCAGGATGAAGATTTAGAAGAAGATTTGACTGATTGATCGATTGATTGATGATCAATCGATTAATTGAATATTTGATACTCCTACAGATATCTGGGGGATATCAAAGTTGTTTAAGGGAGGTATGGTTGCCTTACATCAAGAAAGTCCACAAGAGGCCTTTCAGTGTGGAGTTTGCATGTGCTTTTCCCATGTCGGATCTACTTATCCCCACAATCCAAAACATCTTCATCGTAGGTGAATTGGACACAATAAATTGTCTGTAGATGTGAATCTGTGTATGAGCCCTGTGACGCATTGCCCATCCATCCAGGGTGACCCATGCCAGTGGCCTGAGACGCTGGGCTCCAGCATCCCTGTGATCCTACATGATATAAGTGGTTTGAAGCTTTTATGTATGGAGTTCGTTGAGCAACATTAAAATTGGTATTTCACTGGCATTGGTAAGAACATCACTGGTAGAAATACAATATTTTTTAACTTGCTCTCTATTTCATTTCAGCTCATTTCAGACTGCCACACAGTCGCTGTAGACTGAAATGAGGTCACCACTCAGGGAACTGGGGATAAGCCCCCTCCTGACAGAGTCACAACCCATTCAAAGTCATCTGTCCAAATGCATGAGAAATGCCAGCGCGATGGATGTAAAGGGAAAAAGGGAGTTTAAAGCGACGTCCATAAAGCTGTCCCACCAAGTCAGGGGTCATTTAAAAGAGTCAAAACCAATTGATTTGTGGGAATATTGGGCAGACAAAAAAATAATAGCACTGTTGCTTATGCAGAGCTTAATCCCAGCAGTCATCTTGAGGGAGTTGCTTGTAGAGCACGAAACCTGAAGCATGACTTTTTCATTTGTTGGTGCCAGATGGAATTGGGCTCCATCCTCCAAAGCAAGACTTGACAGTTAAGTGCTGGCTTGTGAGTAGGAAGCCCACCTTAGCTTCCATCACTGTTGACCCCTCTGTGAACTGACACAGATAAAACAATGTACCATAATTGTCTGGATATATACCATCAGAAAAAAAACATATTTAAAAAAAGATACTACGGGTAACACATGGTATTATATAAGAGAACAAAGTATGTTGCTTTGATCAGTGAGAAATTACTGTGCAAATTTCAGTGCCCTGACTGGTCTCCTCTTCTTTGTATTTTCATTGTGTTTTTAAATATAGTAAAAAGGTACATTTTATATTTTCTCATTTGTACTTGCTAGCTTACAGAAAATAATAATTGAGTAATGTGCTTAAATAATAATCATGTCAGTGATATAAAATCACTTTGAGACTACTTAATTAAATTAGTAACTTAATTGTATTATGTTTAATTAAAATTAAAATTATGACTATTGATTTAAACTGAGATGAACATATGTTGATTTATTTGTGTGAAACTCAAATTCAGAGCACAAATAGGTGCTACAGATTAATTCACTCGTTCATTTGTTTGTTTGTTTGTTCGTACATTTGTTTGTCACATATTATGCTTGTGCTCCCTGTGGCAAGTGCAATGAAGGGGTTATTTATTTATTTATGTATTTATTTATTTATTTATTTTTCGGTTTGCAAGGCTATAAGCTACTTTTATTTATTTATTTTGTTTGTTTGTAGTAGTAGTAGTAGTAGTAGTTAAGTTAGCATTTCATTTTTAGTTTAAGTAGTTTAGTAGGGTTATTGCTTGGGGCTTGAACAACATAACTCCCCTCTGAGTTTAATGGTTTGATTTAAGAGAAAAGAATAAAAATCCATCACTTAACGGCTTGTGAAAGTGAAAAGCTGTGTGTTTGTAAGAAACAAATCCATCAAGGCATTATAAAAATATATATTTTTTTTTATATTCTGGCCAAAACACAAGTCCATAATCCATAAATGCATTTCCTCTGGTGAAAAAGTCCATGCCATGTTGTCCTCTGACATCAACATCCATTTGTTTAGAACTCTTTTGGACTATTTTCACTTGTAAACAGTGTTCCATCTGTGCATATTTTTTTTCTCCTTCTGATTCAGATGAGACAACTTTATTTTTCATGGAAAAATAAATATTTTGGATAGAGGACTATTTTAACCTGAAGCAAGAGTTTAAAATGGTGAATTTGATTTGTTTGTTATCACTTCACAAGTCATTAATTGATGGATTGAAGTTGTGCTTTTATCAGCTGTTTGGACTCTCGTTCTGACAGCACCCATTCACTGCAGATAATCTATTGGTGAGCAAGTGATGCAATGCTACATTTTTCCAAATCTGTTCCAAAGAAGATGAAAACTCATCTACATCTTTAATGGCATGAATTTGTTTGTTTGACTTTTAATTTTTTTTTCATGAACATCAAAAAAACATTGATCCAGTAAATTGTCTCATAGCAAAATCATATTCACCTGGTATTCAGATTCCTACTATGATACTTCAGCCCTTTTATGGTAACTACAGAAAAACACTGTCAACTGGCGTCTTGAGGCAGAAAGATCCCTAAACTGAAGCAGTGGATGAATGTCAACAGTAGATAAATGCAGTTCTGGTGATTGCTAATGTCTCCCCTTGGGTCTGGAGGCTGGAGAGTTTGTGCTTCAGTGGAAACTATTTCACTTCAGAATGTTGCATTTCACTGCAGTATATATAATGTCCTCTATAGTACACTCACATTCTCCGTAGGCACTAAAGGAGGAACAGCTGTCATGAATAAATCATGGCGGGGCAGGCAAAACACATGATTAATATGCGGAAATCCCCCACATGCCCTCTTATCTATTCCATCCACTTTTACATGCCCCCTTCCCTATTATCGCAGTACTCTGTCCATCTCTCCGTGCACCACATATTTGTATGCTGATGAATGTGATGTTGATGGGATATCAGGGAGCATTAAAGTTGTTGTTTACACTGCTGACCACTGTCGCACAGAGACCGCTGTTGTAAAGAAGCATAACTTGCTGGGTCATATCCACATTTCATAAGCAAACAAAACAGCTGGGGGCTAAGAAAGCAAGACACACAGATTGTTCATAATGGCACAGTAGAGCTGTCACCACCAGCTGTTCACCCCGTTCTCTTCTAAACCTTTTGCCCACCCCTTGACCTGCTCGCTACTAGGACCCTTCAAAGGGAGTGGCACTGGAAAGCGGTTTACAAATACTTTTTATGGTATGAAAAAACAGTACACAGTGAAGTGGTGACAATAAGCATTTTGGTTGTCTGCACATGGATTTCTCTGAAACCCAATTTGAATGTACCACGCTGGCAGCAGTATTAGCTCTGATTCAAATCTCACTGAGGCAACGTCCACATTATTATGAGTACATTTTTAGTAAAAAAATATACTGTATATACCCCAACCAAGGATTTTAATAGTCGAATCGGAATTTTCGAATCTTGCCGATATTCGACTGATAGTCGAATCATATGTTTTGGGGGCGGGGCAAAATACATTACCAAGAGTCAAGTCAGACATTCGACAGTAATAATTACGTTAACACACTGATACAAACGGGGTAAATAATGTTTTGTGTTTTTATTAAAAGATAGTTAACATTAAAGGCCCTATTTCGACGATCTAAGCGCATGGTCTAAAGTGCACGGCACAGGTGCACTTAGGGTGTGTCCAAATCCACTTTTGATATTTTAACGACGGGGAAAAACGGTCTGCACTCCCAGCGCATGGTCTAAAAGGATTATCCCTATTCTCTTAATGAGTAATGGGTGTGTTTTGGGCATAACGTGCAATAAACCAATCAGAGTCTCATCTCCCATCACCTTTAAGAGCCAGTTGCGCTCGCGCCACGGCGTATTCGCTATTTACACAGCGGAATTTGCAAGCTCAAAGAGAGAACGCGTCTCCAGAGATGAAACGGAGCTGCTCTTGCGCGAGCAAATAGGTAGCCTAATTCTGATACATGCAATGACTATCCATTATGACATGTAGCCTACACAATAATAATATTTTACATTGCAATCCTTAAATTTTTTATATTTGGCATGTTTGTGTGCTGCTGTGTGTCCCTGTGTGTGTAATAAGCAGAGTGCAGGCACACTGTGGACCGCCTATACTAATGTCCTCTTTAAATAACAAAAAAACTACTGCGCTATTGTTGGTCAATGGCGCACTCTATTTCAGTTGCCTCAAAATAGCAAAGCGCCAACAATGCGCCAAAAAAACATTGCGTCGACATGGTGCCGCATTGCGCGGGTGTATGATAGGGACCAAGATTACAGCAAAACCCTAAGAATTCACAATTTTTTTTTACAGTAGTGCTCTCATTATAATGTTATGTATAGGGATCCACCGGTATCGGGCCTGATACTGGTCTCCTGTACTCGTACTCGTACTCGTACTCGTACTCGTTAAATTGCCTCGATACCAAAACGCCGATACCACACAGCATGTGATAAGCGCCATATTCAAACAAAGAAACACCGACAACAAAACAACAGACAGCAGAATGAAGTTAAGGATGTCTACTACAAAGTATATGTATGCAATGAATATAACGTTAAACACTCAGTATTAATGCCTGTATAGCTGATAAACAAAGCATGCTGAGTGGATTGAGCGCGCGGCGGTTCAGATGCACGAGCTTGTCGAGTGAATTTACTTTTCTCACAGACATCACTGGAAAGTTTGTAGTTCGGTCGGATATGTCAAAAACAAGTAAGTAAAACAATGCACAAGTTACTTAACGGTAGGGAGAGAGAGAGAGAGAGAGAGAGAGAGAGAGAGAGAGCGCACTTCTGTTGTGTGATCTTTGATGTTCACTCACTTAGCACACGCATCATTTGGATTAAAACTAAATCGTAAAAAAAAAACATTCATATGGGCATTCACTATAAACATCATTTATTTTCAACCTTAGGCATACACGACTTCTTGCCGAAAGTGAATCTAGCAGCCTGTGTGAAACGCGCTAGGCTGTACTATTCTGCATCAGTACAAATACGTGCTTGCTTGAGTGTTTCTGCATTATATGAGTGGCTTTGGAATATAAATCGCAGCACGTTTCAGATGAAATAACGCGACTTTTATTTCTGCAAATATCACAGTTAGGAGATTCATAACTAGTGGTTCCCTACATTATTACAGCAAAGCGCGTGATTACAGTACTAAGCTGCTGCAATGGAGCAGCTATAATGCTATTAAATTAAAGATGATGTACCATAGAGCGAAAAAATTAACAGTGAAAGTAACAAAAGCTTATACAATAAATTTTAACAGGTATAATTAAGTGTGGAAATAACCGAAGGATATACAGTGAAACCAAAAATTATTCAGAGACCAGATATAATTTTTGATATTTTTTTACTAGTGGGTGCAGGACACTATAGTTAATTTATGTAAGTGAGGATAGCAAAATAAAGTAAACTGTGACAAATCATACCCACAAATTCTTCATACAGTGGACTACCAGTAAAATTGATACAAATTTGGGTCCAAAAATTATTCAGACCGAAAAAAATTGAAGTTCAGATTTGCATGAAGCTGGGTGACAGCATGCCCAGGACACTACAGGCTGTCATTAAGGCCAAGGGTTGCCCGACAAAGTATTCATAGTTGTGTAAATACTGTCATACTAACAGCTGTCTGAATAATTTTTGGTTGATTGTAATCTATTATATACCTTTCTATCAAAATGATCTAACATTATCAAGCTGAATTTGTTCTGACACAGTTTAACTCTGAGTTCTTGTCATATTTTATTACCATTTTCTAAACTATAGCGAATAAACTGTGATAATGTGAGAAATGTTGAAGGTGTCTGAATAAATTTTGGTTTGACTGTATCTATTTGATAAATGAAGTTAACCAACTAACATTATACATACCCTTTTGGTTTCTGTACCAAATATTTAAAAAAATTACAAATGCAATAAAAATATCGGTATTGGTACCAAAAATAAAAGTATCTGTATCGGGCGAGTACTGGAAAAAGTGGTATCGGTGCATCCCTAGTTATGTTATGAAGTAGTTGTTAATGTTCTGCATTTCTGTTTTGAGCTGCGCATGCTGAAGAAGGCCAATACAATAAAGCAGTACGTTTTTAATCAATGGGATTTAACTCATCATGTATCTCATATTGAATAGGCTTCATTATTTATACAACGTAACGTTAATAACGTTTATAGGCTATCTGCACAAAATGCCCCAAATGCACGAACGTGTCTGTGCGGCTCTGAATGAACTTCTTTTGTGGACATGTTCTTCACATAACAACGTGCAGAAACACGGCAACTAAACTCTAAAAATTCACCGTTTTTTATTATAATGTTATGTATATGACAGTATTTATTAATGTTCTGCATTTCTGTTTTGAGCTGCGCACGCTGAAGATGACCAGTAGAATGAAGCATTTGATAGCAAGTTTTGAACAATGGGATTTAACTAATCATTTATCTCATATAGAATACGCTTCGTTATTTGTACAACATAACGTTAATATAACAACTTACAGGCTATCTGCACAAAATGCTCCAAATGCACATGAACGTGTCTGCACGGCTCTGAATAAACTCCTTTTGTGGACGCGTTCTTCACGCAACAACGCGCAGAAACACAGCAACTAAACTCTAAAAATTCACAGTGTTTCATTATAATAGTGTTCTCATTATAACTGTTATGTATATGACAGTACCAGTCATAGTTATTAATATTCTGCATTGTTGTTTGTCCTGTTCGCGCTGCGTGCTGAAGAGATAATCACCGTAGTACTACAATGAAGCGCTTTACTGCATCACAACTCAACCAAATGCATCTTATACGAGATAAGTAATATATACACGATATATATAAGTCGTCTGAAATGTTTTGAAATCACTTGTACCCTACCTGATCGAAAAATCCAGTCTTTCACTCTGTCTGTGTCAATTTGAGTCTTGTTAAAGTTTTAAATCCCTGCCGCCAAGATGATCCTCTGTCGGTCATGGATTATGGAAAGTGAAACTTAAATCTATAGGGTGGTTGGATTATTCACGCATTTTAAAATATTTATTTGAAGCTTCTTTCTTTTCAGATTCTTATTTACAGCATTATTTTAATAGGCTGTATATTAACTTATTGGGAGAAAACCAGTAGTTCTTTACAATTGTTGCTTGTCAGACTGTATGGACATGATTCCAGTTATAAGCCATGTCACATTGTGCGATCTCTGTTAGACTGCACAAGAGTCAAAAGCCATTAAAAAACGGACAAACACAAGAAGACTTGTCCATGATATCTTTGTTGCGGGTGCCACATTCACATGCAGAACTGAAAAGGAGGCTACCAACCAAACCCAAAAAAAAAACAAAAAACAAAAAAAAAAAAAAAAAATAAGCAAACAATGTTGATTTTGATCATGGATTGTCTTAAAAGCAAAATGCAGAAAAAAAAAGAATGTGTGTGGGCAAGTGATGGTTTGTGTTGGCACTAACTGTGTTCATCAGTGGCCTGTACCATGAAGCCAGATTAGCTGGCTAGCCAGGTAAGTTTCAGTTTAGTTTAGTTAACTCTGGGTTTTAGGTACCATGAAAGTGGCTTGGCATTTAGCGGCATTCATTGCCTTAGTAATTTACACTCCACAGGCTAACCTGCTCCGGGGCAGGTTATGTTCTGGGTTAGAGATCTCAAACTGAAATTGGATCAATCAGATGTGAGCAAAGTGACACATGTCTGACGCAAATAAAGCCACTCCCCAGTTTATCTTACTTCAAATTAAAGGACGCTACACAGTAAAACATTTTTAAAGATAAAATCGTCTGACTTTAGAGATGATTATTTTTTATAATTATTCTATATGATTTATATAAGTATTATACCCTTAATCCATTAGCCTAGCCTTAGGTTAATAGGTACTATAAGCTTTTATTTTAAATGAATATAAACATATAGATAATATGCAATATAAATACGTTTTAGAATCAATAGCTTTAAACATGACTACATATGAGCTTAGATTTTTTGGTAGTGAATGCACGGACGTTATCTCAGAGTGAATAACAGTGTCAAAGGCATTGATGGCTTTCATTAATGATGTCACGTCGTTCATGTGCCTGGGCTCCATTAACTCAGGATCAAGCCTGAGTTGACTGAGAAAGTTGATGATCAGCTTCATGGTGCCAACAAAGCCGGTTTGGACTGGTTTGGTTTTGTCAACTCAAAACTAATCCTGTAACCCTGAGTTTGTTCAGCCACCATCATGGTACAGGCCCCAGGTTATGTGCTCCTAATGGTTCTTGATTTGATGCTCATTGTAGGAGAAGCCACACTTCAGGACTGCGCCTTACAACTTCTGACTTTGGCAGAATTTTATTGGAGGTAAAATTCGATTGCAAGGGTCATTAATCATCTGTTGGTGAATATATCAAACTAGTGATCAAAGACTACAGATTTGGCCTAGGATCAGAGGAATCATTTAGTACACAGTGTGTACCAAGAATCAGTAACTTCTGGAAAACTTAAAAACGCCAGTGTGGGCAGAAAACATTTTGAAACAAAAACACTTTTTTAAAATATATCTGGATCTAAAATGGTGTTCCCTTTCAGTCGGTCACGTTCGACGTCACGTGATGTCGCCATTTCCTCCTTCAGGGAACGAGGGTTACATACATAACCGAGACATTTTCACACCTTTGCCATTGTAGCGTCTCGACCAATCTGACACACTAATTTTTATTTGATTTAACAAATCAATTATTCATTAGATTAACAAATCGTCACAGTCCCCTCACTCAATAAACTGGATGCCAGGATTTCTGCTGAACACCCTTCCCCTTTGGTCACCATGACAACTAATCGTGATATCGCTGGTTTTATGACTCCCCTAGGAATGTGAGTAGGATAACCCACGCTTTGTTTGACATAGAATAGGCAGAGCAGAAATGGACTTTTCTACTAATAAATTCATAGGAAAACCTTCTTTGAATAAACACCCATTTTCTTCAGGCCATTGTATATATTATTGCTGTCTTGTATATTATATGTTGTATTGTAGACTATTTTATGCATGCTTATGATATAACCACTCATTCATATAACCTTACAAATACCGTGTTTAGTATCTATGAATTCGCCTTCTGATGATCTAAACAAGATTGTATATTATATGTTGATACATAGGCAATATATTAGTGTCCTGAGAATCTTTAGTATTTTCGACTCAAGTTCCAGATACTAAGTTCCATGTTTCCACACAAAGAGTCGTAAACCCTCAAGCAATTGCCACCTCCCGCTCGGAATTTCCATCTTTTTCATTGGACAAGCCCATCTTGAAAGGAGGGGATCTTCTCCGACCTTAAAGGCCACACTCCAGAGACCCACCCCAGTCGGTGGTTCAGTCAGATGCTAAGATGAAGATGTGAGAAAAACGCTTCAGGATAACAAAGCATCTGTGCCAGGCCTTTCTTCGGCCAGTCCTTTCCAGTCATCAAGTGACTGGACGCAAACCCCCTTCCAACTTCTTTTTTTTTTTTTTTTTCTTTTTTTTTTTTTTTTTTCCCCCCCTTTTTCTTCGTTCTTTTCATCGACCTGAATTCAGCAAAGATCAACGGGAAGCTTTAAGATTTGCATCAGGAATCTCTTTCCGACCGCCGAGACTCGCAAGTATCAAACTTATTATTAATGATAACATTAAGTATCAGTTACACTTTTTACAAAGGTGAGTTTGAACTAAGAATCTGACTTATCCCTAAAGGTGTAGATCTGCTGAATATACAAATGGTTCCATAAAATTCATTCCTTAAGCCTCTTTCTGTACTGAGTTAAGCTTTAACCCTTTCCTATACCAACTGTATGTGTGTGTGTGTATGTGTATGTTAGACCAGTTTATGTGTGTATGTAGGATGTTAGACCAGTTTATGTGTTTATGTAGTATGTTAGTTTATGTGTTTATGTAGTTAATATAGTCTTACTTGTATCACACTTGACGTGTTGATTGTTTGCTTATAACCGGAGTCACTTATTTTGCAAGATTTACGCTACAAGCTTTTTGTAGGATTGTACAGTAAGAAGTTATTTCCCTTAACCAGGAAATTAACGTTCTTAGAATTGACAGACAGTTGACCCTGAGAGGTCAGCTAAATATCTACAGCGGATCTAAAATATGAATAGTTAATTATAACTAGTTATGGTTAATTATTCATATTTCCTGTTGTGAGCTAAATTCGCTACACCATAGAAGAAACATTTTTGGTTCCCCCAAGAAACTTTCAGTGTTATTAAAAAAACTATTTTTCTCAGTGTGAAGAATATTTAAAAAATCTAAAGAACATTTGATTTTCAGCTACAAAGAGCCTTTCGTTCAATGGAACATGGGTGTTAAAAGTTATTCATGTAACCATAGAGGCCATTAAAGGACCTATATTTTTTATACGAGTGTTGATTGCCTTCTAAAGTAGCATCACAACCTAAATAGAACTTCATAAGTCACTCTTCGCTCTTTATGAGCAGCCACTCTTTTAAAAATCCCTCAAGAACACTGTAAATTGTGGTACTCACAAGTGCCAAAGAGACTCAAGTAACAGAGTTTGACGTTAGCATACTAATAAGTTCAGCAACTCAATACTGTAATATAGGGGTAGCCAACAATGTTCCTGGAGGGCTATCATCCTGCAGAGCACCAACCCTAATTAAACACACCTGGACCATCTAATAAAGGTGTTCAGGATTACTCGAAAATAGCAGGCAGGTGTGTAGGAGCGGGTTTGAATTTGAATTATGTAGGAAAATAGCACACATCAAACAGTCACATTTCAGTTTCTGTATAGTGTGCGTTTCTCAGAAATCAAAACTTGTCAAGAGTAAGATAACGCATTAAACACATTTTGTGTTATATGGTATGTCTCTTTTGATGTTTCCAAGAGAGATACACAATAGGCTTCTCTGTTTCATTCAGCCCTAGTATTGGTGAAGGTTTGTTTACCGTGCGATAAGAAACGAATAGCCCTTGTTAAAAAGAAATGTGCACATTGTACCGAATGTGTTGTTGTGTAGTGTAGTGTAGTGTACTTTAAATCTTAAAAGTGTAAAAATAAAATAATAATAAAAAAAAACTTACTTGCAGATAATATAACATTAAAGAAATAAAAGGCCACTTAAGTGTACTTAAACATAAACTCTTACACACTTCTGTCACTTTCTATTTATGCTTTAAAGAAGTACACTTACTTTGATTCGTTCACTAACATACTAAAGCACATGTAAAATACATATTATAATTATCATTTTAACTGTAGTGAGTCATTTGATTTTAACATTTAATTTGAACATATTTCAAAATAAGTTGCAACTTCATCCTTACAAATGTGTAATTACATATATATTTAATGTATTTATAATGACATACAAGTTTTACTTTAAATTACATTTTAGTTTATCATTAATGCATATCAGTTTCTGCAGTTCTGCAATACACACATTTCAAATACAACAGAAGTAATGACATATAAATATATACTTGTATGTGGGCCAAAAACAATATTAAGTTCAACTAATTTAATTTAATATAAATATAGACCACAATACATTTAATTGTAAATAACATGCAATGAAGTGTCTGAAAACATTATATTCAGTTTACACTTCAGTATATTTGTTTAAAATACATTCTTCTACTTCTATGTCTACTTCTACTTTGTAATGTGGACTTCTTTCTTTTTCACAAGGAAGAACAACAAAAGCTTTAAAAAATACAATTATAAAAAATAATCTGATGATGAAACCTAAAATAATTCAAAAGTGCAACAGAGCAGCTGCAAGTGCATGAAGCTGCCATGGCAACTAGACACATTGCATGCTGATTTCAAGGGATATACTGAAAGGGTGACTAGAAGCATAGAAATAGCATCAAAATATGTCAGGACTACCTCAGGATCAGTTTTCAGCCATTTGGCTGCTTATTCACATCACACCTGTGTGTGACAACAGTTGTACAGTACTGTGTCATCGCATCGGTTTAATCGGACCAATCAACTGTCCGACCTCCAAATGAGTTTGGCACAAATGTATTTTGTGTTACATGACATGAATTATTTAAGGAAGAATGAAAAACTGCTGAGAAAAACTTTTTCAATGGCTTTCCCAAAATTGTGGGAACAAAACCAACTTTGGAAAAACAGTGGCAGAAAGATGTACCACATGCAAATGACGCCTACATACTCTACTAAATAACTTTTTCTGTAGTTCATTTATTATTTAGTATTACTGCTTGAAGATATTTACAGATTTTTTTTTTTTGTAGTTAAAAAGAAGACAACTAACGATTCAAGGCTTATTTGCTATATGGAAATTATGAATGAATCATGATTATATTTAAAATGCTTTTCATGTAGTTTTCACAAACTTCCAGTTTAAGTTTCGCTCACATTCTGTTTTATCTGAATGCAGATACAGATACAAATAAGTTTACCACTGCTAGGTACAGGCATTGGATTCTACTGCATACTGTACAGAATCTCGTCGGGGGTGTATGTGATGTCTAAAATGTTGCCTGCGGAAGGGGGGCAGTTTACTAGATTTTGGAACAAAGCGTATTTATGCCTCAATTCAAAGCAACTTCAAAAGAACAGCAACTTCAATGGCTTCCTGTTTAAGTACAAATCAACTAGCATCCTGCATCTACTTGCATCAGTTCCGCCGTTTGTATTGTTCCTCTTAGGTTAACGTCTCCTTTCCTTCTCATTTGTTAATCGATGCATTAATTAGAGAAATTATCCTGCATGCAATTATTGCAATATATTAGCATCAGGCAACACAGAGGGCAGCTACAAGGAGATGAAACGCTTGTTGGTTTTAAAGATAAATTCACCTCACTGACCTGACAAGAATGATCTTTAGGACAGTGTTTGATTGTTCCCTATCCCTGCACATTTTCTGTGTGTAGAGGTGTTAAAAGTCATTGGCTGTAAGCAATTAAACATCTCCCTGGTGGAAGATAATATGACGCACATTTATTCTCACACCGTGACGACAAGCAACAGTAACAGGAGGAGACTGTTGACATTTTGTCCTTATAAAACATGACCTAAAACCTCACAAAGAGACAACTAAGCATGTCAGTAAACTGCTATATACAACAAAGCAGATGAATTTAGAAACGCAGAATGGCTTGGAGCAAGCAACTAAAATTAGTCATTACTAACTCACATTTTTAAGTAGTCCAGAAATAGTAGCTTGGCTGATTAGCTTGTAGCATATACAGGTTTTTCTAAAAAAGTAATGATGTAGTATGATAAAACTACACATTTTTATTCTGTGCCTGCAGCTCTACATCTAGTGGAACTGGAGCAATAGTGTCTCGTGTAGGGAAATCGGATTAATTTTACAGCATTTTACTTATGTGTAAGGACTGAAATTAATCTGAGTGAACCTTTTTTTTTTCTTACTGACCAATTTCAGTCTCTATGGAAGTCCTCAATTTAATAGCAACACATTTTCTTAAATACTGCAATTCATCATTTTATTTGATGTATTTACTGTAAATTTGGGTCTTTTTTTTACTTCTGGCAAGTGGTGTCCTTCTACCTTGCAACATTTTAAATTAAATTATAAAATGTTTGCATATTTCTATTCTGCAGGGTGAAAACAATGTGTACACTGTTAAAAGTACACAAGCTGTTGACAAGCTGTTTTATCTCTAAAGGTACATTTTGTGCGCATTTTTTTCCTTGTAGCTACAAACTACAGATAGCAGCTTTCCTCACACTGTACTGTGCTTTTGTCAGGTAAAACTCCTTCACTGCACTTGCAGTAAGAGTAAACCTCTGCAAATGGGCAAACCAGTCATCCAACAAGTTAACTGACATACAACAAATGACAAAAAAAAAAATCCCTGGGGCTGTTCTGGTTACCCAATCATGCTAAAGTACGCTGATATCCATTAAAGCTGTGCAGCGCTTTGCTGACCTCAGCAGCAGACTGCAAAGTCGGAACCCCAGAGATACCCTTGAAGGTGTCACATGACCACAGGGGTGAGAACACACATTTACTTAGCCATATCTACAGACGCACATTTAAAACACTCGCTGGCATGGAACCAAAACCATAAAGCGGCATGTAAAGCACTATATGACTGTAGTCTCAGAGTTCTGCCCTCTCTGAGGATGCGTTTCAATAAAGATTTGCAGATAATTGACCGTGCTAAGATGAGAGCATACATGCATGCATACACATGCTTTCTCTCTTTTTTCTAGGGTCACCAAAGGATACTTACACTCATATCTCTCTCCAGTCGTCTTTAGTGTGCTGGTATTTAAGAGGATCAGTGAGCAGTGATGAAGAATTGAGCCAGGAGTAATTAAACACGGACCTGCAATGATGCTTCTTATAGGGTTTTAAAGGTTGACCAGCACATATTTTCTACTGAAACAGGAAGTTAGGATAGGACAAGTCAATTCAAGGTGCTTGGATTCTTAGACTTGAGAACATTTGTTATATTGATAGAAAAGGGCAATTAACTGCTAGACTTTTTTCCCATCATTGAATTTGATTACATATAGAAATGTGCAAATGCAATTGTAATATATATAATAACATTATTGTTATACACTATTGTTCAAAAGTTTGGGGTCGGTAAGATTTTTAAAATGTTTTTGAAAGAAGTCTCACCAAGGCTGCATTTATTTGATTAAAATTACAGTAAAATAGTAATATTGTAAAATATTACAATTAAAAATAACGGCTTTCTATTTTAATACCTTTAAATAAATTTATTCATGTGATGGCAAGTTGAATGTTCAGCACCATTACACAGTCTTCAGTGTCCACGTGTCCTTCGCAATCATTCGTATCTACTGATTGTGCACGAGAACACTTTGTAGTATTATAAACGGTGAAAACGTTGTGTGCCTTTAATAGTTAACATTACAAACAATGATCCTTTTTTTTCAGAATGTCATGAGGAATAAAGTTCAGAAACAACCCTTAATTCAGCGACTTTTTTTTTTTTTTTTGTATAATGTAAAATACTTACTTCGCTTTTGATCAACGTAAATGCCCCTGCTGAATAATTATATCATTATAATACTTACTTGGTCATATTTGCTCCACCATTAGACCGCTCAGCTATGTTTAACCCGCATTCACAATGTTTTAAAAGCAAATCCTAAAACAGTTGAGTACTCTTTACATTAAGTTGCCATAGTTAATTACTATTCCATTGACACCACATTGACAAAAGTTTACACTTTATTTTAAGGTGTCTTTGTTACAGTTTAATTATACATTTAAGTACTGAGTAATTACTGTTAACTACATGTCCTTACTATATGGTTAGGGTTAGGATTAGTTACTTGCATGTAATTATGTATAATTTATTGTTATTATAATAGTAAGTATATATAATGTGTAACAAGGACAACTTAAAATAATGTGTTACTGTGAAAAATACTTCTAAAACATTTATTCATCGTGTGGCAAGGCCAAGTCAACATTTACTAATAGAATTATTAGAATAACCCATGTATCCATTAATATTATTTCATGACCTTCTAACCTGAACTACAATGAATTAAGTTGCATTTTTTTATTAACTAATGTTAACAAAGATTAATAAACACTGTAACAAATGCATAGTTTTATGCTTCAACTAACATTAACAAATGTCACCTTTTTCCTATAAGTGTTACCAACATTTTTCATCTGGGCTTGTACAGTAGATAGAAAGCTAACATGCTGCAAAACTCAAATTCTGATTTCATGGTGTCTTTAATAGCGCACTTTCCTCTCACACTTTACTACCACCATCATCATCACCATCACAGCCAGCTGCAGCAGTAATTCAAGCCATGTGTCTGAATGCTCGCTGTGTGCGTATGACAAAACGAGGTGCTGGGGATTGTGAGAGTGATCAAAAAGGTTGCTAAAATGTATGTGATTATCTCTAAACCATAAATCATATTCACATGACAGTATCACCGTGCAAGTAGCAGCTCAGATATACTATCAGATCTTGTTGTAATGCGTTTTCTGTTGGTAAAGAAAATCCAGAAGCACTGCCTCAGCACATACACATCTGCTCAGTGTGCTGTGCTCAGATTACACTTGCTCAATGGAAGCTCATGCGAGGGTTTTCTTAATCGCATGTAGCGAATCAGCTCAAAGGGGAAATATGAGTAATTAATTATAACTAGCTATAATTAATTATAAATATTTAGATCAGCTGTAGATATTTACTTGACCTCTCAGTGTCAACTGTCTGTCAGTTCTAAGAACGTTGATTTCCTGGTTAAGGAAAATAACTTTCCTACTGTACAATACTACTCAGAGCATGTAGCAAAAATCTGCATGATTAGGGACTCCAGTTATGAGCCAAACATGAAAGACTCCAGTGTGAATACAAGTAGACTTTTTACTACAATAAACAATTACCACTAGTCTTACCACCCCACACACACACACACACATACAGTTGGCATAGGAAAAAGGGTTAAAAGCTTAAGCAGTAAAGAGAAGAGAAATAAAAACATGAAGCTATGGTACCATTTGATATTCAGCAGATCTAGAGCCTGAAGGAAACATCAGTTTCTTAGTTCAAATACACCTTTTTAAAAAGGTGTAACTGATATTTAATGTATCAATTAATAAGACTAAGTTTTATACTTGCACGTCTCGCCTGTTTGAAAGAGAGTCCAGATGCTCTTTGGGGCTCCAGTAGGTTAGCTGAAGTTAGGTGATGAGGAAGAACCATTTTGAGTCAGAGGATCTTGATGAATGGAAAGTCAAGGCCAGAGGCCTGGCGCAAACTTAGGGTGTCCTTAGAAGCGTTCTAGCTCACATCCTCATCTTCTCAGATTCTAACAGAACCGCAGACTGAACTGGCTATGTGTTGGAGCCCACCAGGCACACCCGCACCGGCTCAGGCTCTCCAAAAGGGCAGCAATCAGAAGATTTAGCAGAAGCTTAGCAGAAAAAGAACCTGGGCGAACTGTGCGTGGCCTTTTAGCCTGCGAAGAGTACACCTCTCAGGATGGGCTTGTCAATGATAAAGGCTGAAATTCAAAGCGGGAGGTTGGAAATACGGAGAGTTTTACGGCCCTTTGTGTGAGAGCATGGTAATTGCATATGGGAACTCATTGGGGTGGTTGATGCAAAATTACTCCAAGTTTCTTATAACATTAATATGTTGCATAGGTATCAGAATGTAATATGCACTCTCAGTTAGATCACCCGAAGATGAATTCATAGAGACCAAATATGGTATTTGTAAGGTTACATGAATGAGTGGTTCTATCATATGCATGCATAAAATAGTCTACAATACAACATATAATATACAAGAACAGCAATAATATACACAATGACCTAAAGGATATGTGTGTTCATTCAAAGAAAGGTTTTCCTATGAACTAATTAGAGAAGAGTCCATTTTTATGGCCATTATGTGTCTGTTTTAGAGAGACTTGAGTAAGAGCTGCCCTGCCCGCATTCCTTGGAGCAATAAACTAATGTTATCAGATAGTTTGTCTTTGGTTGCCATGGAACCAAAGGCCTGTTCTGCCCTTTTTAGGTGTTTTAGTTTCATTTCGGGGAAGGGTCCATAGACCCTCGTAATTGGCCCTTTGGTTAGGTGAGGGGTCGTTAGATATTATTTGTAAAATATAACAAATAGTTGTGTGTCTGATTGGTCCTGTTACGGGGCGACAGAGACGTGCGGATCCATCTGCATGCTTTTATTTAAAGGCGTGGTTATGAAACAGGCATGGGTCGATACACAGCAAACAGTAATAGAAGAGGCAAGACAAAGAGTAATCCAAAGGCTAACGTGGGTCTGAAACAATGTCCAGAGAGCTAGGCAAAAGAAGAATCCAAGACAGGCAGGAGATCAAGAAACAGGCAATCAGGCACAAAAGTAGACGTGACTAGACAAGAGCTAGAAACTAGGAACTAGACAAAACTCGGAAATGGCTCTGTAATGTAGCTATCACACGATGAGCGATAAGCGTTAAACAATACTCGGCATTGAATGGTGGTGTGAGACTGATTTATATAGTGTGTGTTATTGGTAGCAGCTGTGTGTGATTGGTTTCAGGTGAGCTTGTGATTAGTGCAATGGAGCATGGGAAATATAGTCCAGGGTGATGTGTAACAGTCTGTGTAGTATGAGAGTCTATGTAACGGAAGGGTGACCTCTGGTGGCGATCGAACTGAAGTCTATGGACATGATTCGTGACAGGTCCAAATACTACACACATGTGGTAACAAAGACCCACCTGCCCAACACATGCACTAAAGCAGAGCAAATTACATTTCCCACACGCTGTTTTGCTCTCCACTCCACTGCTCACACTTTATTTGTCAGAAGTTGCTTCACACACAGGGACACATTATTGCTACAGCAGGAACTGCATCTCTGTCACCTACACTCTCTCTTGTCTCAGTCTCGCATACAGAGTCTCCACTTCTGTCTGTCTTGTTCTCCCATGTGTGTGAATTCAAGGAGGTCAGCTGTCTGAAGGGGTTCTATAGGTAATTCAGTTTCAAGCCTGTTTAAATGTTGCCACAAGCCCCTGTGATCCTCCTCAGAGACCACACTTTGGTGATGTAACATCACATGGACTATTGGGAAGTAGTGCATTGTGGAGTGCTCAGCAGTGCAGACTCAGCAAAAGGGTGAATCACATCTTTAAATTGGGTGCTCAAGAGCACACTTCTGAATCATAGAAATAACAAATGGGACATCCTAGGGCAGGTTTCAAAATGCAATTCGATTAAACTAAATACTTTCAATATATATTAATATATTGGCTGTTTAATAGTACTTATAAAGCACATATTCTGCATGACCATATTCTACATCCCTAATCCTACCCAATACCAACTTCCTTATTAACTACTAATAAGCAGGACATTAGGAGTTTATTGAGGCAAAAGTCATAGTTAATGGTTTGTCAATAGTGAGAATTGGACTTTAAAATAAAGTGTGACCATTATTATTATTATTATTATTACTACATTAACTTATTATATAGTGTGTGGTTATGCCTTATACCACGTTACACACTCAATATATTATTAAGATTTGTTATTTAATCATTTGGTCAGGTTTTATCCTTAAAACCTCTCCCGAATCCGGTCCATGGACTTTTATCCAATGAACACAAGAGGTCGCTCTCTTGCCATATTGACACTCACTCCACATAGACTGTCACACATCACTATGGACTACATCTCCCATGCTCCACTGCACTGATTGCGCACTCACCTGCATCCAATAACTCACACTATATACCACTCACTCTGATCCTGCTCTAGTCGACGAGTATTGTTTTTAAGCCGCTTATCGCTTTTCCATCGTGATATAGCTCCTTTACGTAGCCCTTCTAAATTCCTTAATCTAGTACTACTTTGCTTATCTGTTTACCCGTGTCTTGGATCCTGCCGTTATCCTCATTTTGTCTGATCTCTCTCTGCTCCCCTGAAGTTTATAGCCTGTTTTTTGGATTAACCCTTTGCCTCTGTTTCGACTGTGTTTGCACCTCGCCTGACTCTATCTCGATCTTGTGGATTCCCCATTTGCCGCTCAGCCCCAGATTACTTCACCGTCGACCTGACTCCAGCCCTTCCGTGGATCTCTTTGTCGTGCCCTCTATGTACTATGCTGTGGTTCAAAATAGATACGACAATGTTCGCACAGAGATTTAACGAGACGAGTATCGATACACTGGCCCTGTATCGATATTTGCACGTGTGCAGCAGTGGACCGGGGCTTAAGTTGTTAAAAATTTACAACGTTTACAATAGAGTAGAAACGTCAGAGAGTTCTAAAAAAGACATGATAGAGCATATATAGGCTACAACAAGGTTTAATCTGGCCGCAGAGGAACACAACTTGGTTGCCTGATATCAAAAAGACGTACTCCCGAACCGAGCTTTACACTTAACGCAATACGGACCTAATCGTAATTTGCTACTTTATCTTTGTCAACCGGCAACCCTGTGCACCGCGCTCTCTCTCTCTCCACTGAGATAAAACGCTTTGCTTTCGGAACAGCATAGAACTAAAGCGAATATGCTAATCTCAGAAAAGTGTGATTCATCAACTGTTTATTTACGACACACAGAAGAGAGATAGAGAGAGAGAGAGAGAGAGAGAGAGAGGCTGTGTATGTATGAATTACCACCGTTTTGCCACGTTTCTCTATTAACAGTAAAGCTGTGACTTTAATTCCTTTAGAAACAATGATGTTACCATCTCCTTGTTGTAAAGATAATGTAGCTCTTGAGCGATTAAGTTATTTAGTTGATAAAATTGCGGGGCAGTGCTAAAGTTTGTTCCTGAATGTCTGAGTGTGATCTGTGACAGAATTTATCAAACTGCTTGTGTTTCACACAAATGCTGGCACAGACATCCATCTTCGGCTAGAGTCACTTTGAACTTGTGCATCTTCGGAAGCGGAGCTGCGCGGAAAGTCCTGCCGCGCACACCTAAGCGAACGTGTCGAGTAACGCCTGTTTCACACATACTCCGTCTGCAGTGCGTGTGCGTTGGAGGTTTTTTTACTCACCCATGTTAACGGATTAGAGCTTTCACAATGCACATGGTTGCGGTCCATCAGTGCGTTCCAGGTGTGGTGTGTCTGCAGCAGTGCAGCGATCGTTTACGCACCAAAGAGTCTATTTTTGCTGTGCTGCACGCACTAAATTAAAGTGACAGTACATTGTTTGCACTTGTAAAAATTAACATGGATTGACAACAAAATGTAGTAATTTCACAATAAATTTATATAATTAGTCTACTTTGTTTCACATGCTTTTTGGCTAGGTTAAAACAAAAAATCGCTTTTAGATATAAAAGGCAACATATGCACGTGTGTCTTGTGGAGGTAGAAAAACAAAGTTCTTTAAGACCCGCTGGACTGTTTGTAATAAAGATTTAAATGTAAAAGGCACGAGAGCCGACTGTTTCTGTCAGTGGTAAGTTTTAATTTAAAATATTTGTGATAGCCTAACACAAGAAAAGTAGGCTATATGCTATGGTTAAATGTGTTTCCACTTGCTTGAGCAAGTTAATATACACATCTAAAAGCCAAATGCATTTAATACGCTGTTTATATTAATTGAGTTTAAACGTGAATATATCTATGAAAGATTGTGTTAACTGTACTGTGATAAAAGAGGATCACAATGATGAAAAAAGCACTTTCAGTATAGGCTAACTGACAATGTTTGGATTTGAAATCAAAATAATGGATAAATGTTGTGTTTGTGGTATACAGCCGCGGATCAGGAGCGAACTGCAAATGCGTCCTGTGTGAAAGCACAATGAATCCGTGCTGCTTCTGCACCGCATACACACTGCCCCACGACACGCATCCCCTGCAGACTGAGTATGTGTGAAACAGGGATTAAATCAGCCTTGTGTGCGTTAGATACAGTGAAGACAGCGCGTTAGTTTAGAACTCTTCTAATTTTTTTTTATTGTAGAGAGTGTGTTAATTTGTGCAATGATAACCTACCAGCAATGTAAATTATTTTTTATACATATTAGAATGAGTACATTAAAATATAAATTTATTAGAATGAGTACATTACTATTTATGGGCTTAAAAACAAGATGCAATCAATCAGAATATTGTACCTGGTGGGGAGTGCCCAATGAAACATATGCAATTACCTATATTGTACTGTGGTACAGTTATGGAGGCCCTTCATAACGCAGAGGTCAACTGCCTGCTCTGCCAATAGTTAGAAATGGCACTATAGTAAGCAGTGTTTAATAAACAGCTGTTTTACTAAATTCTGCTGAGGTGAAATTCAGTGCAGTCCTGTATCGTGATATGTATCGTATCGGGGCCTCTGTATCGTGATACGTATCGTATCGTGACTTTGCTGGTGATACACAGCCCTACTATATACCTGTTTGCCATTGTCTGACCCATGCCTGTTTCTGACCATGTTGGTTAATAAAGCTTCGAACTTGGATCTGCATGTCTCACGTCTCGTCGGCTCCGTTACAAAACCAGGGTTTTTATAGTTAAGTTAAGAACTACATTCTGAGGAATCTTCATTATAAAGAGCACCAATTATATGTTACTAATTCTTAAGCATCATTTTAGAACTAGCAACAGAGACATGAACCATTGCTATGCTATTACACACACACACACACACACACACACACACACACAGATTGATTAATCTGTGAATTACCTGCGTCTGTGCAGCTCTCAGCAGTGTTGGGTACATTGTGTCATTTTTTATCATACGTTTTTGTCATATTTGTTTGCTTGGTCAATGTCTTTTTGGTTTTTATTTACTTTGCTGTTGAAAGGCTGTAAGGCCCATTGAAGTAAAGTGATATTAAACTGCAAGCCGGTCAAAACCTATCACTACTTCATAGCTGTGCATTATCATATCAAACTCTGTGCACCTTTTAAATTCACTTTTGTGATATATAAATTAAATAAAAACAACGTTCTTTTCTGCTGTATAAATCTTAAAGAGATAAACAATGGCAGTACTTTTGTTTAGAAGATCTGATGCCCATTATGAAAAGAGCTTTAAACAGTGTTGCTATGGTTACTTCCTTAGGCAAATGTGACTTTATTCACGAGCATCTATTTGGTGGCAGGGGAATATGTCCACTGCGGCTAACTAAGGGTTTCTCTGTCTGACAGGGCAGTGGTCAGTACATTTTACTCCGAAGACAGGTCAAACAGCACTGATAGGTTAAGTATTCTGCCAATATCCATTCCCTGCCGAGCTCCAGTCGTTCAGTGACATGATCTCTCTCTGTTGTGGGCAATTACTCTATTACTGAAACCAGAGAAATCATCAAGAGATGTGCACTGAAGAGTTGGGATCAGATTCATCGGAAACATCCTTAAGAATAAAATTATTCTTAACTGCTATTTTCTTCTTATCCATTTAAGAATAAAGATAACAATAACCCCCCTAAAAAAACACAGATTTAGAACTAAACAATGTTCCAAAGACACAGATTTAGAACTAAACAATGTTCCAAAGACACAGATTTAGAACTAAACAATGTTCCAAAGATGAAACATTGGAAGAATTTGACTCTTCATTGTGATGTGTGACATGACTTTTTGCTGATTTTGAAAGCAAAGAAGTCAAAGAGGGACCTCGTTTTGAGAGCACCCAGATACAGGACGTTCACTCTAGCCATGCAAAAGAAAGCAACAGACATTTTCATACAGGCTCTTATACTAAAGAACACAATGCTGAACTCCCCTCAAGACAGTCGCAACAAAAATAGCATGAACACTTATTTTGACTATTAAGGTAATCTGCAGGCAGAAGAAGGTGTTTTTCACTGAGCTGATCACTTATCTGGGCTTTTCGCTGAGCTAGTCTTCGAAAAAAGAATCGCCATACAATCAGAAAAGATCAAAGCTTGTAGATTTTCTCATATATATATATATTAGGGGTGTAACGGTACACGTATTCGTACGGAACCGTTTCGGTACGGGTCTTTCGGTTCGGTACGCATGTGTACCGCATGAATACAGTTTTTTTTTCTTTTTTTTTTCTTCTCAGGAAATTCAAATAATAAATGGCGTTTTGACCGTCTTTTATGTGGCATGACAGATCGCTGTATAAACGCCTTAGAGAGCCGCTTCTGGGACAGTTCAGAAACGTGCTGGTATAATCCCAAAACAAGCCCTTACAGATCGTCTGCGATCACTCCGTTTCCCGGTTCCCGTGTCTGAGCCGTGACGCACCGCAGATTTGTGCAGAGCGGAGCGCAAGTGAACTCGATCATTCCTTCCTCTGTACTACTAGTTTTAACGCAAATAAACATGACTGAACATCTGATGCCTCATGTAATTGTTCAATCAGTGTTTCAACCGCGGAAAGACGACACTAGAACAGCTTGTAAACAAAACGTCACGCAGCTTTTCATTTACCTCAGGAAGTCATCAGTTTCCACAGCTCGTTAGTTCACTAGAGAAATTAAGTCTTGAGAGGAGCATTTTGCAAAATATTACACCATATACTCATTATATTTTACTAAACCTGTTAGTCTTAATAACTTAATGTACAGTATGTTTAAATTAATCTGTAATGAAACATGCTATGACAGCCATTGTGTAATTTAATATATTTTAACAAATAGCTTAGAAATTTTATTATTGTAATTCATTTACAAACTGCATATTGCAATTTACATGTTTCGCATACATGTTGTTTTTTTTTGTTGTTGTTTTTTTTTAGGTTTGATTGTTGATCACTATTTAAATAAATAGCAAATTAAAGTTAAGTTTGGGTAATTGTTAGGCTAATTATAACCTTATAACGTAAAAGTCGTCCCTAGATTGTTTTTAAGCATAAGCGAGTTAGATTTTTTATCATAAGAAAATTTTAACTATCACTGAATGTGTTTAAAGAAAGAGCAACTTGTTAAAAAAAAAAAAAGTTTAGTTTTCCCCCCTGCTGTACCGAAATCATACCGAACCGTGATGTTAAAACCGAGGTACGTACCGAACTGTCATATTTGTGTACCGTTACACCCCTAATATATATATATATATTTCGTAGCCAACTATTGTCACAAGTTCCATCATTATCAACATAGTTCAATGATTTGGTGTTTCCCGAATCCATAGTTCTAACAAACAGCATTGCAAAATTGTGTGGTTGGAACTACAGCTGTGGTTAGAAGCACAGTTTTTTGATAGTATGACATATGGACTAGATCATGCATTTGAGCAGAGATCAACCAAGCTAACAGGTAATACAATCTATATCTTTCTTTCCATACATATACAAGTTTCATTCTATGTCTTTTAGTTTGTTGAAAGAATTAAAGCCCTTTTTTAAAAGAGTGTGTACATGCTAGTTCCACTGGAGAACCAACTTTGTTCGAAAGAAGGATGTGTGTTCCTATATTTTCAGAAAATGGCTGTGACTAACTGGTTAGTCTCTCAATGCCTTTTACTACAGTTAATGCTATGGTTGAAAAGCATCCCTGAATGACATTCAAAGCAATCAAAATTTATATTTCATATTATATTCGAAGCAAAAGTTATATTTCATTTTGATGTGACTGTTCGCGGCAATGAGCTGGGCAGTGCAGACCTTCTGAAAAATTCATGATCACAAAAAGCCTGGGTGACTATTTAAAAAAAAGTTCATCTCAAATATACCCTCACAGAATTAACACTTCTCAGACACGGCCAATTATAATACCATTTAATTTCTCATCTCATAAAATTTAAAATCGGTCAAAGAAAGGTTACTGGGACTGCTCAGGCTTCAGGGCTGTTGTTAAACACTGGCTCATGAGATGACTGCTCATCACTTCAGTCAATCATGATAGGACGTCTACAACTCCATGTCACAACACACATTAAGAGGAGGCGGATGCACCCCCAGGTGCATGTAATCTTGCGAAAGAGCAGCTGGTAGATGCGGCGTGTGTTCCATCATGCAGGTTTGACAGATCAAAGAGGACAGCTTCCACCCGCCATCCTCAAGCTGTCACAGGCATTGCACGGAGCCATGGCCGCTTCCCCCACTGCAGTAACCGCTGCTCTTTGCCCCAATAAATGATCCGCGACAGACAAGAAATGCTTGTCTATTAAAATGACAATCCCCTGCGAGTATGACCCTACGTCGGCCCTCGTGTCGCACCAGCGTCCACAATGACAGATGCCATCAGCATCCCACACCATGTTTCTCTCCGTGCTGTTGGACGTCTGAGAAAAAGATCGATTTTCCACTCTCGTCCGTGTGCTGTTTTCCAATGCCTGCCAGTTTATTTCCCAACTGCACCATGATCGTAGCAATTGTAGAGTCTATTGGATAGAGATCAATAACTGACATTGCTTTTGGTTTGGATTTCATAAGAAACCGTCATCTGAGGAGACACTTGGAGAATTAGGAAGCAAATGTTCCCCCATGCTGCATTTCTGCAAAGCAATATCATAAACATTTCCCAATTTATATTCAGAGTTATTCTCGGGGTTTCCACATTATAAATATGAAAATCAAAATAACAAGTGGGTTTCAAAATGTGATAAAATAGTAGGGGAGACCAGAGAGGGTTGTAACACTGGTGGAGTAACACTGTCAGATTCAGCACTTAAAAATCTGATACAGAGATGATATCCTACATGACTACCGTACACACTTTCATTATCACTGTCATCTCTGGGTAAAAAAAATATAGAGGATTTACAGCAGGGTTGGGCAGTTCTGATCCTGGAGGGTGACTGTCCTGCAGAGTTAAACACAATAACACGAGAGCCTCAATTCCATTTCTGTGCCTTTTGTATTCAAAATTCTTGTTCGAACGACTTGTAGGTACATTTATTACTCCACTTCCTGTGAAGTGATGTATTGATGTTCCCTTTTTTTGCAGTGCATGTTAGCTCTATTCAGATTGGAATCTCACTTAAAATTGCGGAAAACCCTTGAAGTCGACTTTGCAGGGCACTGACAGTCGAATGGAACACACCTTTTGTTTAGATTATTCAAGTGTATTTGATTAGGGATAGAACTAATCAGAGTTGCTCAACCCTGGTTTATAGGATAAAAACTATTTGAGTTATAAAAATGTATTTATATTTGGATTATATAAGTGAACTATTTCACTTATGAATCGAATTGCAATTAGGTTAATGAATGTTAAATGACAAAAAGTAACCTTAATTAGGGGGCAGTTGTGGCCTAATGGTTAGAGAGTCAGACTTGTAGCCCATAGGTCATGGGTTTGCTTCTCAGGTACTGGCAGGATATGTAGGTGGGGAGAATGAATGCCCAGAACTCTATTCCACCCTCATTCTTCTGCAAGGAACCGAACCCCCAGTTCCTCCCTGAGCACTGCAGCAAAAATGGCTGCCACAGCTCTGGGTGTGTGTTTATTACTCACTGCTGTGTGCATGAACTTGGATGGGTGAAATGCAAAGCACAAATTCCGAGTATGGGACTTCACATTAATGTACAGTTTCATAAGATCACCTGCCCATATCTAATGGTAAGCAAATCCATCTTGCTGAAGCAGGAGCTCAATCCCAAGAATGGACTTGATCTCTGAGCTAACCCTACATAAAACATTACTGAAATAGAAAGAGGCAGAATAGAGTAGAGGAGGCGGTGGGGAGGTAAAGGTATGCAGGAAGAAATGTCATTGGCACGGTTCAATGACTGCTGATTATATAGGCTCGTAATGATGATTGACAGGACTGAATGGTTAGGCTTCTCCACAGAACCTGTTTGGAACCTCATTTAAATTTTAATTTACACACTTTAGAGGTTACTTGTAGATTTTTCTAAAAAAAAGAAACCGATAACAAAAACACTTAGTCACAGAAATCATAGGAAAAAGAGTTACAAAGCTCTCTGGTCTCTCTTACTTTATAAGCTGAACGTAAATGTTCAACTTTCCAGAGAGGATGAGGTTGAAAGGTCCTTGAATGCTCTTCAGATTAGTTGGCGACTGAAGTGCTGTGGTATAAACACACTTCTTTCTTCCTCCGACTGGATACCATCTAGTGATATTAGCCACACATTTGTTCCCGTTTGGGTAGCGGAAGGATGGAGCAACACTTCAAACAGGGTAAGTCAGATGAACCCAGTCTGGGTGATCTACACGAAAAAGAACATATCTACATGCCCACATTCTGATCTTCTGTGAGTGTTCATATCCCACACAGGCAGAAAATGCTATAATTTCTCCCAAAAGCATGCAGTTGGAAGGATGATATGTAATGAATCCTGATATCTAAGCTGAGACGTGGAATCCTCAGGACTGGCACAGATCTAATTTAAGGCAATCGTCTGGTTAGGTCAGTGATGCTGATGCAAGCAATGAAGAACAAGACAAGCATATTGAGGAGGTTGAAGTCGAAATGATAATTTTCCAACACAGCAAATAGAGGCAGAAGTCTTCTACCAGCATCAAGTCATAAGCACAGGATCTATCTTAGGGATGCAATAGGATATATATTATGAGTGTCAGCTGTTATGCAATATTGGTAAATATTGGATATTTAATTAGGTCAGTTATACCTATTAAAGTGACTATTAAAACCTTTCTATAACCTAATGCTAATGTAAAGGACTGGCAATAGATTGTGTTGGTACGTGCATTTAACAATAGCAGATTTATCACGTGTGTAAGAGTTGTGTGTTTGTGTGTGTGAAAATGGTATGCTGTAGATACACAACCCTTACTTTGCATTAGAAAATGATGAGCAAATGAATCAGCATATATACTTTATTAGCATTAAAATGAGTCACTGCATACTTCTATTCGCTCAGCTGGATAATCATTAAATGTTCTCCTTTTGTGTTCCGCATAGAGAAATTCAAACAGATTTGTAATGGCATAAGGGTGAGGAAATGATGACAGAATTTTTTTAAGTGAAACATTCCTTTAGAGCTGCACAGCTGGCTGTCTTTTGAGGTCCTTGTGCACAAAGTCTAGTGCTGCAGTATCCAAACTTTTCCTAAAGGGGGCCGGATTCGACGATGTGGAAACACTGAGGGGCCGGATGCTTCTACCTATATCTATTAATATATATTATATATTATTATATTAGTATGCATGTATGATGTTGAGTTGACAGTAGCAGTAGCTTGAGTTTGGTTGAGGACAAAAATCTGTAAATATCTTGTTTTTAAAGCTTTTTAACATAGAATGGCTTTATGGTATTTAGTCTATTAACACATGAAAGCACAGACTGCTTATATAAAAAATGTCTGTAATTTGGCCTATATTTCATAACTCCCTTACATTACATTAAATTGGCCTATATGTCTACATTAATAATATAAGAATATTCTGTATAAATATGCAACATTTCTGCCACAATACCACAGTTACTGTTACTACAGTAAATCAAAATGTTGGTGATTTGTGGATTGAAAAGTATTCTTACTGCATTGTTGTCGTACAATGTTTCTCCTATTTTTCTCCAACGCGTTAGTGTTGTTGCGAATGTCAGCGCTGTTTCATCTGCCTTTGACATCTGTGATTTGTAGGGAAACCTCTGCTCCAAACTCAAACGCTTCTCACAGCGCTGTTTAGTGGTCTCGTGATCGAGATAAGTCAGCGAGTAAACGCATTTGTTCTGAGCTCGCGCTGCACTGTCTTTAGGCAGAGCTAAAAACAATCTGTGCAGCGCGGTTCAAACGAGTCGCGCTCTTCCGCTTTTGACGCGTTTAGGAATTCGAATGCGCTAAAGAAATGAGAGCGCATATGAGTTATCAAATTGTTATCACTCGCGTTTTACTGCTACATCTGGTCTAAAATTTAGTGCTGCTATCTTGTGTTGACATTGTGAAACTGCATAGGCCTATTTTGTAAATTATGCTTGGCGGGCCATATATAATATGCACTATTTAAGACAGCTGCGGGCTGCTTAAAATTCATCCACAGGCCGCATTTGGCCCGCGGGCCGTAGTTTGGACACCCCTGGTCTAGTGTGATCACAGGTTAAACAGCATTTTTCAAGGGCTTATAACCTAGAGGCATCCCTGATGGTTTTTTTGGCAGTATACTATATATATACAGCAGATTCTGGAAGGAACTATATTTTTATGTGTTTTACTTAGCAAGGCTGATAGACAGAATACCACCTACCAGTAAAAAAACAGTAATTTTGTGAAATATTATTACAATTTACACTTTTATTACATTTACAACATTTTTATTATTATTTCATTTATTTTAAAATGTAATTTATCGCCGTGATGGCAATCCATCAATCCAGACTTCAGTGTCATGTGAGTGATCCTTCAGAAATCATTCTATTATGCGGTTTGGTCGTCACGATATCATATACCTTACTATTATCATTTTAAATTTTTTATTCATCAAAGAATCCTGGAAAATATGTATTATGGTTTCCACAAAATTATTAAGCAGAACTGTTTTCAACATTAATAATATTAAATAACCATTAACTGATAATATTAAAGAATCAATAATCATTTATAATATCCAAGCACCAAATCAGCGCTATTAGAATTATTTCTGAAGGATAATGTGACAACTGAAATATATTAATGAGCTGCTAAAAAAGTGAATTCAGTTTTGCCATTACAGAAATAAATTACATTTTATAATATATTCAAAAACAAAACAGTTATTTTAAATTGTAACAAAATTTCACAGCTTCTCAGGACTGTTGTTTTATTTTTTACAAAATGTTAGTATTTTGTAACATGGCAAATGAGCTTGTAGAACTAAATGTTTATAATCTGGTTTTCTTTTCTTTGTTGACAATTTTTTTCCATACATTTCATTGTTGCTTTGGGTTGAACGACTTCATGATTTTGTAAAGTCGACTTTTATGTGATGAAAGTTGAGTTGAAGTCGACTAGTCGCTGATGACGTCATTGATGAACAAATAAGTCTGGAGCTGTGATCTTGTGCACAGCTATGGCTTATGACACAGCGCTGCCCACACGGCTATAACAGCTCATTTTTCTCAGTTCTTTTGTCTTTGTGTCGTTATGTTTCTCACAGATTTCTGCTCGTTCTAAATCTGATACAGATAAAGTAGCACAGTAAAGAGTACATTCATATGAATGCATTAGTGAGAGCGATTGCGTGTCTGAATTAATTCTACCTGGTAGCATCTCTCTACTAGTAGTGAAGCTGTGGGATTTAGTTATTAAGAAATATATGCTTGAACTTTTCAGTTTCAAAGCTATTTTATTGAGAAATCACAGAACAGTGTTGACAATACATTTCCGCGCTGAATGATTCTGTGTGCGCGCGATCAGTGCTTGATGTACGAGCCACTGTCTGTAATGTGTGTGCGTTACAGTGCAGCAGCGCATTAGATTAGAACGGTGAATAACTTACCTACCTGTACAATAAACGGTTTAAAATGTGCATTCTCCTGTTCAATTTCAAGCATTCAGTAATATAATCACACATTTCAGAGTATGCATTTATTTGTCATTTTAACTGTTTGGAAATGGAGCGTACATGTGGAAGTCCTTCAAAGATTTCTTATCCTGTTGCACCCTCTATAGGACCAGCGACTAGTCGACGTCAAGCTTAAAGCGTCATGGTAGAGCACTGAAGTTGACTAGTCGATTAGTCAGTGCAACCCCTATTATTGACCATGACATGAAAATAATCATCCACTTTTCAGTGTTGGTTAAAGATTTCCTAGTCCATTTCCCTCAGTTTTCTGCTAGATTTTTCTGTGGTGAAGCATCAATGTGAAGATCACAGCCCTTATATCTATCAAAAGCCATCTGCTGTATCGCATAACTCTTTCATTCCACACACCCTAATTGATTTATAAGGACATGCACATCCTGGCTGTACGATTATATGACCTATACATATTATTATATATGTCTTTATTCAAAAGCTCCCAACTGTGATGGCTGCTCTTTACCTAAATGTCACACCAATCCCTTCATCCGCACCTCCACACTGCTACCGTGCAGATAAGAGGCCTCTGTGAAGAAAATGATGCCACTACACAGGAAAATTGGACTGTCTAAACAATGATTAGTAGGCGTGAGCAATAGAAGCGCATTCCATAAGGACTCCACCGTCATTAAGGCTCAATTTTGAAAGCAACTGCAGGTTTGCTCTGCTAACATTTAGTTTTCGATGTGCGCCTTTTATTCCAGGTTGTGCCAGGACTAATGGAGTCATTTTCTCGAATGCTGACGCTAGTGCATTTTAGTCTTGGGTCATGCTAATGGTACTGTGAATTATGCAATAAGCAGCTCTTGTTATGATGATGCTTGTTTCTGTTTTATTAGTTTGTTATGAGTTATGCTTCAAATAGCAAACGTAAACTAGATTTTTACATTTTACATGCTTCTTAGTGGTTTTCAGTGCACTTCCAGGTGGTTCTGGTAAGTATATCCAAAAATAACAATAGGCCTTTGCAAACACCACTTGACTAAATATGTCATTTTTTGTGTTAAAGCTGGCTAAATTCATCTCTGCATGAAAACTAGAGTCCTATCCCCGCTACGCTTCTACAGTCCAGTCTGCAACAGGTTAATCCTGGTAAACACGGTCATCTAGCAGATTACTGGAGCAGGCAGAATCAATCGATAAGAGAGTGGATAACCCAGAGGCAGATCTCAGTGCTTAGATTTATAGTGCGTAAGGCTCTGGACCTACAGGGGCCATTGGGAATGTCAGAGTGGCCAATAGTGTTTGTCAGGAGGAGATAAACCAACCAAAGAGACTTAACTGATCACAATCTAAAAGGGCAAAAACTGAGAGGTTAGATGAACCAGACGTTTGCAAACCATGGCTGTAGAGCTGATAACCAGGAAGTGAGAGGCGTTTGAATGTGTGTGCCAGGGAGAACGGACAGGACTGATGGACTGATGTTTCTGATGAGAATGTATAGTAATTTCAAAATTCACAAGGGCTAGTCAGTGATTTCATTGCAGTCTGAATCCAGAATGATAGTCTATTTTCTCCCAGCACCCGCATACAGATTCCCAGCCATATTACCTACTGTAATGTGTGATAAAGTGCACAAATTTTAAATATGGACACTTTTATAACTGAAATGCTGGAAATTGCCTACAAGAATAATATTACTTCACTGCTTCACATCATGAATCATGTACATTTTGTGCCATTAAAGCTATACAATCAATGTTTAACTCTTCCCCTACCATTGATGAGTAATTCCTGCAATCCTTGTTCCACTGTTAAATGGTAGTGGACGCTGTTATGGACCTTCTAAAAATATTGCATCTCTGGATCCAAAAAAACATGTGGCGAAAAAGATATGCAAAAATCAGAAAAAGTGGATAGAAATTAAGTTAACATGCTCACCAAACGTTCAGCAACATAAGAATCAAAACTACCTAACAATACTGAGAAAAAATATGAAGTCCATGAAGAGGTATAAGACTGCACAAGCTTTTCAGGGGTTGATGGACTTGATGGTTTGATTTTCATTTTGAATCTGATCCTGACGAAATACAATTTTCTCAGGTTTTCGTTCACAATGTTATTTATTTATTTATTTATTTACCCACACAAGTGTTTTTGAAAAAAATAAAAATAAATCACAAATGCTGGTGCTGGCAGCTTAAAAATAATATTATGGTGGGGAAAGAGTTAAAATGTTTATTATAGACATTTATACAAATTAGGGCTTGCACAACTAATTGGGTCAAATGTTTACCTTATCTAAATGAGAGTTTGTATTAACTTATTTCTGCTAATTTCCAATTTTTTTTAAATGACAGCATTTTGAGAGATAAAATGCAAGATAGAAAATTATATAAACAGTAGAATTTAAATTTCCTAAGATAAATAGGATATTTACATATCTGTAGCGTCTGGACCACTCAAACACACAATATATATATTTTGTTAGCTAGATTTAACAAATACTCTGTAACACCCCAGGAAGCCGAACAGGCCCCTGGTTCCATAGCAACACTGACACCAGATACATTTACGATTTAAAGGAATGTGAGCAGAGACTCTCACTGCATTTTCCAGAGCAAGAGGCACAATGCACCGTAGAAATTGACTTTTCTACTAAGTAATTCATAGGAAAAACTTTCTTTGAATGAACAATGTATCCTTCAGGTCATTGTGTATATTACTGTCATCGTGTATTTGGTCTTTGAGAGTGTATACTGTTTTATGCAGGCTTATGATTGAAATACTCACTCCTGTCAGCTTACATATATATAACCCTACCATGTTTAGTATCTATGAATTCGTATTCGGATGATCTAATTGAGAGTGTATATTATATGTTTATACCTATACAACATATTAGTGTTCTAAGAATCTTTATTAGTTTGTGCATCCGCACCCCAAGCAAATTACATGTGCAAATTACCATGCCCTCAAACAAAGGGTCGTAAAACCATCCAGCAATTGCAACCTCCCGCTTGGAACTTCAGCCTTTCTCATTGGACAAGCCAATCTTGAAAGGCAGGGATCTTCTCTGACCTTAAAGGCCCACACCAGGGACCCTCCAGTGTCGGTGGTTTGTTTTAATTCTGAGAGGATGTGAGAAAAACGCACCCGGAAACCCTAAGCTCGTGCCAGCCTTCGGCCTCGACCTTTCCATTTCACCAAGATTCTCTGACTCAAACTGATTCTTTCTCATCAACCAACTTCAGCAAGATCTTGGGCCTTAAGATTGCATCAGGAATCTCTTTCAGACAGACGAGACTTGAAAGTATCAAACTTAGTCTTATTAATTAAAACATTAAGTATCAGTTACACCTTTTTACCAAGGTGTGTTTGAACTAAGAATCTGACGTTTCCCTCAGGTGTAGATCTGCTGAATATGCAAATGGTTCCATAAATTTCATTCCTTATGTCTCTTCTCTGTACTGAGTTAAGCTTTAACCCTTTACAATACCAACTGTATGCGTGTGTGTGTGTGTGTGTATGTGTATGTTAGACCAGTTTATGTGTTTATGTAGGATGTTAGACCAGTTTATGTGTTTATGTTGTATGTTGGACTAGTTTAAGTGTTTAAGTAGTTAATAAAGTCTTACTTGTATCACACTTGAGTCTGTTCATTGTTTGCTCATAACGGAGTCACTTAATCATGCAGATTTACGCTACAAGCTTTTTAGAATTGTACAGTAAGAAAGGATTCGTTACATATAAATAACAAATTATTATATTATTACTTAATACATTAAATATGAATTTATTAATTTTCCAAACAATAACAGACATTTAGCTTTCAGCTGACTTTCATATGACTGACCATACCTTACCTGGGTTCATAGGATCACAGAAATCGCTCCTTCACCCTAAATAAATCGCCATCCGAAAACATGAATTTTATCATGGCATGCATATTTATTTTTACAGATGTTGCCATGAGAAACAATTACCGACTGAATAAGTATATTGTTTCTCATAAGCCTTATTCGGGTGATAATTATTTCTATTGGGGAAGTAAGGTCATTTTCACATTTACAAGGACTAGTCTATTTTTATTGCAGCCCAGAATCCAGTGTGTTAAACAGCTTTCTCTTAATCATTTGAACGGTGTAAAGAAAACTGTGTTTATTTTGCTTTCACATTTTTATAGCCCTATAGTCACAGAAACAGTAGGGGAAACAATCTCTGAGCAATACAGTTTCCATGAAGGAAAACACTAGCGAGTTTAGAAAAAACCAGACGGTATGAAACAGCCGCTATCCATCAGCCGAGTACATCCCAGAATTCTCAGTGAGAATTCAGCAGGTCGTACAAGCCTGGATTACTCACTCCTCACCTCTCGGATAATTCACACTGCAATATGCACAGCCACAATCATAACTGGGATTTGGCACAGAAGGCCAGCAGTAACACAAGCTCTTCAATTCTCTCTTTCCCCCTCTCTCTCACTCACACACAACACACTTTCATTCAAACAGAGTTACTCCATGAATTCAATTCCTCTCACATTCATAGACCTCAGAACTGAAAGGAATAGTATCCTTCCTTCCTATCTCTAATACAATCAGGCATGAAGACATATGCATGCAGAAGCACTGCCTCAGCTGGATCCAACTGAATATAAAGTATCTTATTTTTTATCATTGTGTCATTGGTTATAGCACAGTCATATGGACCATTTCTATGGCAGCTGAATTATAATTGTATGTACACTTTGTTATTTTACAGCCCCCGGTCATTGGAAAAGAGCAACTAAGACAATCTGACAACAATCCTAACAAATCACCCGAAGAAAGTATGGTCATACGTTCTAGGAATAGCATTAGGTTAAGAAAACGATGACTAAATTGCAAATAAACCCTTGTTAAAAAAAAATAAAAATGTGTGCACAATTGTGTGGAATGTGCCCTTGTAGTGTACTTAAAATCTTAAAAGTATATTGTATAGTCTATACTTGAAGACAAAAAAATAAAAGGCCACTTAAGTGTATTTAAAAAGAGTACATATCATGACTGTTTTTTAATAGTCTCTGTACTTATATTAAATACACTTTTGAGTACACTAATAATGTCAAATCAAATGTTTTACTTTAAGAACATTTATAAATTGTCAGGTTTTAATAATCTTTATCTATTCCTTGCTTATTTATGTTGTTACACAACATACTAAAGCACTCGAAAAGTACTTGATTACAGTTTTTAACTGTTACTGTATGTGATCTATCGCATTAAAGTTATATATTTTCAATGTCTAAATAAAAACCTCATGTAAATATGTAATTATGAATTATTTAAATAAAAACACAAATTTCAATACCAAATTACATAAAGTAATTTTATTGACAAACAGAAGCATGTGACTTAAAAATACATAATTTATTTAGCATAATTGAAAGGGGTCGAAAATGCACTTTTAATTAATTTATTTAAATTTAAAATATACATTTGGTCCACTATATAAGTGGACCTATACTGTGTCTACATAGTAATCTAATGTGTAAAATAGTTATGTAACTACAGTGTAAGTTACACACTGGACATAGTAGTACAGCTGTAATAATTGTGTAACTACAAATATGTAACAACACATTGCATGGTATGTTGTAAGTACAAATGTGTAACAGGACATTGGTAAACACTTTTTGGTAAGGAAAGTACAAATGTGTAACAGGACTAACATCACTTGTTGGTAAAGAAAGTGTTACACTTTATATTAAGTAAACAAGTCATATGGATTTACCATGTAATTACTCTGATGTTACACAGCAGCGGCCAGTAAGTTAGGCTTTACATATAAATTGTGGTTGTTGTCCAGAATGTTACACTTTATATTAAGTGGACAGTTCCTGAGGAGTTACCATGTAAGTACACTGGTATTACAGTGGTGCACCAACTCCTCCCAATTTACATATTCCTAAACCTACCCATCTCCACCCCCTGGATCAAATGGTTCCAATTACTCTTATACATATTGTTGTTACAAAAAGTAGTTATATATGTCCTGTTACACATTTGTACTTACACAAACCATTTGGAGGGTTGTTACATGTGTGTAATTACAGAGATATTACAGCTGTGGATACTATGTACCAATGTGTACTTACACTGTGGTTACATACTAAGTACACGTCTAGTTACTATGTAAGTACACAGGTATTGGTCCCATTTTTCAGTTAAATTATACTTATTTTTAACAAGATTTACAAAGTGAAAGTTCTCTGACAATTTTCACACTGGTTATTTGCTTTGGGGAAAAATGTATTCATTGAGATTAAGTACTTTGAGTTCAAGTTACAAATTAAATATATTGGCAAAGAAAAGATTGAGAAATTTTGAGTCTATCTGTTTCTCAAGAGAAAAAAACTAGTAAGAGACTCCACTTGCTCTCCAATTGATCTCATTCCTGTCTTGTGGGACCTATTGAGATATTAAAGAGATGTCAGTGGTGATTTTTATTTTCTTTACTACAAGAAGAATCCATTAAAAAGCCTAACAGTGTATTATACAGCCTCCTAAACTTGAATTGGCTGAATGTACACACAGGATTGTGGGGTTGAATAATATATAAGCAGCGTCTGAAGATGTGTGTGAGTGTGCATGCTGACACTGTTGAAATCTCCAGCCAACAGGGCACCGCTGCAACTGAAAAACTGCTACCGCATCAAAAAAGATGACATAAAAAAAGAATTAATGATCAGCTGATCAGTGAGGAGTGCCGCTGCTCAAAGTCAGCAAGTGTTTGAAAAAACTACACTAGAGGGAGAGAGAGTCAGCAGTCAGGCCTGTCTGTGTATAATAAAAAGCAGCTCTCGGTGCATCCTTAGTATGGCACACAGGTGTTCATGTTTCAGGAAGAGCTGCGCATATGGTAAAGATTGTGTGAGGTGCATCGATCTTCGTTACACATGTACAAACAAACACACACAGACACACAGAGGAAATGTCTGTGTGTATGCTGACATTTGGATGCTCGGCAGGACTGGCTTTAAAGGCCAAGTGCAGCAGCTGACCCAGAGACTGCGGATGGGATGGTCCGCTGTGACTCGGCAGCAGACTTAAACTAAAGACCACTACGAGAGAAAACAATGAGCTGATTATGGAGATGATATGACCGTTTGCTGGGACTCCGGATCAGCTCTGACTGAGACTGTGGGGTCAAAACAATGGCCTGCTGTTATTTACAATCCTAGAATAGAAGCTCATCAATGAATATGTTGCTAAATCAATAGGCAGAAATGAGAAGGGTGGTTTAATGAATAAGACACAGGGGCTTGATAAACAGAAGATGAGATCACTGTGCTAGGATCAAGACCAATGCTCATTGTTCCTTTGTAAGGCTGTTCATTATAATAGGTTTTCATATTTGTCCTCATGGTTGATGGGCTTAATTAAATGATATATTAGGACGTGGCACTAGAGGATATTTTAGCTCACTGACAGTATCCCTACAGTGGCCATAAAGCAATAATTCTAACCTTTATCTCTGATAGTGTCAAGACTATGGACCTGTTTTGTTGCGTTTTCTCCCATGTGCTCGTTGATTTGTCTTGGATTCACCTGTGTCTTGTAATTACCCCTCGTTAAGCCCTGTATTTAAAGTACTGTCTGTCCCGTGTTTCCTTGTTAAACGTCATTCTGTACCTGAATGTCTCTCTGTGTGGTACTACGTGTGTCTCCTGCCTGCCCTGTGTTACCTTGGTTGTGGATTATTAAAGACTGTTATTTGTGAAACTCCTTCATCTTCGTTCTACTCGCTCGACACAGTTGCATCGTGACAGATAGCAAGAGCAGCAGAAAAAAAAAACCAGGATATGAAATGCAACATGGGCTCATTGGAAAAACATACAATGCACTATACAGTTTCCAGCTGAAATGAACACTAGTGGCAGTAAAACGCCAACAACATAAATTATCATTACAAGGGCCAATTATTGATTAAAGGGGTGGTTAATTGATTAGAGGGTATCTCCATTTGCATTGAACTTTCAGCATCGTAACTTTGCAGATATTTTTTATGCTCAAACAGTAACATTACACTCTAACTAAAGTTAAAAAAGTGAAATCACAATCAACCACACCTTTAATAAAGTGTCTGTGGTTATTTGCACAATACTATGTTATGACTTCAAAACTATTTTAGTGAATCTCAAAACCAGATCCATATGCATGGCATTTCCAACATAGCAAACTTGCTTGGTACCTCACCTGGTACAGGTCACACTTGAGTTCCCCATGAAACACAAATCACAACACTTGTTAAAAGCGATCAAAGACTTGGGGTGGTTGATTTGTTTAGGCTTTTGTTAACACTGTCGGTTATGTTTAGGATAGGTTTTAGTGTAGGTGGCATTTTATTTCCAAGCGTAATACAGCATTAACTTTTTAGCGCTGCTCACCAGACATTTAATTTCCAAACTGACATGATACATACAAAACAAACAATATATTTAAATGTTGTTTGGATAAAATTAAATGTGCTTTTAGTGACATTCATTGGTCATTTTACTTTTGAAAATGTGAAAGAAGTAATGTAAAATAATTTTGCAGAACAAGGCTTGTGTTCCAGTGAGCCTGCCCTGGATCAATTCAATTATATGATGGTGATATTAGGCATAGTACTATACGCACATAAAGATAAATCTTTACCACAATCTACTCAACAGAAATTAAAATGCAATTCTCAGAGTTTGTTCTTTAATAGACTAGGATACATTGTAGCAAGTCAAGATCTTCAGTGGATATTTTCATCTGTTTATTCAGAAGGCTGGATATAGCAGTTAGGTCATATGGACTGTGTGATACACTAATGGCATTTCATAGTGTTTTATCTGCCTTTTTTTAATTTTGTGTTTATTCCAAAAGAGAAATGTGTGCAATATGAGGGTATGTAAATCATGACAGAATGACTTTGGGTATTAATATTGTCTCAGATTCCGTAGGAAAGCTTAAAATAGACACAAATGTGTCAGCCATCGACATACAGTAATATTATAGAGCTATAACATTCTTGTGAATAGCAGCTCAGATGAATTTATCTTGGAAGAATTTGATGAGACATGTCAGTTCATACTGAGTTGCAGAATTGATGTCCTCACACAGTTTAATAGATTATCGAGATCGCTTATGAAACTCTAGAGAAGAGGTGTGCTTAATTGGATTGAATGTGCGCTTGTGGAGTAAATCTTAAAAGTATAGTCTTAAAAGTGTAGATTAAGGCAGGAGTACGCCTTAAATGTACTAGTTAAATTGGGATATTTAAGTAGCTTTTATAATTGTGGCTTAGTTTGATAGAACCTAAATGAGAATACCAGGGTTATTAATAAATCACATTTTGGCAAACCATTTAGAGAGTATACTACTGCTACTGAGCGAAAGAAAAAAGACAGTTTGGGTTACAATTTGAAGAGAATTCAGTGCAAATTAAAATGTAACCAGAAGAGCAGCGAGATATCTTCATTATTATTACTGAACATTTCTCATATTCATATTTTTGGGACACCACTTATATTGAATTATACTGTATTTGCCTTTATAGATTGTGTGGAAGAATCTTAAACTGGCTTTAAAGAGACAATGCAGAGATCAGAACAGAGTGATTTACTACTGGTGGTGCACCATTAATAAATTACAAGACTGGTGAATTGAGTGACTAGCTGTATGGAATAATAACACAGCAGCAACCTCTGGATGGTATACCAGATGATGTCCACTTGAACAGTTCAGATAAAGAATTGAGTAAAAATGGTATATAAACTAAAGGAAGTAGACTGGTTATATTGTCCGTGCCATTCTTTATTTTCTTTCATTCTAAGGACCCTATCAGTTTATTCATGCTTTTGCAGAGGGAATTAATCTGAACAGGTGAGAAAATATGCTGTCATTACCTTTCACCAAGAACAAACAGCATCACAGTGACTGAAAAATTAACCAGAGAATTGTATGTGCATACAAAAAATCTAATATCTAAAAGAAGAACATGAAATGGAAATTCTACAGTTAAATTAGATATGAAGCTGAAAGAGAGATGTATAATCCAAAATTGATACAGTTAGAGCCAATTGTGATTACCAGCCACGGTAAACAATATATGTATAAAAAATGTTTTGTTAAACCATAATGGATACGTTCCAAATTGAAATGCACCTTATCTGGCTCAAATGCTGCATTGTGAAAGCAACTCTGTGTGCAAGTACTCATGGGCACTATGGGCACATCTGCTTGATAGTGATCTTCCACTGAAGGCAATGCTAGTTGTGCAGCACTCCTGTAGCAATGATGACCTTTCTTGGCTTGAAACAAAGTGTATTGTGTAAACACTAAAATCGATTTTTCCATACTCCAAGCATGCGCTCGACCATCCCTCTCATACAGATATGAGCTCTGTTGTATCTTAGTTGCTCAGCTGTTGTGGGATTTATGTACAGAGCAAATAAAAAAGTTACTCTGACCATATCTACTGTCTCCTAGTAGCGATCCACTATGTTGTCCTCTGAAATTAAGCTCACAATGAAGAGTTTGGATAGTGAGTTAAACCTTGCTAATGGGTAATCTCTATAAAATAGTAGTGCATATAAACTGAACAATAATAGAAAACCATATCTTACAGTTCTTACTGCAACTGAATTAATGGACACTTGATGGGAACATCATCCATCTATATAGCCAATCACGTATGAAAAGTTCACAGAACTGCACTTTATAGTTGATTTGGCCAGCAGTATCAGGAAACTTGATGTAAAAACTGCTCAGTTCACAAATGGCCCTGCAGACTTTGTGAAGTGCAAACAGTTGATTTGCTGGCATCACACAAATCACCGGTTTCACGATGAAAGATTCCAGATGCCAAAACTTCAAAGTGATCAGAACTTAGGTAAAGGCCTTCCTCTTTGGGACATAGAGGAAGGTCTAGTCTCAAGCAAAGAAATGATCTCCAAGCAAATTCTTTGTACATGAATGTGGACTAATGTGGTCTTGAAAAGCTGTATGTCATTAAAAGTAATTGAATAAATTACTCCTATCCACAAAAACTCATCTGACCGGCCTGTGTTGTGCATGTTAGTCTTCGTTTAGACATCCCAAACAGTCCATGCAGGAGTTAAACCTGCCTCTTTGAAGGATTAAGCTTCAGTTTTGTCCTAGACTAGCTGTAATCTTCCTTCTTGCAATCAGCATTGTTTAATCCAAAACAGGTTAAATCTATGACTACTTTAAGATATGTCTGTGCAAGTCACGTTAAGACAGCTCAAACCGACATTTTAGTCTAAGACTAGGCTCAGAACTTTAATACATTTCCATTTAAACTTAAGGACTCTTTTAAAGTATTTTATTTACACAGCAAGTACTCTTTTCAGTCTAAAGTGTACTTATTTTTCACAAGGGAAGGTGACAATTCGAGAAGACGCAGACTTCAGCAAAAGTCTTTGTTTATGCCTATTTACCCTCATTGCTGTCTAGGAGAAATAAATAAACCGAGATCTCATTTGTGATGTTGCTTTCTTTTAGGAATTGTCCATAAATGCCGCTTTAATGCTGTCAAGATCAAATCAGAACAAAGCAATGAAAAAACACTTCCTTTTCATAGCCCACCTTGAAAACATAACCAGAAAGCATCAAACCTGATGGACAAGCAGGGCATTGTTTGGAGTAGAACCAAACCAGGGGCTCTGAAATTGACCATTATTAATACTGACACCGGCATATTTCACATTAACTGCATGCCTCCACTGAGCAGTACTAGCATACAGCCTGCCTGTCATTCTATGTTGGCCAGTCTCCATCCCACGAGTCTCTTTGAGTTAATTAATCTGTCTGAAGCTCTCTGTAAAGCACATGCCTGAATGCATACACTTTCCCCCAGGCATGTGTTCAAACACAGTGGGATGGAAGTTAATATAACAAACCTGTCAAACACTGCTGAGATCGTAACTTGCGCATGACAAGCCATCAATCCATGTAAACATGAAGAATCTTTTGTCAGGCCAGATGTTAATGGCCATTTTAACGCATTTCTCTGAAGAATAACCCAATAACAATATGACTATGCACTGATCTACATAAGATAAGCAAAATATTGAAGAAAAATGGTAACATGTTTCAAACTCTCACATAGACTCTTAAAAATAAAGGTTCCAAAAGTTTTGAGTTACTCAGACAACCTTTCAGTGATCACGTCTTAGAAGAACGGTTTTATTTTTCTTAGTGTGAATAACTTTCCCACCTTTTGTGCATTGCATAGTAAAAGTTTTTCAAGGAACCATGGATTCCAATAAATATCCACAGGAAAATGACATTGTGGCAGTGCTGATTGACTGATGGTCCAAGAGGAAGTGGTTAAAATGGGACCAGAGAAATGTGCACAGTCCCATATTCTTCAGTATCGCAACTATCCTGAGATGTGGCATTCAAGGCAGCACATGCTTTTAAGAGTACAACAAAAATGTTTTTGGGCACTGCTTAAACGAATGTACTATAATATCATGAAATATTTATGAAATACAGGGCTGCTTTAAAATGAAAATCAATGAAGTAACGGAATGGAGGCTTTTTGCTTGCAGAATACTGTTATGGCATCTACCAGCAGGAAGCTAACAGCCCATGCTAACCCGACAAATCTTGATCTAGTATGCAGTGAAATCTCATAAATCCAAAATCAACTTAACTATATACAACATCAAGTATCTTCTTATTTGACCGTGTTGCATATATACAATAATATATATATATATATATATATATATATATACAGTGGGTATGGAAAGTATTCATACCCCCTTAAATTTTTCACTCTTTGTTATATTTCAGCCATTTGCTTAAATCATTTAAGTTACTTTTTTTTCCGTCATTAATGTACACACAGCACCCCATATTGACAGAAAAACACAGAATTGTTGCAGATTTATTAAAAAAGAAAAACTGGAATATCACATGGTCCTAAGTATTTAGACCTTTTGCTGTGACACTCATATATTTACTCAGGTGCTGTCCATTTCTTCTGATCATCCTTGAGATGGTTCTAAACCTTCATTTGAGTCCAGCTGTGTTTTGATTATACTGATTGGACTTGATTAGGAAAGCACACACCTGTCTATATAAGACCTTACAGCTCACAGTGCATGTAGAGCAAATGAGAATCATGAGGTCAAAGGAACTGCCTGAAAAGCTTTGAGACAGAATTGTGGCAAGGCACAGACCTGGCCAAGGTTAAAAAAATTTCTGCTGCACTTAAGGTCCCTTGAGCACAGTGGCCTCCATAATCCTTACATGGAAGACGTTTGGGACGACCAGAACCCTTCCTAGAGCTGGCCCGTCGAGTTATCGGGGGAGAAGAGCTTTGGTGAGAGAGGTAAAGAAGAATCCAAAGATCACTGTGGCTGAGCTCCATTGATGCAGTCGGGAGATGGGAGAAAGTGGTAGAAAGTCAACCATCACTGCAGCCCTCCACCCGTTGGGGCTTTATGGCAGAGTGGCCCGACGGAATTCTCTCCTCAGTGCAAGACACATGAAATCCCTCATGGAGTTTGCTAAAAAACACCTGAGGGACTCCAAGATGGTGAGATAAGAGTCTCTGGGCGGGGGGGGGGGGGGGGGGGGGGGGGGGGGGGGGGGGGGGGGGGGGGGGTGATGAGACCAAGATATAGCTTTTGGCCTTAAATTCTAAGCGGTATTGTGGATAAAATCGGCACTCGTCTTTTATACTGCACCTGTCCAATACAGTTCCCAACAGTGAAGCATGGTGGTGGCATCATCATGCTGTGGGGGTGTTTTTCAGGTGCAGGGACAGGGCGACTGGTTGCAATTGAGGGAAAGATTAATGCGGCCAAGTACAGGGATATCCTTGATGAAAACCTTCTCCAGAGTGCTCAGTACCTCAGACTGGGCCGCAGGTTTACCTTCCAACAAGACAATGAATGACCCTAAGCACACAGCTAAAATACGAAGGAGTGGCTTCACAACAACTCTGTGACTGTCTTGAATGGCCCAGCCAGAGCCCTGACTTAAACCCAATTGATCATCTCTGGAGAGACCTAAAAATGGCTGTCCACCAACGTTTACCATCCAACCTGAAAGAACTGGAGAGGATCTGCAAGGAGGACTGGCAGAGGATCCCCAAATCCAGGTGTGAAAACTTGTTGCATCTTTCTCAAAAAGATTCATGGCTGTATTAGATCAAAATGGTGTTTCTACTAAATACTGAGCAAAGGGTCTGCATACTTAGGACCATGTGATATTAGTTTTTCTTTTTTGAATAAATCTGCAAAAATGTCAACAATTCTGTGTTTTTCTGTTCAATATGGGGTGCTGTGTGTACATTAATGAGGAAAAAAAATTCACTTAAATTATTTTAGCAAATGGCTGCAATTTAACAAAGAGTGAAAAATTTAAGGGGGGTCTGAATACTTTCCGTACCCACTGTATATCTATATATATATATATATATATATAATATATATATCTATATATATATATATATATATATATATAATGTCTTTGTATATATATATAATTTTTTTTTTTTTTTGTTTGCTGTATTCAATTATCCTGCACTGTAATATTAAATGATACATGCAATTTATACCTCTTTCTAAAAATGTTTAGCCTTTCTTCTCATACTGTAGCTATTAAGTATCTCTCCAAAACTACAGATCTGAGCAAATTAATTTAATCATTTACTAACACCAGTTCATCAGTTTGTTTGCCAGTCGTAGGTGCATTTTTATGTTTGCATTCACTGCTCCTGATAAAACGGAAGGTCACAAGGGCCCTTAACATCTCTTAGCAGTATATGCCAGTATACACCGAAAAGATATGAACAAGATCTGTGAGTTTGAGTGGATGTAGGGTTCTTGTAGCTTTCAGGTGATTAGTCTCACTCCTTGAGAGACAGAGAGAGAGAGATGATCCCGATAAGAGGGTGTCAGAAGAGGAAGGATCATGTCAACCGCACACTATGCAAAGCTCTTGTGTGTGGCATAATGAATATGTAAGTAACCCAACAGCATGATGTAAACCACAGAATGCCAATTTGAATAGTGTGTTGTTGTCTACTGGTGCAGTTACATCTTAGCATTGGCTTATTAAAGAGTTTTATGATGCTTGTTTCTCCTGTCCAATTTTAAAAACAGAGTTAATAATGTGTTACAAAACAGCAAAAGCCATTTGTGCAAACACTTGCAAAAATAAAGAATATATGTTGCCTCATTGGCTTCTTAAACATTTGATGTGTTTTTTCTCTGCATGAATTGCATGAACACACAGGAGTACTGGTATTTGAAAGGAGCAATTATCAAAGTATATTTCTACATATTCTGGAGAAAAAATGAGTAGAGCTTGGCAATGCCACGGTGTTGATATTGGTTGCCAGGATGTTGCTACGCAACTGCTAAGTTGTTCTGGATGGTCGCTTACTGGTCCAAGTCAAAGAGACTAGCCCAAAGGTACAGTATTCTGGACTTCAAAATGGCTTAGGTTCATTTTTCATTGTAAGTCTATATATGGGATTTTGTGGATTTTATTGTTCAACAGGAGAAACAGGAGACAAAGAAATGGGAAAATAAATTAAAATAAAATTGGACATTGGTTTTAAAGTCTGAATGAATTATGCACCAGCTTTTCTGTTTTCAGTGCTTTCCGTTGTAGAGAGGGAAAAAAAAACATTGTTTTAATTGGGTCCACTTTATATTATGTGTCTTTTGTACTAACATTTCAAATCATTTGATACAATGCACTTATTACATGCACTATTTGCAGCGATGTCCAAAACCAAAGTGGACATTATCGAGTAAACTTGTTCGATCTTACAATTGCACTTCAGTAACAGTGTACAACCAATGTACACTCAAAAGCAAGATATTATAGAATACGTATGCACTGTGAGTGTTAAACCAAATGAAATCCTGCATCTTGCCAGAAGAATATGGAATAGTTCATGAGGGGAAGTTTCAGACAAAGCCTTTCTTTCTGTTTCACCGGCTTTTCTTGATCCCACTGGTACTGGAAATTATACTGACACCTACTGGCCTGGATGTATGAACTGTTGTCAATTCACACTGGAATTGTGTATCTTTCATTTACTTCTGGTTTGTCTGTTTATCTCTGTCTCAACACATTCAATATAAAGGACATTCAATCCTAACAAAGTTGATGGTGGCTGCTACCACAATCTCTCTCTCTAATAACTCAGTGCAGTGTTGACAGCAGCGCTGCTGTTTGCAGCTGTGTGTTCACACTCAACGCCGGATGTAACAAATGCTGATCTACATTATAAAGTAAACTTAATTTATTAGTAATTATCAGTTATTATAACTATTACTACCTCAGGCAAACAGCAAGGTATGTCTGGTCATGTGATCAAAATATGGTGGCACCCATGAGAGTGCTCCAAGTAACATATAATAGCTTTTATAAGGCAATTGATATGACTGTCAGTGTACGTAGGGGTTAATGTAGGGGGTTTGTTCCGGTCACTAGTGATGCTTCCCTTAGCAAACACAACCCAAGATTTCTACCCATCACTCCACGTAAACTCAAAAAATCTACAAGGCTCATACGGCGATAACAAGACGTTGATGCAAAGAGAAAGCAGTGAGGCACTGAGCAAGCCCATCTGTGACACCATGGTCTAGTATTTAGGAGACATAAGCAAACACCATGTTCCAACAGGAACAAAGCCCCACTCCAATTCCTGCACCCTACTCCAGTCACTCTGCTACTTCAATAACACAATTAAAGCCAATTAACTGTGTACTCATTGGGACAAATGTGGGACTTGAAGGGAAACTAAGCATTGATTTTAAGTCCAACAGAGACAGTTAGTTCCGCCTGATGCCAAGAGACAGGGAAAGTTTCCAAAGGAGCGGGGAGAACTGGGAATGCGACACATCTGCACAAGTGTTAGTTCACAGAGACTCTCACATCAAAAAAAAAACACCCACAAACACTGTAATCGCAAGTCTGTACTCGCAATCTGACTGCAGCACTGCCAAAACAGGGGTTATGTGCCTACTATGCTTTGTTTCAGTGGCACAGCAGCTTACATATATGACCATCAACATATGCATAGTTGTTTGATTTAAAAAAATAAATCAAATTGCAAAAATTATCATAATCAGATATTTGCAATTTAAGTTAACATAAGACATGCTATTATTATATGACTAAAAATGGAGTCCGGGGTTTTAAAGCCAGAATCAATGATGGACCCACTTTTTTTTCAATGCTTACTGATTTTTACAATTATACCCTTGTGAAAAATAAATATACTTAACTGTACTGAATGTGCTTTTGTAGCATACTTCAAATCTTAAAAGCGTTTAAATACTGTATATTTGCAGATAATAAAATATTAAATATTTGGACACTTTGTACACTTTCTTGACTGTTTCTTAATAAACTTTTAAAAGTGACCCCTGTAATAATTTAGAAGCTTAATTTTAAAGTGCATTTTTAAATGATTATGGTTCAGTAAACTTTTGTTGCTTTAATTCTAATGTTTTGGCTAACATACTAAAGTATATGTATTTTAAATTGACTAAACTGCAACATCACCATTACAAATACATAATTACAAATACTTTTAAATTCATGACATAGATGTTTCAACAGAAATGACATTAAAATACAGTTTAGTTTACAGTACATGCTTATCAGTACATTTGGCAGTACACTATCCTTATTTCAAAGACAAAATAATGAATTATGAAATTGCATAAAGATGTTCTGAAGTTCTACTTAAGTGGGTCAAAAAGCACTCTAAATTTCAAACAGTTGAATTTAATATAATTTTAAAGTATATCCTTTTAAAGTATATTATTTCTGTAATAAGTACTATTTTTAAAGGTATGCTAAAATGTTTTTTTATGATGTTTTATAAGGTACGGATGTTATGCGATAAGATTCTAGCATCAAGTAAATTGTATGTTCACACCGGATGCAATATATATATTCATGACACAACAAAATAATTTACAGCCAATCAGACTGTGTGGGCGGGCTCTCTCTGGGAGGACAGTGTTGTCAGCATTGTTAATGTTCCCAACAAGTTATTAAAACAATATTAATATTTTTTGAATGTTCACAATGTCCCTTTTTTATGTTTTAAAATGTTTTAAATGTTCTTGTTATGTTCAAGATCTGAGGTAAATTATGTCTTGTGCCATTCATCATGGCTGTTAAAGTTAATCAAAATGGTATTTAAACTTTTTTTTTCTCATTTTATTATTATACAAAGCCACGTCAGCCATGTCATCACTAAAAAAATAAATTAAATAAATAAATAAAATAATCACTCTTTCTCATCACATTTCGCCAGTGCAGCCAGTTAGAACAAAAACCTCTGATTAACATGGAAAATACATATTTTATCATGTGTCACGCTGTCTGTTTAGAACACTGTGTAAGATTCATGTTTCCATGGGTAACACTGGATGTGAATAGATAATGTTATTTGTAAAGGGGACATAACACACAGTTTGACCCAATCTCATGTTAATCTTGAGTACCTATGGAGTAGTATTGCATCCTTCATATCTCAGAAGAGTCTTTAGTTTTATCATATTTATAAAAGAAAGATACAGTTTTACGATGATTCTCTCCGAAAACAGCCAAGCTCTTGGAGGCGTGCCGTGGGCGGGGCTAAAGAGTAACAAGCATTTGATATTGGCAACAAAACAGAAATTTGATGCAGTTTTACTTAAAGCTTGCGGTTCCAAATCATGACCAGGGATCTTTTATCACTGGGACCGCTTCATCTTTCTGTATCAAACGATGTGCAAATCCAGCGTCGAACTGGGACTTGTTAATAAAACCGAGATGACGGGAACAAACAAACACACTTGCGAAACTCCGTTGCTGGACTGGAAAAACAAACTGCATCCACTGTTCACGTAACGCTGAATTCTTTAGGAAGCTGAACAAGGTTATCTTTCCCTCACAACCAAAAACACACTTCTTTGGAGACATTCTTCTCTAGCAAGTCCTGTGGAGTGCTGCTGACTATGTTGATGGGTGTGCTCTTGTTCTCGCTCTGGTTAGCACGTGCATGCTCTCTTCCGGTCATGAAGGGCCATGCTAAAAAAAAAAAATTATAATTCAAACTTTATACGAACCCACAAGGAGTGTATTTGGCACAGAAACACTCTGTCATAAATCCAAATCATTTTTTGAACCTTTGGTCATGTTTAGCATGAGAATCCAACTCTTTAACAGTGTAAATAACTCAGAATGCATGAAACAGCATTAGAATCCCCTTTAAAGATGCGAGCTCATGTCAAAGTCAGTCCTGGAACAGATGTGTGTTGCATAGCAGCATGATTTATTTGAACTACAGAAAATATGATTTAAATCACTTGGTGATTAGGTGGTTCTTGGATGCTCTGATTTGATGGCCTGAAAAGTCTGAGAATTGCTGTTCTGATAACTTCAGTCATTATGATGAATGGAATAACATAGGAAAAAGAAAATTTCATCAAAGCACAGTATAATTGCCAGTCAGATTAATTTAGCATAATATGCAGCTAACTAGGTTTTTAGGGCATTTAGGACAGGAACTAGAGAACACAGTGACATTCAAGCATGCACTAAAACAGAACATTATTTGTGTGAATATGGGTTTTCTGATTGATTTTTAACAACTGCTCTTTTGGTTCAGTTGTAAAGAACATTCATTTTTTACATTTAAAGTATTTCATTCTCAGCTAAGTAGAACTGGAATGTCAGATTTTTCATAGTGCTTTGAAGTAGAGAATTATCTGTCAAATTGAATGGGTCATGCAGGTTTTGTGGTTTTTGTGGAAACAGGTCTGTGGCGTGCTGTCAAGTGCGCTGTGCAGATATTTGCTCCGCTCCACTTGGATCAGATGGATAGCTCCGTTTTGGAGTGTTTGGCTTCTCATAAAAGCGCAGAGAGGGAGATAATGTCACAGACATGTCAGGAGAGAGAAAAAAAGTGTGAATTATTACATTGACCACAAAATGTTTGGTGCTGGAAAACTCCTCTAATAGAACAGTGAGCCACTGAAATTTGTGTTGGTGAAACACAATTAGATTAGTTTGGGCTGTTTGTTCTGCTCCCAATTGATTTGTGAAAAATAAAACTTTTGATTCAAATGCACTGAACATTCATTTAAAACAGTGCAACAATATGTCATTCCTTACGGCTACTGGACTATTTTCCCATACCCACGATTTCTATGAAAATGTGCATAATTGAAGTAAACCCCAGGAGCTCCAATAGCCCATATTTAGCGTAGGAGTTACAAAACACCCCCGCTCCTCCTTCATCTCTCTTCCTCTTCTGCAGCTTTCCATCTCCAAAGACTATGTCCCTCTGGACCGCACTGCTGTGAGCAAAACCCAGTCCCCTTTATTATTCCAAATTTGCCGTTTTTCAATAATGTCATTATTTTATTATTTGTTACTGCTGTTCATTTGGTGCTGAAGTGCCCAGTGCATTGATAACGGCCAGTAATGGAGATTATTTTCAGCTAGTGGAGAGTTTTAATGGCCAATTCTGATAGTACGGATTGTCTTCTGTCAGCGTAGTCATAATTAGAATTTAAGGTTTCAAACTGGAGTTTTAAATCAACTAGAAATGCAGCTAAAATCGTTCATGAATGTGCACATAGTGCACCTATAGTTTGACTTTGAAAGAATAGAAAACAATTTTCTTGTGTACTATAACAGAGAAAAAAAAAATATATATATTTGTTGAGGATATTTTTTCACATACTTGAAATGAAACTTTAATGTCAGCTTAATAGAAACTTTGCAATTAATGCTTTAATACCCTTCATTTGTAGTAGTCATGCAAAAGTGGAAGCATGTGGCATACGTGACGACTTGATTGCTCCCATTTTAATGAATGACCCTGTCAACATTACAAGTGTATAGTAATGTTGGCACATGACAGCTTCATGGATCATCTAGTGTTGTTGCATTGTGACATGCCGCTTGCCGAACTCTATTAACAGTGGTTGACATTTTTGTAAACTATTAAGAAATTGCTATTTTTTTCTCACTGCAGAATCAGTATTGTACATAGAATGCATGGTTTGATAAATAAACCATTTCATTTTGATCATAAAAATTGTAATTAATAGTAGATTGTTCTCTGATATCTTGGAAGCTCATGGAAACATTAGTTTGAGGATATTACAGTGGTTGTAAGGAAAGTACATTTCAAATTGCTTGTTTTTGACTAAATTGTTTTTCACTTCATTAGGAGGTAAGAGCTGTTTTTATTTCAGGACTCTGCTCAGGCCCATAGTTGTGTTGCACCGTGTGACAGCTCTCTTTCAACCCCCACACACACACACACAGAGTCTCACAGTGTGCCATGAGTCTGCCTGTGGAAAGTAGTGCTGCTTCTAATACACTGCAATAATAACCTGAGGCGCTTTAGCACATAGTCATTCAGTAAAAGAAAAGCATTTCACTGCATTAGAAATAAACTCAAGCTATGGATCATTTGAAGCACTGCACAGTTCCTAATTTTCCATCTCCTGTCTGCCATTATATGTTCTTATAGTGAGGACCTTTCATTTGACCAGAAGAAAATATTGACTACTAAATTACTCGCTCAGTTTCGTGTTATGAAGCTGTTGCTGGGAGGGCTAATATACATGTTCAACTGTTTTCACGTGCAAAAATAATCTTGAAATGAAGACAGCTATTTAGACTATTTCTATATCCTTACTATAAATACAGTTTCCCTTTCAGTCGGTCACTCTCGACGTCACGTCGGAGGACCGACGAAATTGGGATCTCGCTTAGAGGGACCAATCTACTTCGAGTGTAAACTAAACGAGCCAATGCACATTGGCATGCGATTATTGCATCCAGCTGCTGCTGATCACAGCGTGAGTATAAGTAGGCAGCAGGTGCAGCGCTTTTTCGCTTCGGAGCCGAGCGGTTCTATCGTTCTGCTCCTGACCTTCTGCTAAGAGAAAAGAAAGCTACAGTCAAGCACGCTCTTCGCGGGCTCTCGTGCTGGTGGACGGCGCTTAAGCAGCGGTGGTTTTCCCGTGTCGAGTGGGTTGCACACAACAGGCTGCACTACCCCTGTGTGTGTTGCAGACGGCCATCTCCCCTGTGCGCTTCAGCACATTAAAAGAGCAATTTCCATACTAAAAGAGCTTCACGGGTGGAACGTCTTTTTAAAGACGCGTCTTTTTTAAAGATGTCGTACCATCCGTGTGTTTTTGGGTGCGGTCGTTACCTGGCGCCGGGTGGTGGTCACGATCACTGCCTCACGTGTCTGTGCATGAAGCACGCTGAGGTGGCTTTCGTTGATGACTCATGCCCCCTTTGCGGGGGCATGACCATCTCGGAGTTGCGAACCAGACTCCGTTACCTGCAAGGGGGCGGAGTGCCCTTGCCACTGCCTAGATCTGGGGTTCCCTCTGGTGGCGTCCTTTTTCTAGCGGTGGGCGGACTGGTCTTACGGTCACGGTGAGGAATTCCCCTCCGGGGATGCCCGAACCCGCCGGCACTGCGAAACCAGCGGAGCTTTCAGTAGAGCAGGCTGGACCCTTCCGGGGGGTACCACCTGTTTCTTTCGAGGCTCCCCCCGACTATCGGATGTCGGTTGCAGCATCGGAGGGCCGGACTTTTCTGGGGATGAAGATCCGTCATTGTTGCCGCCCTCTGGGCGGTCAGCGGGGCCGGAGACGGACCCGGAAATGATGGCTATTGTTAGAAAACACTCTCTGTTTTGAGAATTCCTCACCCCTCTTTTCTCACTCTTTCTCTCTCCTTCTCTGAATCCCCCCTCCTCTATCTGTTCTCTCTCTCTCTCTTGTATTATGTTTAAATATCTCTTACTCATATTCAAGGTAAAGGAGTTTGTGCAGATTTATAAGGGGGGTTCAGCCTCCGTCGCCAGGAAGTCTATTCCTAATATGTACATGTTTTTCTGTACATGTGGCCATTTTATACAAAACACATGTTCTTGGGAAAAACATCCTGTATGGGTATGTCCCCCTATCCTCATTGGTTAAGAGGGTAAAAATCCCCTCGACATATGCCTATATAATATATGTATTTCTATTAATAAATTGAAGTATTGAGGATACATTTGATTGTGTGTTTTCTTACTTCCCGGCCGTTTATTTATACACTTGGAGAGACTGAGAAGATTTCACAGTGGCAAAGAGAATATCGAGGGACCAAATTGATATTTATTAACAGCTATGCTTTCCCGGGCCGCCGAGAGTGTCGGGCTTGAGTGGAACATTCCACCGCGTCCCGAACCCCCAAGGTTGGACGATTGGTTTCTCGGGGTGGCGCGCGCTGGTTCTCAGGGCCCCACCTCAGTGCCTTTCTTCCCGGAGGTGCATGATGAGATCGCTGGGTCATGGATGGCACCTTTTACTGCCAGAAACCGGCCCGGTGGCTCATCCTCCCTCACCACCCTTGATGGGTGTCCAGCGAGGGGGTATACGGGAGTTCCCCAGGTGGAGCGGTCTGTTGCGATGCAATTGTGTCCAAATGCCGCTACCACTTGGCGGGGCAAACCGTTGCTTCCCTCCCGGGCCTGTAGGCACTCGTCTGCCTTGATCGACACTGCTTATACGGCCTTTGGAGAAGCTGCGTCCGCCTTACACGATTCGGCGTTATTGCAAGTGCACCAGGTTAAGGCACTGAGGGACTTGCACGAGGGTGGTCACGACCTGGATGTTCTCAAGGAACTCCGCACCGCGACGGACCTCGCGCTACTAGCGACGAAGGTTACGGTGCGGTCTCTGGGTCGTGCGATGTCCACTATGGTGGTCCAGGAGCGCCATCTCTGGCTGTGTCTGGCCGACATGCGCGAGGCGGACAAGACACGTTTCTTGAACGCCCCCGTGTCCCAGACTGGCCTGTTCGGCGACACAGTGGAGAGCTTCGCCCAGCAGTTTTCCGCTGCCCAAAAGCAGACTGAGGCCGTCAGGTACATCCTGCCCTGGCGTGCAGGTGCTGCCTCCACCCGGCCGCCGGCGGCAGTGCCTCAGCCTGCTCGTCGCCGAGGGCGTCCCCCCCCTGCCGCCGCCCCCGTACCCGCGCAGCGTCCGCAGCAGTCCGCCTTAGCAGACCGCGTCGGAGCCGGCCGCAGGGCAGCCGCCCCGTCCGTCCAGGCCCCTGCCAAACCTGGTGGCAATTGAGAGAGCAAGAGGCCCGGAGATGGGTGACCCAGAGGTGGAGGGACGTGCTTTTCAGGAGATGGTAAGCACACCACTCCCCCCCCGGAGGAGGGCCGGGTGGAGAATCTTTTGGTTCCTTGTTCTGCCCCTGCCTCGTGGTCAGTGGTAACCAATTCTCGACAGAAGATCAATTTCTCCCTTCTCTGGGTCTCCTGAGGGGACGGGGTTGTGGAAGATCCAGAGCCGTATCACACTCACCCTCCACTCTCGCCAGTGAGCAGCAGCGGGTGGATCGGGAGAACGAACCAACGGACTACCCACGCACCATCTGCTCGAACGCAGGTCAGTGTTACACACACACAGACCCCGCCTCGGACCGGCAAAGAGACACCGGGCCGGGTCCCTGCATTTTTCCACGCTGCCCCACTGTGGGTACGCCTGTAGTTTTGTTGATGCCACTTGCGCGGTGTCTGGGAGCATTGCTTGAGCTACCCAGCCCGTCTCGATTGCTCCTTCGAACCGTCAGGCTCGGCTTTGCGATTCAGTTCGCCCGGCGCCCTCTCAGGTTCAGGGGCGTCCACTTTATGTCAGTGAAAGCAGCAGATGCCTCTGTCTTGCGTGCAGAGATCGCAGTCCTACTGGCGAAGGACGTGATAGAGCCGGTCCCTCCAGCCGATATGAGGTCCGGGTTTTACAGCCCTTACTTCATTGTACCCAAGAAAGGCGGTGGTTTGAGACCTACTTGGACCTGCGCGTCGTGAACCGGCCCCTTCACCGGCTCCCGTTCAAGATGCTCACGCAGAAATGCACTTTCAGGTGTATCCGTCCCCAAGACTGGTTCGCAGCGATCGACCTGAAGGACACGTACTTTCATGTTTCGATCCTTCCGCGCCACAGGCCATTCCTGCTGTTTGCGTTCGAGGGGCGGGCATACCCGTACAAGGTCCTGCCCTTCGGGCTGTCCCTGTCGCCCCGTGTCTTTACGAAAGTTACGGAGGCAGCCCTTGTTCCCACGAGAGAGCAGGGCATTCGCATCCTCAACTACCGCGACGATTGGCTCATACTCGCCCAGTCTCGGGATCAGCAGTTGTGTCGAGCACAGGGAATTGGTGCTTTCACACCTCAGCCTGTTGGGACTTCAGGTCAACTGGGAAAAGAGCAAACTCTCCCCGACGCAGAGGATCTCTTTTCTCGGTATGGAGTTGGACTCGGTCGAACAGACAGCACGCCTCACGCAGGAACGTACTCAGTCGGTGTTGAACTGCTTGAATACATTCAAGATCAGGATGGCGGTCCCACTGAAATTGTTTGAGGCTCCTGGGGCATATGGCGGCCATGGCGGCAGTCATGCCACTGGGGCTACTCCATATGAGACCGCTGCATCACTGGCTCCATGGCCGAGTCCCGAGGTGGGCGTGGCAGCGCGGCACTCACCGGGTCCAATTTACACCGGCCTGTCGCCAAACCTTCTCCCCGTGGTCAGACCTTGCGTTCCTCGGGCAGGAGTGCCCCTGGAGCAGGTCTCCAGGCATGCTGTGGTTTGCACAGATGCCTCAACCACCGGCTGGGGGGCCACGTACAATGGTCTTGCAGTGTCAGGGGTTTGGACGGGTCCCCAACTACACTGGCACATCAACTGCCTCGAGTTTCTGGCAGTGCACCTTGCCCTGAGCCGTCTCAAAGGCGCTTACGAGGCAAGCACGTACTGGTCCGAACGGACAGCACAGCGACCGTTGTGTACATCAACCTACAAGGTGGTCTGCGCTCCCGTCGCTGATCGCAACTCGCCCGCCAC
>JADLZN010011749.1:0-36665 GCA_018155175.1 Sinocyclocheilus anophthalmus | reverse complement strand
CTCGGCTTGCAAAACCACTCCAGAGAGGCCATACAGCAGACCCTGTTGAGTTCCTCCATCCCCACGGCAGCCAGACGGGGCGGAGCGTCCGGCGCCAGGCCTTCAATCGCTGAATCCTCGAGAACCAGTAGAAAGCTGGGTTCCATATGCAAGACCTAAGTGGAATCCATATGTGTAAAGTCCACGGTATAGACTTGAGCCCTTGTTTCCCCGGCAGACTTCTGCCATTCCAAGAGGGGTCAATCACCTCCATTCTTCCATATGCACTACAAGGAATGTTCATATGTGTATTGTTTCCGAAACCTCCTTCGGGAAGGTTCGAGCTTCTGTAACGCCCCTGTTCCAAGTAGAACGTGTACGTTTTCCCAGTGTTATCCAGTCGTACTCATTGGGTAGCAGAAGATTGCCATAGCAGCAGTAGGCTGGTCCTCTTGTGAAGACGCCCTGGCCTACGCCAAAAAATAGGGCGCAGGTGGCTTCCACAGGACACAGGCAGTAGCTGTGGCCTTTTGGTAGGATACCAATTCGTCGGCCCTCCGACGTGACGTCGAGAGTGACCAACTGAAAGGGAACATCTCGGTTACGTATGTAACCCTCGTTCCCTGAAGGAGGGAATGAAGATGTCACGTCCCGTCGCCACGGTTGCTGTACCACCGCTGAGCGGCCGGGTCACCGGCCGGCTCCTCAGCGAAAAGCTGAATATACGTTGCATTTGCTGCCTACTTATACTCACACTGTGAACAGCAGCAGCTGGATGCAATAATCGCATGCCAATGTGCCTTGGCTCGTTTGAGTGTACACCAAGTAGCTGTGGCCCTTTGGTAGGATCCCAATTTCGGCGGTCCTCCGACGTGACGTCTCCGTTCCCTCCTTCTGGAAACGAGGGTTACATGCGTAACCGAGACGTTATATATCCTGCAATAATAATAATAATGACATGATAATGACTATGTGAAAAATGTGATATACTGTAGATACTGCCACATGATGCTGCAACTGGAATATATAATGTATATATTCATACTATTCTATATATTCAGATATTATATGCATGTATATCTTATATATATATATATATATATAGGGACATGCATTTAGTGTAGTAGACAATGACACTGCTCATATGACGGTTGTAGACTGTTAGACATTTAGTCCATTGGTTCAGTTTTAAATGTGTGGTTACTATGTTTCCCTTGCAGACAGGATATGGTTGATATTAAAACTTAAAGAAATTAGGTTAGTAGCTAGTTAGTTAGTTATTAACTTAATGTTGAGGTATGTATGTATTGGCTTATGCTGTACCTTAAAAGACTCACAGCTTACAATTAAAGGCGTTGTGGTATTTCATTACCATAGGTATGTATATAGGAAATTCACAAAACCTTGTCATTTATTATTAATTCAACAATTGCTCCAAATAAAAGTATAATTATTATTTTTTTTAATTGGTAGTCATAAAAAGGCCAAATTAAAAAATAATAAATGAATTAATAAATTAATTGATTAATTGACCGACACCAACAGATTTACTGAGCATATGTTAATCCTTTCTGGACACTTTCAGCTCAGAATTGAGTTCCAAAAGTGTCTAAGGTAAGACTAAAAGTGTCACATGTTTTCTTTAAAAAAATAAAATCTACTTTGAGTCAGTCCTGAAGACAGTATTATGCCAAACAGCCTCTCACTTTTCTCTCTACTTCCTTTTTATTATTCCATAAGTGACCCTTTCCCCTTTCATGCTTTCCTCAACAGCTAAAATAACACTGACAGGTTTTGAGCAGTTTCTTGTGAGAATATTCTGTACAGATACATACAAATTATCATAAAATACCACACATAAAAAAACAAAAGAGGTGCAGATATAGAGGTTCTGATCAATACTGCAGCAGAAGAAAGCAGAATACCAAGAATTCAGCCTGTCACAATCTTGTGAAGCAGTATCTGCTTTGTTGCATCACCACTTACGTGTGAAAAGAAGAAGAACTCGTTTTGTACATTTTCTAAGAAAAAAAAAAAAAGCAAAACAATTGTGGTTAATAAGGTTCTCTTGGTAGTTACAGGGGCATTGCTATGGTTTCCAAGTCAAAAGAGCCACCCCCAAGTCTCTAAATATGGCTCTTCAAAGTATTTTTTGTCTGTTTTTATCATCCTACTTGTGGTGTGGGTTTGTGCAAATCCCTAACCTGCCGTATGAGGAACAGTAATAGGGATTTGGAGGATTTAGTGTCTTTAGGTTCATTTATTTGTGTTCCATTGTTGAAAGGCGGATCTGTTCTTCCAAACTATCAATGTAAAAACTAACCATCAAAGCTGCTGGTGCATTTAAAACCTAAATCCAAACTCTTGAAAAAACAGTTATGGCTTAAAATTACAGATTAGATCTTTAGAGAGCCAATCATGCCTTCACTGTCCTGTCTGAATTAAAAGTGGAGAATTTCTTGTCTACTTATTCTTACTCTTTCTTTATATGAGGAAAAAGGCAAAAGTTTTGATCTTCTTTCTTCCAGTAAGAGGTTATTTAAGGCTTCGGAAAGCTTTTTGTTTTACGCAGTCTAGTCATGTGGTGTGTCCCTATGTGTTCAGAGGAGACCTTTTAGTACCCAGGGTCGCTCACTGCTGTCAGAAAGAGTGAACGAGTTCTGCTGTTTGCAACGTCACTAGACTTCCATCTGTTCGTCCACAGACAACTTGAAGAAAAACATCTTCTAATACAGCATTTCAAATATGTTTGTTTAATGCCAAACTGTTAAATGCATGTTAAATTCTGCCGCATTAATAGATACATTAATTAGTCTCTTTTTCTCTCTCTTTCATCCTCCCCTCCCCCATTTGAGCATCAGCGTACGTGGGTTGAGTCTTCAGTGTTCAACAAGTTTTCTCAACATGAATATTCATGCTATCTGTCCTTGCGTGAATGTGATCTTTATTCTTTAAAGTGGCTCATGAAGAAATTACTCTCTGCCTCCTTTGTAATATTCACAACATTCACATGAAGAATACATGCATGCTTGAATTCAACATGAAATCCAAAGTGACCCAATTACTTTTTTAATGCACGTAAGGTCTTATATTCCACAATTCATCAATGTATATTAATCAAACGAAAGAAAGAAAGAAATTTGTTTGTAATCTTTAATCAAATATATAATAAATCATCTGCTATAATAACATGACATATAGCACATTTAGACTAATCAGTCAGAAAACAGCTATATAGGCATTGTTTTATGATCCTGCTATTGCTGGTTAATGGTAGTAAATAATTTTTAATATCTATAAATATAATTTAAAAAAAAATCTCTGTATTTTACTTCTGCTCTAGCTTCTGTGCTAATCTAGCAACTTACCATTATGTACTTAAATGTTGTTTGTTCTTCTATTTAATTGCTTGTGATGTTCCTAATTTGTAAGTATCTTTGGATGAATATGTCTGGCGTAAAATACTGCATGAAGTAAAATGTATTGCAGTTTAATAACAGTTACTGCAATAAAAGACAATAACAATGCATTTAGAGGGATAGTTCACCCAAAAGTGAAATTTTGTCATCATTTATGTACCCTCAAGTTGTTCCATACCTGTCTGAGTTACTTTCCTCTGTTGGACAGAAAATAATATATTTTGAAGAATGTTTGTAGCCAAACAGTTGCTCGTAGCCATTGACTTCCATTTAGTAAAGAATAACTAATTTTATGTTCAACAGAAAAAAAAGAAGAAGCCCTACAGTTAACCAGGCAACACCAGTAAGGGTGGTAAATTTCGGACAAAAATTTGGGGTGAACTATCCCTTTAATAGGAAAATAAAAGTGCAATGGCTGCAAACGGCCAATTACTGATATGGTATAACACAGGGACTTGTCATAATTCCAGTCACTATATGAACAAATAGGAAACAGAAGCAATGTTTCATTTTGCAAACCACCGCTCAGACGCCAAACGTTGTATAATTTCAACGAACAACAATTTTCCCAATGCAGAATATTAACAGGCCACTGGTTTGTGTTTGTCTGGTTGAACATCAGTTTGCTAATACGTAGTTTGCGGGTGTGAGTGTGTAATCAGCCGAGGGCACGTCCCTATAGCACTGTGCCAAAACATGCTCGTGAGTTTGGAGAGATGCTCATTTTCATCATCAAATCAAGAGAGGCATCTCAAACGACTTAGCATTAGGCAGTTTGCTATGTTAATCGAGACAATTAGCATAAATAGGGAGAGAAAAAGAAAAAAAAACTTTTAGGCAACATAAAACGAGAGCAAACGACACAGACATTAGACAGAGAACAATTATGAATCATTCAACACCATGCCAGCACTTAAAAGGCTTTGATAGCTTATGTGCTTTGTGAACTTACAGGTTGCTCTTTCTTTTCCATCACAAGCCCTTCATAATTCATGTCATTTTTTACAGCAGGAGGTTTTGCCATGTTTCTGTACTGTGCCAGAGCACTTGCTAAAAGCTCTGTATAGAGAGGTAATAGCTACCCACTGATATGATGAGACAATCAGTGCTTAATTGCACAGTTTAATAGTTAGGCCGTGTAACTGATAACTGAAGGCATTGTGCCTCCTACAGAGACCGATGGTATTCTTAGCCACTTTGTCATGTGGTCTTTAAGACGACATTGTTGCCATAGCTTGTAGATTTTTCATAATACATGATTTATTCATTATAACTGCATAATAATATTAATTTGGCTAATAAACCAATCAAACATGTTGATGGAATATTTTGTAAATTGTAATAATCATAAAATTCCCTAATACCTATTAAGATGCGTAACATATTGGACGTCTTAAGGCATTTCAATTTTGCAAGGTTTTTTTTGAAAAAGGAAAAGAGCAAGAGATGTTTCAATTCCTGATTGTTCAACTATCTCTGTTCCAAACAGTAGTCAACAACATTATGCTGCCTTCTAAACACCTAATTTTAGTTCAATGTAATTAAACTGCACTATTTAAAATTACAGTCTGTAAGTGTTGCCTATTTGTCGCCATCTCTGTTTGAAAACCTGCAATTGCAGCTGTTATCTTCCTATCTTCCTCGGCACGGCTCCAGCGCAAATTAATCTAATGTTTTGATGAGTATGTGTGGCAGTCAGTCACCGCACTGGTGTGGATGTTTACTGTACTTTGCAATCACAGATTCTAGCCTACGTCTTGGAATATGACTCAAATAAGAATTTTTGCCGGATATTGTCATCTGAACAAGTAAGTATCAAGTCTGCCACATTTGTTCTGACCAACTGAGGAAAAAAGCATTACAATAAATCACGCTACCAATGGTGATTTAATCTAAAGATCGGTTCGCTCATATCACATCAAACCGTGCAAATTATTATTATTGTTATACTTTATTTTCAAATTATTAATATTTACAACATCAGCATTGCGTGCCAGTGTGTATTAGCATGTAGATTTCAATCTAATCTCTAATTGTCATACCATTCGAATTTCATATTAAGAAATTCCTTTAACCCAAAAAGCAAACTATGCTAACTGGTTGTCTTTAAAATACAAATATTGTGTAATCCCAGGCTATCTGTAATCAGAAGCACATTTAAAACTGGAATATAACTTAATTTCATTCACATGTGTTTCATAACATAAAATTAGGATTAGAACGCATCAACAGATACATTTAAATATTCTAGCTCCTGTGAGAAAAGGCTATAAACGATCCGCCACCTGCAGGATCCTCACATGCGATAGCCGGGACAAATTCTTTATGTTTACAGACATGACGTAATGACGCAGCAGCATGCTCGAATTTCCAGCGAAAACCTACCCGTACCACTAAAATTAGAAAACAAGCTAACCGTTGTGAATCGGGCTAAAGTAAGGCGATAGTTTTGAACACTGGCTGGTTATGTACTTGCTCAAATATTGATTTCGGAAAATTTTGAACCAAAAAAAGTTACGGACTGCAGCTTTAATTAAAAATGTGTGCATGCTTTATATTTTTAAGCTTATACGTGAGCACCTTGTTGTTAGCTTAGCAACTTTAGCATGCTGCCTTAAAAACTGCCAGTACAGACAACACTTAAAATTGAACTTAAAATAGTGTTTCATAAATCATGCAGACTACGATAGAGTAAACTTTATTGGGAAGAACATTTTTGCAGCAGTAAAAAATATAGCCCACAATATACCAAAGAAGAATAAATGCTCTCTGTACAAGATATATGTAAAACAACAAACTGTACAATTTGGGGAACTATGCTCTAGTCATGTCTTAAATCTACTGTGCAATGCTGGTGACATGAAAGAAGAACTGCGTACTTCTCTCACAGTAATCCCCTCAGGCATCCCCTCCTTCAGTTCTCTCTCTTTGGATGCCAGAACCGCTGCCGAATGTTCTGCCTACTCTCTGCTTCCACAACGATCATGAGAATTCCCTCTCTCAACCATATGCCCTCACAATTTCAGAATTTAATCCACTACAGTCAGTCAAACAGATTTATCAGTCCCTCCAGGATTTGTGTCTTGTGAACGCTAGAATTAATGCAAATTCAACCAATCCTGTATTATTTGCCAAAGCTTTCAACTCAGTCTTATTTTTGCCATTTTTTTTTTCTTCAAATAGAATGTAAACTTGAAGGGAAAAGGTAGACAGTATTAACCAGCCTCCATGAATTGCAGGCCAGTGTGTTCAACACATCATTGGCGTGTTAAACCATCCTACTGCTTGATTTATATTGATTTATATACTGCATTGCTGTTTCATATGTGTGTTTAGTACACCCTGTTTGAAAAATCGGTAACACTTTGGCCATATTTTAGAACCCCATACCTAAACTTAACACCTACCTTACTAAATATCAATAAGGAGTAAATTAGGAGTTTATTGATGAAAAAGTTTGTAGTCATATTTAATACGTGTTAATAGTGAGAATTTGTCCCCAAACTAAAGTGTGAAAATGTATATAATTGCCACTTTATTTGGAATCTGAATATTGTTGTATGGATGGGATGGATGGATGAATAGATGATTGATTCATGTTTATAACTGTTACCCATCTAAAAATAAAAATTCCTTTACTCACTATAATCACTATACTATGACTTCACAACACATATTTTAGAGAATGTTGGGACTCATGCAACATTAGAGCCCATCGAATTTCATTGTATGGACAAATATTTTTTTCAAAATATATTTTCTTGTGCTTGCCATAAGAAAGTCTTATAGGTGTGTGTTTCTTATTCAACAATGTAACTCGCTGCTTTCCTGTAGGATGATGCATTTTGGAGAAATTAACTAGCTAGTCACGACTGTTACCCAAAACTGCAGTAACATTGTTCCACCTCCGTTGTTTGAGCAACCTTGACTGTCGTTGAAGTAATAATTTCTGCTAATTAATCATTTTGAGGTCGCAAATAATGTCAGATTGTTACAATTCATTTATGCTATCAACAGAAAGCCATTAATTGTTTAAATCTTAGTAACATGTTGTATGTAATTTTAATTGTATGTACTGTAATTTTACTCCCATGTGGTTCATTCATTCAGCAGCTTTCTTTACAAAATATTTTCAAGATCCTGCTGTAACGAACATATGGCATCTGAGGACTACTTCACTATTTTTGTGCCCCGTTGTTTTGCTTTATTTGATTTTTGATTCATTGTGGGATCCGTCCTACATTATACTAAATTTTCCCTTTCAAAAAACAATAGATTGTTGCAGTTATACAGAATACGTGTAATAATTTATCTATTAAAATGTATATATATTTAAATTGAATTGAAGATATAGATTGTACTGCATGTTAACTTGCTTATTGTGCACAAGAGCATTATCTGTTTAAATCTGTCATAACAAAAAAATATGCTTCTAAACACATCGAGAGCTGTAATTCCAACCATACAACTTTGCGATGGGTTTTGCATATGTTTTTTTTTGTTTTGTTTGGTTGGGTCCTGGAAACACAAATTTACTACATTTGGCATTGAACAGTCGTTGATAATGGAAATAACTTGCAACGGAACGAATCAGCTCATGTGAAATATGAATAATTAATCATAACTATTTATAATTAATTATGAATATTTAGATCAGCTGTAGATATTTAGCTGACCTCTCAGGGTCAACTGTTTTGTCAATTCTAAGAACGTTAATTCCTGGTTAAGGGAAATAACTTTCTAACTGTACAATTCTACAAAAGCTTGTAGCATAAATCTGCATGATTAAGGGGCTCCAGTTATGAGCAAACAATGAACCCCGTCAAGTGTGATACAAGTAAGGTTTAACCACAAACACTTAAACTAGTCTAACATACTACATAAAACATAAACTGGTCTAACATCCTACATAAACACTTAAACTGGTCACATTACATACACACAAACACACCACACACCCACACACACACACACACCCATACAGTTGGTATAGGAAAGGGTTAAAGCTAAACTCAGTACAGAAAAGAGACATAAGGAATAAAATGTATGGAACCATTTGCATATTCAGCAGAAATACACTTGAGGGAAACGTCAGATTCTTAATTCAAACACACCTTTGAAAAAAAAGTGTAACTGATACTTAATACATCAATTAAAACGACTAAGTTTGATACTTGCAAGTCTCATCTATCTGAAAATAGATTCCTGATGCAATCTTAAGGCCCAAGATCTTGCTGAAGTTGGTTGATGAGAAAGAACCAGTTTGAGTCAGAGGATCCTGACGTGGAAAGACTAGGCCGAAGCCTGGCACAAGCTTAGGGTTTCCAGGAGCGTTTTTCTCACCACCTCTCAGAATCCCAACAAACCACCGACTGGGGCGGGTCCCTGGAGCCGGGCGTTTAAGGTCGGAGAAGATCTCCGCCTTTTAAGATGGGCTTGTCCAATGAGAAAGAGGGAAATTCCAAGCGGGAGGTGGCAAGCTGGAGGGCTTTATGACCCTTGTCTCTAAGCATGGTAATTTGCAAATGGCCTTGAATCGAAATTACTAAAAATTCTAAGGAACCTATTATATGGCCATGTACACTATATAATATACACGCTTGTTGCAGATCATAAGAAGGCGATTCATAGGCTTACTACACATGGTAGCGATATAGTATGTAAGTGACAGGAGTGTGTTTCGATTAATACAGTCTGCATAACAGTAACAGTTTCAAAGACAAATACACGATGACAATAATATACCGATATTTTGGTAGTACCTAGGATAGGAAAGGCCACTAAAGGAGGTAGAGCTTTTTTGGCTCCCAAACTCTGGAATAGCCTCCTGATAACGTTCGGGGTTCAGACACACTCTCTTTGTTTAAATCTAGATTAAAGACACATCTCTTGGCCAAGCATTCAAATACTGAATCTCATAATCGTGTACTGCAGTTATATCTGATAAAATGCACATTATCATTCTTTTGCTTGGGCTGAACACATCATCTTTGCTTGGTTGGAACAGCAGCTACGCTAACTATGTTTGTATTTGTTTCTCTGTTTTTGCCACGGGATTGACATCCCGTGGTAGCTAGGATTTACACAAGCTTCAGTCTAAATCCAGAACACCTAAGAAGAGATGATTCCAACCCCTCAGATGATGCAAACCCTGAAACAACAAACAGAACTACCAAATTTTGCTATAAGTTTGATAGCATCACATAATAATTGCTGTTAATATTATTCATCGTCTGTTTTATTACGTTTTATATTGATTTTTCCGTACTGCTGGTTTGTTTGGTCAGAGGAGAACTGCCCCCCCGATTGAGTCTGGTTTCTCCCAAGGTTTTTTCTCAATTCTGTCACAGATGGAGTTTTGGTTCCTTGCCGCTGGCGCCTCTGGCTTGCTTAGTTGGGGACAATTAATATCCAGCGATATCGTCGACTTGACTGCAAATGATTGCAAAGATACTATTTAAAATGAGCTGGATGTTGACATCACTGAATACAATGATGAACTGTCTTTAACTGAAAATTTGTGGACGGATGTCCTTTGCATTATTGACACTATTTTCCTTATTAATGCTGTTCAGTTGCTTTGACACAATCTGTATTGTTAAAAGCGCTATATAAATAAAGGTGACTTGACTTGACTTGACCCGATGACCTGAAGGATCATGTGTGTTCATTCAAAGAAAGGTTTTCGTATGAATTAATTAGTAGAAAAGTCCATTTCTACTCTGCCTCTTGTCCTGGGACATGCAGGGATTTTCCATGCTTTACATTCTTTTGGCCAATAAACCCAGTGATATCAGCGGTGGTTGCCATGCAACAAAGAAGCCTGTTCGACTCCCTGGGGTGTTACGCATTCCGGGGGGAAGGGTTCAGGGGTCCTCATATGGCTTGTTAACTGAAGGGTGTTACAGAGTATTTGTTAAATATAAAAACAAAATATATATTGTGTGTTTGATTGGTCCAGACGCTACACAACCATAGTTGGCTACCGATGATTTTGGGAAACACAGCCCAGGTTGACACAGCGCAACTTCTTTTCAGTTAGTTGTGGTAAATATAATGCTTTAAATAATTACATAAATAAATATTATATTATTATACTTACTGGTTAGGAAATTTTGCTGAAACCAATTGCATGATTAAATTATGATAACTGGCAGATTTTCCCTGAAAGACAACAAATAATACTGCAAACAGCCAATTATGTCACAATTAGAAACAGTCATGTGTGATCATGATAGGAATGATTAATATTTTTTCTTCAGTCTCTGCCTCCAGTCCAAAACTAGTCAAGTTGCTAAGTCATGCACTGCGTTTAATAGCAGGGATCCTAGTAAATACGGCTCACCAGACTCTGATATTATAAACGCACGGCCCTTGCGGGAAAGCTATGTATCATTGCTAATTAGCTTAGCAGCAGGAGTCTTAACGTGGGTGACTAAATATTCCAAATCAGAGTAATACCAAAGGGCATGGTACTATAACAACAACTCCGCAGGTTACAGAGAGGCTTTTCACATGATTTATTTTCCAAATATACTGTTAGGCTGATGTGATTAAATGTCTCATTAGTCTCATGCAGTGTTTTAACAGTTCCATGTTGGGCCGGAGATCATTGACCTGAGAGCAGTGTAATTTAATGATTAATGATTAATGTGTCCATCACAGTATGAAATCATAGAATCAAAGGTCATATGTGACATCACCATAAACCTGGCCAGTGGGTACTCAGAAATCGGTAGAACGTAAAAAAAAGTACAATGATTTCCTCAGATCACAGATGGTAGGAACATTTGTCAAGATGTTGTTGTTCCTTCCAAAAGTGGTCTGAATTAAATCAAGATGTCTGCAAAATCTTATCAGCCATACAACATCCCACACAAATATGTCGCGTTTGTTTTATAATGATATTGGTATCAGACTTTTTTTTTCTTGAATGTGCTCATTCAAGAGAATCACACCTATTGACATATTGTATAAAGCGTTTCACTTGAGAATGTGCTGCAAACCATCATGGTGACCTTTCAGTGTAATAAATACATTATGATGCTTATTGATGTGCATTTGCCGAGTCATCTGCAACAAGAAAAATACGATTTGTTTGATGTGTGTAATTTTTTGAATGTTAAAATACTACCTTTATCCTGCAGAGATAAGTAAATCATAAGTAAGCTGACTTTCTGATAAGTGTAAACACTGTGATTCTATCAAAACACTGCTGTTTTGAGCTGCCTGGATTTGTAGGGCCCTAGGTCAGTCTATGGAAATGGTCCCCACTGGTATAAAACCTGCAGTGCTTCTCATTAATTACCTAGACTGTGGCAGCCTGTTACACTTCTTATAATAGCATAAAAGGTCTCTAACATTGTGCTTTGCTCCACTGCTTTGGCAAAGCATCTGTCAAGCAAACTAAAATCGAAAGCGAGACATGGTTTAGTGCCCTTATCAAATCTCAAAAGGCTGTGATTTAATTCAATAGGTTTATATTACGTTGCGCTGTGTTTCAAAGCACAACTTTGTACACACGATCAGCACATGATATGATGTTCACAGCAAACACCATCTCTGCAGTTTAACATGCTTTTGGGCAATGTGCAATGCAATGTGCACCAGTTTTGAGTTATCTTCACATTTGCATAATTTTCTAAATCTTGGTGGACACAATGATTACAGCATTTCATTAGATTTGCAATGAGATGCATTCATAAGCCCGTTTTCACAGAAAAGGCACTTTTCCTCAAAAATATAAGCTTTAAAGTACACAAGTGAAAAAATTTAAACAAAAGTATTGCAATTTTCCACCTGTGAAGTAAAATAATGTACTTATTATGAAATATTAATTTTTCATTCATTCATTCATTCTTCCTAAAACACCAGTGTTGAATGTAATGTAGTCTGAGACAATATATCACAATAAAAAAAATAAACAAAAAGAGGTTTGACTCCAGTTTAAGTCCAGATACAAGTTAGTGCAAAGTGGTTTTACTGCATTCAATTTGGACTTAAAACCACTGAAAGGGATTTATTTATTTTTAAGAGAAAGCACTACAAAAACAATCACACTGTAAAACACTGCAAACCTTAAGTGTAGTTAATCTAAAATTGAATTACATTTTGAGTAACAACCAACAGTGATAAGTTCATTGCACATCTTACAATTTACTTACATTAAACAGCAAGCACACCAAAGACTCAAATAGTCATTAAGTATGATTTTTCATTATTTTCTTCCTGTCAAGTGTGAGGATATTTGAGCAAGGTGTGCAATTTGTGGATAATAATACAATGATATCCACAAACCGTACTAATAGATGCGGTACTGGAGTTCCCAGCAGTGCACTGCGGCATGAATAAATTATGCTGTGATAATGATTGTTGAACTGTTTGCTGATTTTATTTATACTGTTTTTGTGTTTGCTGTCACTTTCACTTATTTGACAGAGCTCATCTTTCTCACTCTTATTATGGCTAAATGTGGTGGTACATGTGTTTGGATGTTAAGATTAGCATTATAGCTGTTCTATATTGACTGCATGCAGGATTTTGTTGATTGGTGGAACATATAAAGGGACACTTTTGGCCCCTATAGTTAACCATATACTGAACACCCCGATATATATAAAATCACCATTCATCTTTTAATTATGAAACCAAAATCAGTTAAAAAGCATAAGCATGAATTATATGTGGCTAGCAAGATTCAGCGAGAGACTGCTTTACATAAACTTAATTTATTGCTGATCAATATATATAAACCTTTAATTAAAAAATGTAATTTATGGGTATTATAATTATATGTCTCATTCTTGATTTGTGTTTGACTGACAAATACACACTACCTTACCTTTATTAGTTTATATAATAAGGTTATTTGTTAACATTAATTAACTACATGTAAATTAATTACATGTAAATGTATTGTAAATTAAATGTAAATTAACTGAAAGTACAGTAGTAAAAAATAAAACTAAAAAGTACAGAGAATTACATTTTCTATGCATAAAATTCATAGTCAGCTAAAATGACATATAGTGGAAAATGTGGCTCAGACTGATCCATAGGTTATTTAGAGTTCTCAAGTCTATTTTTAAATATTTTATATCATATGGTTCATATTTTATATAGATTATTTTTTATATGCATTTCATGGATTCATGAGTAAAAATGGATGGATTCTAATTTCCCTTACCTGCTACCAGAAGAGCAAGCAAGTGTTGGCAGAAATCAGGACTAATGAAGCTGTAGTGTTAACATTATCTTGAATTAAGTGTCACAAAATATGAAATTTTTTACAACCTTTATGCCAAATGTATGTGTTACTAGGGTTGTACAGTCAGCACCTAACTTGTTAAGTAACATTTTCTTAGGAGAAGTAAGTTAAAATAGCTGTCTTCTGCAATACTTAGCATTTCTTATTTTAGATAGATTGTTTTTCTTGCTGCTTGGAGAACAGGGCATCCCACAGGGGTGATGTTGCATCCCCCTGACTTTTAAGTGTGCTTAGTCCAGAGTGGAATCATACATCAAGAAGAGGCTCTCAATAAAAGCTATGGTTCCTGTGAGACCCTTTTCCCCGACACACCCTCTGAAAAGGGCCTGAGATTCCTTTCCCTCTGGTCTATTAAGTGCACTCACAAGAAGACATGGAAATCCTTGAAACAAATGTGTACAAGCATGTTTTGATAACTTACATCAAGTTAGATTCATGGTACAAACATGGCTGGATTATAGATCTATATGTTTGTGTGGTTTTGTGAGAAAAAAAATGATTTTTTTTTTTTTACTTAAAAATGTAATGTAATTTAATGTATTCCTTATTAGTCATGTTTATAAATCATGTGACTTTATTTGGGCAGGTAATCTGACTTTAAAACTGACTTTTAAAACTTTGATTTGAAGCTAAAATTAATGAAAAGATAAGGTACAAAACAAGAGAGAATGTACACTAATATGTATATAGCAGTGCAAATGATGTATTTGAATCAAAAATGGTTGTGGGAGCATAGCTGCGATTTGCAGTTATTGATTAAAACTGCTTCCCTGATTGGTGGATCTCTCCTTAGGATTATGGGAAGTGTAGTTTTTCACCAAGAATCCAGCTATTAACACATACACCTAAACCTAAACCAAATTCTATGAATAAGCAATTAATAAGCAATAAATAAATAATATCAATACAAGATATCAAGTATTCATGCAATATTGTGAGAAAACAATTGATATATAGCTCTATCAACACAGCTTCAAAGTAAAACCACTGTTACTGGCCTCTTGTGGCTTTTACTTTGTTTGAAAAAGAACATTTTTAGCAACAAACTAAATATAGGAAAGCAGCCATTGTTGAAGCTAGACAGCATGTCATCATAGATGTGACTAGTTGTCTCTTTTTTTAGAAATATTATTCACTAGGGGCCTGAACAGTTTATTGATCTAGTGATCAAAGTCCCTAAATCAGCTACAGTGGTTGCTATCAAACAGGTCCAGATATGATTAACATCTTCACACAGGCGGATGGCAAATAGTTGTTTTCAGTGACATCACAGGCTGATCGTATTTTTTATCCAAACACATTTGAAGCTCTCTCAACAAATCACTACACACTGGATCCATTTAAACTAAGAAAAGGTGAAGCTTACTCTCCGAAAAAACTATTTGTTTCAGGTCAATAGGTCGAGTCTGAGTCAATTCGCAATAAACGGCAATAAAGTCCAAGTTAAAGGGGTCATATGATGTGATTTAAATTTTTCCTTTCTCTTTGGAGTGTTACAAGCTCTTGGTGCATAAAGAAGATATGTAAAGTTGCAAAGACTAAATCCAAAGAGATATTCTTTATAAAAGTTAAGAGTTAACCACGCCTACCTAAAACGGCTCATTCTAACATGCCCCCACATGTCTACGTCACGATGTGGGAAGATTTGCATAACGCCGCCCAAATGTTCACGCAAAGAAAGAAGACAAAACTTTTATTCTCGCTGTAGTATTGTTGTTGGGCGCCGCTTGCATGTCGTGTAGGCGCTGTGTGTTTTGTTGTGAAAGCGAAAAGACGTTGTTGCCTTCAAAGAGGACGATCTTCGACTTCGTCCATGCATAGAGCTGACCGTGATGGTCGTGAGGAAATAACATCAACTTCGCGCTGTGGATCGAAGGATCGGTTTTCAAACGTGGATGAAGCATTCAAGCCTGCCCGCCGCCGGTCACTCAAGCCGGCCTCCGCTTACTCTAGTCCTCCGGCCGTTCCTCACTCTAGGCCTCCGGCCACCGCTCACTCTAGCCTGTCTTGTGTGACGCTGTGTGTTTCATTGTGAAAGAGAAAAACTACTTTGTTTGCCTTCCAAAAGAGGACACGAATAGAAATCAGTGGTTAAGTTGTATTTTTTTACAACATGGTTCCAGACAGTTAACCCAAATATTAGGATGCCGTGCAGGAATTTGTGGAGGGACTGTTTCCTGATCCTGGTAGTGTAGACTACAATGCTGGCTGTTCTGACTTACAGACTGTAAGTTTTTATATTTAAAGGATTTGCCACGGACGATTCAAACACGAGTTTGAGCAGTGTAGAGTAGGGCTTGGTGTTTGTCATTTCTCCGATCACAAATACAAACATGGTTTTATGTTTATGCGGCGCAATGCAACACGTAAAAATAAAAAAGACAAGTTATTATAATCCGTAATTATGTCTCCACTGGACAAAACAAAACAAATGCCTCGTTTATAATGGGTTTAAAAATTTTTTGTCTCGTTGCTCCGGCCGGACACAGCATCACAGTATGGTAAGGAGTGTAACATTTCCATCACACGTTTGAGGTATTAGGCCAATCACAACGCATTTGATAGCTGGCCAATCAGAGCAACCTCACTTTTCAGACCGATGAGCTTAGTAAAAATCAACGCGTTTCAGAAAGGCGGGGCATAGAGGAGAAACAATAATGTATGTACAGTATGTGGAAAATAATGTACGTTTTGATCCTTAAACCGCATAAACACATTTAATTACACCAAATACACAAATAATGTTCTTTTTTAGCAGCATCATACAACCCCTTTAAAGTACCAAATATTTGTGGAAGCCACATAATTCAAGTATCTCAAAATTGTTGACCAGTCTACCTAAAGAGACATCAGCCTTTTCTCACAAAAGTTGTTTTATCAGGTCCATCCTGGACATGCTGTCTCTCCATTATAAAGCTGTACTGCACACAGATTAGATGCACTGCAATGGAAACTGGGAAAAGTTGGCAAATTAATTATCTCGGCAACTCTGCTTCGAAGCGCCGGCCGGGCTAATGGATGAAGCCATGGCACAGTCACAGCAGTATATCTCTCTTCAGATAGGCCTAGGCTTGCACTTTCAGATGTTTATCCCTTCCTCAGCGATGCTTCTGGTTGTTTAAACTCTAGCCGCCGTAGATGGATCAGTGAATCCTTCACAGCCTGATTAATTCCCCCGCATTGTTTCCTCTCCCATGCAATGGACATCTTTCACATAAAGTGTCAGCCAGCACTGACTGTAACGGTGTAGGGACGCAGTTTGATTGCCCAGGAGAGAGAGCTCAATCACCTGATGCCATGATCCTGTGCATCCCTCTGCATCTCTGCTGCGTTTGATCTTCAGAGAGAACACATGAAGAGAGCCATGCTGAGCTCAGGCTTTGCCCTTTATAGGATACTATTTACATTTATGCATTTGGCAGATATTTTTATCTGAAGCAACTTACATTGCATTCAAGGTAAACATTTTTATCAGTTAATGCATGCCTTGGGATCAAACCCAAGCTTGGTGTCGCTAGCTCTATGTTCTACTGCTTGAGCTAGAGGAATGCAGATGCTATACTATTGCTGAATGCTAGATACTATTTTTCACTGTGCCATGATAATGTTGCAAAAAAGCAAAAGCAAGTTTTGTCTCAATTTTAGATGTATTTATTGTAAATCCTATCCATCACGGTTTTATAATGTAGTTACAGGTACAACTGCAGGCATTTCTGATGATGCTCAAAATGAAAAAAAAAAAGTGCTTGGGTCCTGCAGCAGTTTTGATTCATTTTAAAGAAGAGGTCACCATGATTTTGACAGAAAGGATGCATCAGGATATTTTAATATAGTTGAAGGTACATCCGGAGGCATTTCTGTTGATACTCAAAATTAAAAAGAAAGTTCTTGGGTTTTGAAATGGTTTTGGTTCATTTAAAAATCACAGTGATTTTGACAGAAAAGGATGTATAACAGGACCAAAACCTTTTGTTAATTCCGGTAGGAATATTCCAATCAAAAACAAACAATAATAACAACAAGGGTTGGGTGATAAACTGAATATCCACAATAGATTTGCAATGTTTTGTTGACGGTATAAAATAAAGCAACATTGTAAATTTACAATGATTTTAATTCACCTTTTATTTTTAAAGACTTTATCATTAGAATAATTTCTCTCCTTATCTTCAGAGTCTGGAAACATTGGAATATTTTAGTAGTATTACATTTTTATCCTTCAGTAGGAAACTGTCATATCATTAAGCGCAACTTTTTTCATGGTAATATAAAAATTACCATATTTATTCTGTTTATTATGGATTTATGGAAAAAATGTTGAAAACATCAATTAATCAGTGTGCTTATTTAATGACAATTGTACTGTTTTACTGTGCTTAAAAAATTTAAATAAGTATATATATAAATAATATAATATATTAGGATTTATCTTAAATATATATTATATATATATATGAATATGTGTGGGTGTGTGTGGGTGTGTGTGAGTGTGGTGTTATGTGTTAGGTGTTTGATATGATATAAACAACATAGTATATGTTTATATAATTTAATATTTATTATATTATATATAATATATATATATATAAATATATAAATAAATAAATATATGTTATGCTAGGGTGTTTGAATATTTAAATAAACACCTAACATAATTTAAAATCTGTTGTTGCCTCTCTTAGAAAGCTTTCAAGGACCGATAAAGTATGTTGATCCAGGAACATGTCCTACTTGGCAAAATCACAGTAATTGTGAGTGATCCATGTGGAGAGCTTCTGACAGCGATTAAAAAATGTCTTAATCAGCCAGCTTTCAAACACAGAACTGAGCCAAGTAATGAAGGCAATATCTGCAAATGACAGACAAATTCAAATTATGTTTCTGCATGAAAAATGCAGTTAGGCATGAAAACATTCTACTCACAGAAATTCGCAGGGTGCTGCCCAGGGTGGACAAGACTGTTGTTTTTACAGGAACACTGTGCAATTTGGCAATCAAATGGCTAGCCTTGGTAACAAGGTAATTAACCTCATTTATTTGTGTTGAAAGTGCATTTAAGGTCTCATACTGGGCAATTCAACTCAAGTGTGAATCACAGAATCAGGGACCCTCACTGAAAAAAAGCCCAGAGCCATCCAGTGTCATTATCTCGATGAGACAGGGGAGGATTGTGCTCGGCCCACACAGCCAGAATAAGGGCCATATGTAGTTGGCCATAAGTGGGTGTGGGGCTGTGTGATGTGTGTGTGGGTGTGTGTGTGTGATAACACTTCTACTCTTTGTATGATCCCACACTCATGCCATGTCGGCCACACCGATAAGGTTACAAACTGAGCAGTACAGGCTAAAAGATATGTGCGGGTCATTCTCATAACCTCTAAACATAGCAACTCCTAATGGGAAGAGAAATGTCCAAGGACTCTCTTCTCAGTGGCATCCAAATAACTCATTACACTCCACGGGGCTGTGCAAGTCATCTCAGAAGCCATGGGCAGAACAGCAGGGAAGCCAACTGAATGTTTGGAGACTTTGTCCTCTCTCTGCTTAAGTAAAGGCATCCATGGCGAGAACATGATACTCAAACCCTGCTATTAGTATTGAGCTAGCAACCCTATCGTGTGAGCAATCGATCGAAAATATACCCGTGTAACACCAGTATAAGATGTTTACAGAGATGCAGAGGATGATATACGAATTAATAATTTACAAAAACAAAAGTCAATAACAGTTATAAACAAAAAGAGAGGAAATAAACGAGCATCACATTTCACCACATCAGGCATTTACAGTATGCCTAGGAGAATATGGAGTCATAATTCAAGGATGAAAACACTTCATTTATCAGAGACCAAACTGAACTATATATAATTTGTTGCAGTGTTGATTTTTTATATGGCCAAAAGTCGTAGATGAAAGGGACATCGTTACCTGGGATCCCACACCACATGCTTTAGGGAAGACAGTGAATGGTGGGCAATATGCATTTAAAGTGGTAAATATAGAAGGAATATGTCAAAGTCATTTAGATGTGACAAACTGCTGCTACTAGGGGGTGGCGCCTATGATATAAACTGGGTATGGCATGTAGCTGTCTTCAGGCCAGCACTTTTATCCACATTATGAAGTTTGGCCAGATTGAACTTGCAGTTTGAGTTAAGTGCAAAGCATGACAGATAATGGTGCAACAACGGGGGCACAGGATGTAACTGAACTTTGACTTGTAGATGTCTTCAGGCCAGTACTCTTACCAAACATGTGATGTTTGGTGCAGATTGGACATTGCATGTTTAGGTTAGTGCAAAACAAGTAATTTACTGTTGCCAGCAGGTGGCACTATGATTATAACTGAATATTGTCCTTTAGATATCTTCAGGCCAGGACTCTTACCAAACATGTGAAGTCTAGTGCAGATTGGACATTGTATGGCTGAGTTACAACAGCTTCGAACATCGAAATTTGTCAGGCTGCCATAGACACGCCCTTCAATAATCTCAAGATCTCAAGATCTTCGCAATTTAATATCGCAAAGGCCTTTAGATCATACTGATTGAATATAATGTTGATGTCATCAAATCTGCATGAAGTGTTCGTTAGAGTGTAAAACATGTCACTTCCTGTTGCCAGCAGGTGGTGCTATGGCAATATCTGAATATGGTAATGGGCTCACACCACCGGTGCTCAGGCCCTAAGTAAACATTCTTCAAAACCTGATGTATAATTATCAGTTGCTTCAATCCAATAAGTGTTCATCTTGAAATTTTACTATCAACTAAAATGCCTTTTACTTGCTACAAAGTATAAACAAATCAGATGACAGAAGATTGTAGAAGAATGTATACAACAGGTTTCTTCAACAAAGTTTTTTGCATCCGATATGATACAGTCAGATTTACAGGATTAGTATGGTGTATCTCTAATGTATTGTCTGTTTATAAGTCTCCATTTTGCCACAGTAATAATAGCATAATTAAAAATAGTATAATAATACATTTGAACATGTTCGTATTCTCACTAACCTTTAGTAAATGAGGGCATATATGCCTTATTACATTTGATTAAATCTGTTCTCTGCATAATTGCGTGCTAAATATTACAATATAAAGGCTTACACAAAGAAACTAGGTAAGATGTCATGGCTTTAATAGTCACAGGAGCATATTGCATGTTAGTTGTATTTGTGCTGGTAGCAGGAATTAAAGGGGCACCTCAGTCTCAGAATAACCACCATCAAGTGAATTTGTATAAAGAAAAAAAAAGATGGCCAAGAAAGAAGTCCAAGCTTGAGAAGCAATAAACTAGCCCTCTAATAATCATATGACATAAAAAAGTGCAGTTTTGTAAGTGGCAGCTGCACATAAATGTGGGAGTCATTTCCTTAAAAACCATAGCAACTCTGAATTCATGGTTTCAAGCTAGAAACATGGTTGCCGACAGCTTAAACCATTTGATGTTGGCTGTTTGTGTTATAAGGGTTTCCCTTAGACCTTAAGGCTGGTGGGAGCAACAGTGGAAGAGAGAGACACTATTACAATTTGTGAATGATTAAAGACACGTACCTCTTTCCATATGACTTACTTTCACCGCACCAGACGAATAGAGATAGAGCTGTCTGGTCTGCTTTTAATTATGCCTTTAACACCTAGTTGGATAATTTGATTATGTACACAGTACATGGATTATTTCAACTGAATTGTCTGTAAGTCACTCCAGGAAGCAATCAAACGTGGGAAAGAATGACATTAAAAGAACAGTTCACCCCCCAAAAATGAAAATTTGCATAAAAAGTCCTCAGTCTCAGGCCATCTGAGATGTAGATAAGTTTGCTTGTTCATCTGATCAGATTTGGAGAAATGTTATCACTGCAACACGGGTGGTTTGGGCTCTAGCCAATGGCTCCCTCTGAGTGGAAGTTTGTGGGCCGTCAGGACTGATAGTGGTTCCATATCATGCTGGGGATAGGGCAAACCACAATAAGCGCTGCTCCAGTCAATCCTTAACTCACTCAATTAGTCATGTGAAAGTGAAAACTTCTTCTTATTTTTAAGAAACAAGCCCTCATAGACAGTTCTTCCTGGCAAAATACACTGCTAATCCTAATCCATCCACACTTCTGTCAGAAAAAGTCCAAAAAAAAAAGAAAACAAAACATCCCCTTTTATCCTCCTCACATCAATCACTGCAAATTTGTTCAGAACATTTTGCCTGTTTTTTCACTTGGAAATTGTGCTTTTTTCTATTTTGATTTAGATTAGATAACCTTTTCACTGGAAAAAAAAGCAATATTATGGCTAGAGGAAATGGTCTTTGAAGCGAAGCAATGGTAAAGTTAAACAATCATAATGGAGATTTGAAAACTTTATAAGACTTTGCTTTATAAGACGTTCATGTGGACTGGGTTGTACTTGAATCCGCTGTTTTTGGCCTCCCTGCTGATGGCAACCTATTCACTGCAGATGATCCGTTGGTGAGTAAGTGATATAATGCTAAATTTCTCCAGACCTGTTCTGATGAACAAACAAGTCATTTACATCTTGGATAGCCTGAGGATGAGAATCTTTTCAGTAAAATTTAATTTTTGGTTAAACTATTCCTAAGCACTTAGCCACAACCATATTTAGATGCAGTTGTGACACAAATCAGAAGACATAAAGAAGAGATAATTCCACGCTATTGCTTCTCCAATAATAAAGCAATTGGAGTGCTATTACACAGTTAACTAACAAAGAAAGAAAGACTATGAAAACAGCAACTATGCTATAATAAATAAAAGGTCCCGCTGCATTTAGGGAGCTTGGAGAGATTTGGGGCATTTCACACTCTTTTGTGAGAGCAGGCAGTTTAGGTAAAGCTCCAAATCTTTATTGACATCCCGACACCATGAAACACCTTGTGGGATTCATCTAGTGGGTTTCATTACACCATCTCCATTTGTTTCTGTAGTAGGTTTTACACTTGGTGCCGAGTATAAAATGAGAGCCTGAGGATACAGCATGGAAGTATAACACATATGTCAATTATAAAGAAACATGCGGCAAGTAATACAAATTCAAAAAGGGTTAAAGTATTAATTTAAGATCAACTTCAGGCAATAGAATCAGACAATAGGCAGCAATATAATGAACAATTCACAGGAATTTTTGTATTATCGATGTGAAGCTCATAGTCATACCAGCAGATGATTCTCTAACAGGTTATTTGACTATACATCACAATATTCTGTATTGTGTGCACACAGAAAGTAAAATCTTGAGGAGTGAAAATTCAATAATGTTACTTTCTCAAGTTAAAAACGAGTAAATTGGATCTCAGGAAAGCATGTCTGTATCATATTTCATCCCAAATGCTACATAAATGGTAATATGTGTTAATATGTGTTACAGTGGTTATCGTGGTAATATGTGTTGTATTGCCTTTAAGATGATTTATATGAGAACTTGTATTACAGTAATGCTTGAGAGTCTAATGAAGATCACCATTACTACCAATGCTGAGTATATGCATGTTTTGTTTTTTTAACACAAAAGAAGATATGTGACCCTTGACCACAAAACCAGTCTTAACTGTCAATTATTTGAAATTTAGATTTATACATCATCTGAAAGCTGAATAAATAAGCTTTCCATTGCTGTATGGTTTGTTAGGATAGGACAATATTTGGCCAAGATACAACTATTTGAATGTCTGGAATCTGAGGGTGCAAAAAAAAAAATCAAAATATCGATAAGATCGCCTTTAAAGTTTTCCCAATGAAGTCCTTAACATGCATATTATAATCAAAACTGAAGTTTTTGATATATTTTTAACGTAGGAATTTTATAAATCCTTCATGAACATGATCTTAATATCTCCTAATGAGTTTTGGCATAACGAAAAATCTATAGTTTGACCTACAATGCAATTTTTGGCTATCTACAATATACCCCAGGGACTTAAGACTGGTTTTGTGGTCCAGGTCACATATTTTGAAGAAAAGGTGTAACCAAACAGTTGCTTGTAGCTTTTGCCTTCCATAGTATGGAAAAAATACTATTGGAAGTCAAGGGCTACCAACAAATGTTTTGTTACCAACATTCTTCAAAATATAATTTTGTGTGTGTGTGTGTGTGGTGTTTTACAGCAAAACAAAAAATAACATAACTTTTTTTGTATTATAGAATATTGTGGGTGAACTATCCCTTTACCCCTTTTTGAATAAAAATGTATTTGCATTATTTACATTACATCAGCATTTATTTGAAAAATAATTATTTATTTGAGAATGAATTCATTTATTTGAAATCTTTTGCAACACATATTTGAACAATTGAATGTGCCCTTGCTGAATGAAAGCTTTAATTTCTTTCCAGTATTGCATACAAACGCATATAAACAATATTATATTTTGTATGTTGTAGGAGTTTTTGCATTGTGGTGATATTTTTTTCTGCTAGTTTGGTGACCCAGACACATGCTTGACAGATTTCGAAAGAGTCACCCTTTAACACCACATAATGAAAAAGTCGCTCTGCTGCTTAATAAAAGGAGCCCCAATGCTTTCCTCCAGCACATTCCAGCACACAATGTGGGCTACTGTTACCATTTTGAGATGGCAACTGTGACCACTAAAAAGAACTCCATTGGCTGTCTTGAAAGGCCTGGAATCTATTCACAGAGCCAAAATCAACAGGGCATTCAGTCAAGAGAGCACAGTATCACTGTGCTTAGGTACTTACACACTGCCCTGCATTTCAACCACACCACCATGACAACACATTCATGCAGAAGATCACACATATCCGGATATTGCCAGATGATGGCAAAACCAGAGGTCCAGTGGCAAAAAATGTGGAGCATTTGAGTGGTAACTCCAAATAAATAAAGCCGAACATTCCCTGAGCATTTCAAGCACCAGTGAGACGCTATGAAGGTTTATTTCTGGTGTGCAAAACAAATCAACATACAATGAGACCGTTTCATTCTAGATGTTAACACCAGCTATATTAAAAAGGGTTAAGTTCCCCTGTGCCATTTGCAACGTCATACGGCGTTATCAGAATAAGGATGTTCTCCATGCGTGCTCGTGTTATTCCTCAGGTTGACATGTGGGAAATAAAACACCTCACCAAACCAACCTGAAAGACACCTAATACACTGAAAGCAAAGAACTGTGGAAAACTGCACATTGCTGACAAAACAGCGAGTACTTGCTGATTGCGGACTAGTTGATAAAGGTCCAAGTCATAGCAGAGGAAGAAGAATGACAAATAAAACCTTAGCAAAGATCGCACTATACCAGTGTCAATAGCTCACTTAGATTGATCACAGTGATATATTTCCAAAACTAATCACAGAATATTGTGATGGAGGATATTTTCTAACGGAAATAATCATTGCCATCATCATCACCATCGTCTTCGTCGTCAATCCCTGCATCATTAACTGCCATTAGCCCATTCAGAAGAAGACATTCTCTTTTTCCTCGCTTTTCAAAATGATCTTTCGGAAAGCTCAGGCTTCAGAGCACTCATCCTCAACTGCAATTATGTGGAAAATTGTCATTGAGTCCAGCCTGACTCAATACCTCCACCTAGCTCTTCTTTCACAGAAGACACTAGACTGTGGGGAAGCTTCAGGTGGAAGTCTTTGAAACCAAACGTCACCTTTCATGCTGGCATTAAACAAACACACATACATTTTCAAGACATCTTGGCTTGCCGTAAGCATGCTCTGAACAAAAGCAGAAACCCTGGCGATGTGTGTCATTTCGACTCGGTGATGTCTTGTTGGAGGGTTACTCAAACTGCCAGACAACAATTTGCATGTTAATTTTTTTAGCATTTACACACAGACGTCAGGGAATGATGCAGTTCGAGAGTGAAGAGACATAACACGATGATTCACTCACCTTCCTGGACTGCCTGAAAGGGGTTGTTGGGTTCGATATATTTTATGGAGTGGGTGATTTTCTCGCTCTGCAAAATGTCATCGTTGAGGCTGAGGTCAGAGATCGCCAACTGAAACACCTCATCATCCCGTGCTGCGTTCTCCTCAAAAATGGCACCTGCGGGCATGTGTAGATAGTTATCTGGGTCTTAGTGAAGCGTACAAAGAAACAGAAGCAATTGCTAATTTGCATACAGAGGGCAACTGACTTGCTTGGCTCATCTTGTTCAAAGAGCTATTATTTTAGAAACATTTACATTTATCCATGTGGCAGATGCTTTTATCCAAAGCCACTTAAAAGTGCAGTCAAGGTTCTTATGATATTTTTATCAATGTTGTATTTCCTCTCATATTGAACACATGACCTTGACATTTCTATCACTGTGCTCTACCAGTTGAGCTAAGGAAACCCATCCTACAGAGAGCTCAGGGCTAAAACAAGATTGTTGTTCGCTTCACTAGAAACAAATAAGATAAACAGACCCCTGATATTTTACTCATCACCTTTTGTTTCATAAAATGATAAGCAATGAGAAATATTTTAATTTGAGAATAATGATGAACAAATAACAGAAGGGACAAAAAAGTTGCATTTGTTTAATTTCAGGGCTCAACAATAAGGATTGGTGGTGAATTCTTCTGATTATGTCAGGTAATGTTACAACTGTATAGCATTGTGAGTTTATTTTTTGTTTAGCCAAAAAATGGTAATATTTAAATCGACTTGTAATTTAAGTCAAAAGGTTTTTTTGGGGGTTTTTTTGGTCCAGTCTCTTGCAAGTGTTTACCACTTGGCCAATCTGGACCCCACTTTATTGTAAATGTCTTTAACCATGTACTAACATCTAAATTAATAATTTGGTCCAATACACTTATTGTGTACATACATGTTTTTATGTTGTAGTGATATTAAATATGAAAAATGCGTGCATGTAATTACGTCTGTTATTAATGTATTACCTAGTAATTACATCTACATCTGTTTTGTAATACAACATGAACACAATAAGTATGCCAAAACAAAGGTAATTGCATACAGTAGTAGTTAAAGACAGCTAATATAAAGAGGGAATAAAAATCCTTACTGTTAAGCATTTACTTTCCAAGCATGTGCTAATCAAAGCAACCTTCAATAAAGTTGTGCAACAAGTTGCATGTATTAATTCATATTATGGCATCTTAACGTATTTACGTTTAAGCATGATATCTAAAACCGGTTTTAGAGAGATTGAGAGGCCTCATTTATGTTTGGCCAAAATGTACCCATCTCTACTTGTGTTAGAGGAGCCCAATAGGATGGGCAGGTAGACAGGTAGAATCTGGTTGATGTATCACTGCAGTGTTCATCTTATTTAGCAGAAATAGGGGTGTCGCATCTGTTCATTCCAGTTGCCAGTGAGAGCAGCCCTGATCCACACTGCCTGTACTTGCCTTCCAATTACCAGTTTTGGATGGCCATTGCCTCTGTAAATCACCACGCCACCCTGAAAATCATTTCATGTCACCCTCTCCATTCAGTGGACGGCCCTATTTTTCTTTTGCCCTTCGGAGCCGAATTTGGTCAGGATGATAACGTGAGCGGATGTGACAAAGTGGAAGTATTGGGCACTGGAGAGGCTGGAATTTGTTATTTCACCTGCGCTGTGCACCTTTGAGTCCTGCCTATTACACAGCCACAGATACGCCCTCGTCTGCACTTAAAGGTAAGAGCTGGATGAAAACGTTGTAAGACCTCATTTTTAAAGGTGGTGATGGAAGTGGATTTTCTGACCTAGACGCATGCAACCGGTAGGTAAACTGAATTATCTGAGAACAACCTGTAGATGTATTTCTGTGTGCACAGGGATATAGCATCATTTCACTCTGCATATTGCATCCACCACAGTTCAGAACATGTCAAATACATGTGATTTAAATGCCGGATCTATCTAAAACTGCTTTCTTGAATCATCCCCAAGGTCTTGGTCAAATATACTTGGCAGCAAATTACCTAAGACATAGATTGCATAAAACAAGCCAAAATCTGATTTGTTAAAGCTAGTTGGGGGTAAATATATGACAACCGACTCCACTTGGTCAGTTTTGGCCACACAAAACGATGTGTTTTTGATATAAAAGGTTAGAATGACAAGTAGTTTTGTTGAAGACCAAATAGAATTTATAATCAAAACTACTTCAGAATCTCCAACAACAAATATGGTGGCTTTTTTTCACAGATTCCAATAAATCTTCTTTCCAATGAGCCAACAGCTGATTCGATACGATAAATGAGAGTTTGGATCTGACTTCTTCATGACAGCTGAATAGAGCTACAGCCGCCCTCCCCGGCAGCCCCTCTTCCTCCTCTTTGCTGCTGTTGGAGAGCCAAAATCTTTCTTTCCTCACATTTGGTGAGATAATCAGAATGCACAGGGTGTCCAGCGCACGCAAAGGGGATTGGTTAAGATGACATTTACAGCCTGGGATAGCCAAGAATAAGCATTTGTCCTCTTGTCATTTATTTACTTCAGCATCCTTTATTAAAATTTCCCTCACGTTCCATACAAAGTTCAATCTTATAGATGGGAGGGGGAGAGCAACCCACACACATTGGCTTACTCTGCCTTATGACAGACGCCTCCTGTTTTTCCAACTTACCTGGAATCTGCGATTTACACAATTAAGCGTTCCTCGTGAACAACCTGCTAAGACTGGAATTAGATTAGTCTTGTCCATGCATCTGTCAGTGCAATGGATCTATCGGCAATCTGAACAAGAGAGACGTTATCATCACAAGTGGTCTGCTCAATTGATATTCAGCCCGATGAGCAGGGCACATTTTCAATGCTTATTTACAATGGATATTTCACGCCGACCCCTACAACACACTTCTCTTAAGAGTCCTCATTCTGGATGTCGCATTCATTATCATTTGCAACAAATAAGGGCTTTGAACAGCTCACTCCTTACCGATGTGAATGATGGAGTCGGCTCCCACCGAATTGCATTGCAATATCCCAAAAGAAAGGCATAATATCAACAATTCCATCTCCGCTTCTCTCCAAAGCCGCGCATCCACACGACCCTCAGATGTCTGCAAATTCCCAGTGAGTGAGAAAAGTACGTCAAAGGGTCGCAAATGCACCTGTGATAAACCAAAAAGTGCGCCGGCGCTGAAAGAAAGCGCTAGTGCGAGGACCACTGTGAGGGAATACGGGGGAAATCAGGAAGGAGAAAGGCAGGTCGCCTGTTGGAGGGTAACGGTCGCTTCAGGATCCGGCGCGTTCGCTCCGCAGGTCTCGCTCTCGCGCGGCGCTCGCGGAGTCTGAGACACATCACAAACTCCAAACTGCGGAGGAGGGACACCCCCGCGCGCGCGCGCCCTCGCTGGCTTGTTCGCTCGTTCCAGAGGAGCGCGAGCGCGCGCGCGGAGAGATGGAATTCGGAGCCAAGCCGGAGAAGAGGACAGCGCTAAACATACATGCAGCTGCCTTAAGAAGACATTACTGCTTTTGCGTTGCGTCTGAGCAAATGCTTTGGTCTCTGTAAACATGCATGTGGAACAGAAATGTGGAAAGCCGGCGGGTCACCGAGTCATCGAACGAAGCGGTAACTTTCTTTTGAGTGTTAAAGTGTGCTGTTGATTCATTCTCAGTTTTTTTATCGTTGATTTTACTGGACGTTGAATTACAGTTCGTAAACATACATGTAGCTGTCAATGAGTACGCTATAGATGGTATATTCGTAGAGGTTTCCACATGGGAGAAATTAATGTGGAGCTGGTGCTTCAATGTTTCGTTGCGCGCAAAAGGAAACGACACCTTTCTTTCGAGTTTTAAAGTGTGCTTTAGATCATTTATTGCTTGTTTTACCGGATATTGCAACACAGATGATCGCTGTGCAATGTCACAAAGAGGAATCGACCTTCCCGCGGCGCGAGACGGAGCACCGCTGTCAGAAGTCCGTGGAAATTCTCCACACAAGGCGCATTTCTCCCTGTGAACAAGGTTTAATTCAGACACGGTGTTTAGATATCCCAAGGACGTGTTGAAGAGACGATGCCTTGAAGACTGGAGCTGTGGGCTGTGTATACAACATGCCGTTTTCATGATAGCATGTTCTTTGTATATCTTTCAAGGTTCCCTTGCAATGCATATACGATTTTAATGTAACACAGTAAAGGGAGGTTGTTCAGGTTGTAACACAAATGCTCCATTTTAATTTATGTCAGAACGTGATTTAGCACCTTAAGGTAACTGCACAGTTTTACTTTTTAAAATGTAAGGCGTGCGGCATTTGAACAAAATGCACTTGTGTTGGTCTCATATATGTTTTTGTATGGTCTAAATTGTATTTGATTTTAACCTTTAATTTGAGGTTTCATTATGTCATGTATCTTCTTAACTTTTAACATGTTGATATCAAACGGCAGTAGAATGAGGACAGATTTATGGAGAGCGGAAAGTGAACTGAAGAAATTGAACTTCAGAGAGAGAAATAAAGAGCAGCTCTGGATTGACTCATCCACATGACTGAAGACTTCATCAGGAGAGACGAAACATTATATTCTTATTCTTACAATTAAAGGATATTTCTTGCGGTTGAATATAAGAACAGAAATGTCCCTTAATTGTTTGGTTAAGTATATGTGATGTCTTTCAGCACCACACACCGGCGGACAGCTCCCATAAGCGCTGTTCGGTCACGAACAGAATTACAATGGATCAACCATCAAGCTGCAAGCTCCAAGCAATGAGCCCTCTCCCTTTCATGTTCATATCTGCATCGAGCACAGTGTTTCAATTTTACGTAAACCAGTTTTTCTAATCTAATTATTCTTGTAAATTGTCTGGAAGCATTCAAAGGAAATACATTATAGCAATGTGATGCTACCTTTACGCTTGTTGTATATATAAAAAAAATAGCATGTACAAACCCGACCTCTGTTTTGTCGTACTGTAGTGTTTTTTTGATGACATGTATATTGGTCTCACGAAACTGTCCTTCTTTGATTAGATTCAGTAGAACCCAAATGATTAAAACCATGCTTAGCAGATCAGTGCGTTATATAACATATAGGCTACCACATCAGCAATGTTATTTAATTTAGCAAATCAGTCATTATGCATAACACATATATCGCAAATGTGTGTTCAGATGTGCTATTTAACGCACAACGTCACTCATCTATAGCACATCACTGATACTGTTGTGCACAATGGATGCATCCTCTGTATTGACGGTACATTTGTTTAAATGGACATATTTAGAATAGCCATATGATATAACGATTCAATTTACAAAATAAAAACAATGTTATAGAAATGGTATGCCATCTTGCTCCGACTGATTTAAACGCTCCTAACGTCGCAGTTACAACTTCCCAATTAAAATTTACAAACTTTCAAGGAGGACTTGGACAAACTATTTCAGCTGGTTGGTCAGCTGGTCTGCTGCCAAATCTGAAACCAGCCTTCTAAAAGTGCTATGACCAGACTGGAAGACTAGCCAACCTTAGACTGATGTATTTTTTCTTTTTCTTTTTTTTAGCGACGAGTTTTTTGCTGGATCTTTCAGAAAGACATTATACCCTCAGAGTGGCAAACAGCTTTTCTTGACACTTTCTGCTCTTGAGAATTTATGGAACTAAGGTGATATGTTTAGGGAGACTATTTCTATCTATCTATCTATCGATCATCTATCTATCTATCTATCTCTCTATCTATCATGTGCGTTTGTGTGTAAATGCTGCTGTTGTGGAAGCGAATGCAACCTGTGGCAGTATTGTGATTAATGTCTGAGTATATGGGGTAAGAAGGCTTGTAATAGGGTTCCAGCTGAATTAACTACCTACATGAGTGCAACTAATAGCAGTGAAAAAGCAAATACATATGCCAGTCCAAGGATGATTTATGTAAATTAATGTGCATATGATCTAAATAAACTTCTCTGCAGTAATATTGAAGCATTATTTGCTTTTGATTGTTTGAGGTCTTTTATTTTTTTCTCCCACCCGGCTTTATTTCCAAAAAGGTATTAAACCTTTAAACCTTATAAAAGGTATAATAAAAATGTATTTTTCTTGTATAGTTTATAATTGAAGCAAAGCTTCTTAATTAAGTTTACTATTGTGAATCTAGACTAGAGTGTCAGAAATAAATTGTTTTTCAATTAACTGGTCCTTCTTCCTTCTTGTCTATGCATTTTTAAAGTGAACTGAGATACTGTTCCAACTGTGAACACCACTGAAGTGTTAAATTAAACAGGCACTGAGGGTATAGTGGCTTCATATCTGGACCAAACAAATTACAACTTGCTCACACATTGTCATAAAATATCAGCACACGAGCCACAAAGCCCAGAACCCTTTCTGTGATGCTGGGTGACAGTTTCTGGCACTGGTGAGTGATGAATGCACAATCACATTGTCATTTGAACCAAACTGATGGAGACAGCATTGCATTGCATGTTGAGCTCCTGTGAATGATTCTGTTCGGTTTAAAAGATTATCTGAATGTCTGCCAATCAACAATGAATATTTAGCATGCTTCAGTAATCATATATGTTGTAGTGGGTATTGTTTAAAAATCCGCTCTGAGGAAAATGTTGGTTCCAGAATGTAACAAAACTGACTGAGTCCCCATACATGATGCAGGTGCTATATATCAAAGGTTGGACTGTGAGGTGGAATAGAACTGACAGTGGAATAGAATTGACGAAACACAAAAAAATGTACTTGTAAAAAGCATGGATTATTATAATATCTATATATATAGATATATATATATATTATATATATATATATATATTATATATATACACACACCCCAATTATGGGTTTCACCTGAGTTTTCTAATTTCATTTGGTGTGACTGTCCGTTATATGTTCCTTTATATTATAATGATGTTATAAAGAACCTTTTAAATAGTGTTTGACCTTATAGCCTCTATTATGTTTGCATCAAAGGTGACGGCAAGTTGTGTCAATTAGGTTATTTATTTTTTTATTGACATGGGAAATTGTAGCAAAAAAATGAAAGTGCTCTGTCAGTTATTAGCTGTATACATTACTTATTGATAACATTTGACACTTTATTGACATTAATAATTACATAAAATAAATAGAAACACAAAACTGATGTCTTTATGTCCATCATTATGTGTGTATTTTGGTGTAACCGAGTGGCAGTTTCTCTCTCCACATGATGAGGCTGTGACAGCATCTGTCTGGGTAGAAATACGCAAATAAGTAAAGAGTCACTGTGTGTGTCTTCCAGTTGTTTAAGTCCATTTGTAAAAGCAATTATGTTTATGAAGGCCACAGGTATCCATTCTAAATGGACAGTATATGAACCCTTCACAATATTCACAAAAGTGATGATAACTCATGGGATTCCTTTTATGCTTGTTTATGTTTATGCATAACCCCAAGAAATAATAGAGAACTCAGAACTAATAATATGGATCGTAAATTCAATATTGCTTATTTGCAATATTGCTTACTTGCTAAGTAAAACGAACCATTTCAGAATAAAATACAATATGGTTCTAAGTAGAACTATCTTTTTTAGAGTGTGCTCTTCTGTAAAGGGCAATCAATCTTACTTTTTAAAATCACATTTTACATTATTGTAATAAATTCCTCTGAAGTATTTATTTATTTATTTATTTTTATAATGGCCACAATATATGTAGGATCACAATCTGTCACTCTAACACCAAATATTTTAGAGGGGAGGTGAGAAGATGCTGCTATTAAGGATGCTCTACAAAACATCCATCAGTTAATATCTGGTGACAGAATTAAATATGCGATGATGGCGGGCTAGATGGCCATGTGCTATTAGATTACTGACTGCAGTAAAAGTTTGGAGTCATATAAAGCAATTAAAAGTGTTATTCAGCAAGGATGCAATTAAACTGATCAAAAGGACCGTAACGTAATTATAATCCTTACAAAAGATGTGTATTTCACATAAATGCTTTTCTTTTGAACGTTCTATTCATAAAAGAATACTGAACAAAATATATCTCAGTTTCCACAAACTATTAAGCAGCACAACTTGATAATAATAACAAATGTTTTCATGCTCGCAAATCAGCTATTAGAATGCTTTCTGAAGGATCATGTGACACTGAAGACTTAGTAATGATGCTGAAAATTCAGCTTGGTCATCATAGGAATGAATTACATTTTAAAATATATTACAACGGAAAACAGTTATTTTAAACAGTAATGATATTTTCACAAAATTGCATTTTTTTCAGTATTTTTAATACATTTTTAATCGAAATTAATGCACCCATTAAAAATCATTAAAATCTTTCCGACACTAAACTTTTGAACTGTAGTGTATGTCTATTGAGTACTCTGAATATTTTATACATATAATTTGCATTTATACACATATACATAAGCAACTTATACATAAGTTGTATGCAACAAATACGCCAGTACATACATATTGTTAGAAGGAAAATGTCTAAATTTTTTCTCTGATCTCTAACCTTTATCTGCATATGGAATCCTGACACATTTCCCATCAGTCCCACGGAACTGCCACCCATGGAAGGGGCATTCAATGCATCCCCCTACGACTCGCCCACCCACAGCCAGGTTGGCGCCTAAGTGGGGGCAGTAAGCATCCACCACGTAGGCCTTGCCATCCTGCCCACGGAACACTGCCACCTGTTGTCCTGGAAAAAAATACAGATATATGTCAATTTTTCATTTTGCTTTACCAATAAAATAACTGTAAAAATAGTATGCTGCAATTAGTTACAATAACCTAAAGGGGGCAGTACTGGTCTTTCACACAAAAAAAAAAAACCAAGGGACCCCTCAGGTTAATTTGGGTAACTACCACAGACTGTGATTTTGGATTCATTTCCTTTTAGAAAAGACCTGGGCTTGCTTGCCTATGCCCCAAATCCCCGAAGTTCCCACATCTAATGTTATATCACATACTCTCGCTAGCAGTGCAGTTACATGTAGTGTATTGAAAATAATTGACTTTCAATTAATATGCAGAAATGAGATAAGAGCTGAGATATAAATTACATTTTACGTAACATCAGTGAGCATGTGTGACACTGTTTTAGATTGTTGCTATTACGTCTCACCCTATATCATTATCCAAATGGAAAAGTTAATAATTACTTAAAAACAAACAGTCAAGTATGCCAGTTAATAATTAGGCTTATTATTTTATATAACCAGGAATAAGCGTAGCAAGACTGTAAAATCCTGATTTGCACACTCATTCTCTCTCTCTCCTTGGGTCTACAGCTACAGGACCCAAAAACTCTCTTTCTGTTATGCTGACCTGAGGGGTTTTATTTGCCTGCAGTGCAGTGCCCCTGAAAAAAAAAGCTACTAGACTCAAATGTCAAAATCACACAAAGAAAAAGGCAGTGGAATCCAACAAACATTATGGAAATAGTATCTATGAAAATACTTTGTCATTCATGCTACACAGCAAGTACAAACAACAAGAAATAGCCCTGAAGTGGTCATATACAGTTAATTTAATGTATAAATAGAGAAAGAGAGGAGTCTGTTTAAGCTGCATAAGCATATCAGGTATCATGTCTGTTATCTGATATGATTCCTATGAGGCATCTAGCCGATAGCCCATTTAACTAAGGTTTTATGAAGTGCACATCAATATGCTGTAGCAGTAACTGCATGCAATTAAATGCTGTGCCCTTTGAGTTCACTAATGGAAACTCCATTTAGCCATCTCACTGCTTAAAGATGCTGCTTTTTAGATGGCATCTAACCAAGCAGATGTCTTGAACATTTGGCAAACATGGGTCATCTTGTACATATACAGTGACCTTCTTTTAAAACCCGTATGTATATAGAAGCAATCTTTTGAGAATATATATTAAGGGTTTAAATTACCATGAATGCTTTTTGACCAACTGAAGTATGACTTCCGGAAATTTCACCCAAAATTAATATTCTGTCATCATTTACTCAACATCAAGTTGTTTCAAACCTGATTTAACATAAAAGAAGATTATTCAAAGGAATGTGGGGTAATCGACATTTTCTGATCCCTTGGACTTCCCTAGTATGTTTGGTTTTCATCTTGCAGTCAATGGGGGCAAGCAACTGTACATAATGAATTGCAGTTTTAGTACATTTAAAATATATTAACTTAAATGTAATATCAAATAACACTACAGTTATTTTATAAATTATAATCAACTACTTTACATATCATGTTATTAAAGCATGATTTAAAATGTACTTTGAAGAAAAACTTTTAATTTTAATTATTATGAAGTGTGTTCAGTCATGAAAGAGAACTCTTTTTAAGTACACTGATGTGGCCATTTATTTGATTAATATTATCTGCAAGTACTGTTTAAAAAAAAAAATAATTTATAGATTAAGATTTGAAGTACACTACAAAATTAAAAAACATAATGATTTAAAATGTACTTTAAAGTAAAACGTCATGAGTATTAGTTAACCGAATTTAGGCTGAAACAAATCTTTAATGTAATAATTTTATTTACAGTGTCCATTATCTTGGATCTTTGGTAGTGACAGTGATCCAGCATTTGTAAAAGTCAAAAGGGGTAGAAAAGAGCATCACAGGTTCAACAGTCTCCAGGTTGCAAAAGCACAACAGTGTTTCTTTGTATCCCAAATACAAAACTACAAAGGTGTTTTGTTTGGTTTTCATCGAAAACCCAAAGGTCTTTGCAACATGATAGGGCATCCCACAGCAACTCAGCTAAGCAACAGGCACTTAAACATAACAAAACGTCAGTAACAAAAGACAAAGACATTGCAATGACAGGGCTGCACGTACACAAATGCTTAATCCTGATCAGGGTACAGTCTGTCAGAGTGATGCACAAATAAAAATGATGGAGAATGATTATATTGCACAGACACTTCTCTCTCAGAAGATTCTCAATAACTTTGCTGAATTTGCATTAGAAACTGATTCAAGATATTAATATAGCTGCATATCTAGTGAAGCAACAACTGTCTTTTTAGAAATCACCCAAATCAGTTCAAACTGTTCTCAGAAACCTCTAACTTTAATTTTGTCATAATTACTTATGGTATGCATTCT
>JADLZN010011748.1:62178-236223 GCA_018155175.1 Sinocyclocheilus anophthalmus | reverse complement strand
ACGACGGTTTTGCGGACCCCCCCCCCCGTACCCTCCAATACAGTAAAACTCACCCTTTTCGATTGGGCCTTTATTTTGGCCAGGCCTAAGGCACACCTTGCAATAATCATGCTTTCTAATCCTCTTGATATGCCCACCCTGTGAGGTGGATGATATCTGCGTCAAAGGATAAGTGCCACTAACACAAGATTTATACAGTTGTACAAATATTTGATGAGAAATAGATCCTTTTGTGTACATAGAAATTCCTCAGATCTTGGTTCAGCTCAAGAAACATTGGTCAAAACAAGTTTGCGTTTAATAATTTTAGGTTCAGTGTATGCCTAAAAACCTTGCTTGTATATTACACAAGGCACCTGCATTCTGGCCCAACATTAAGTACATTGTGTGTAATGTGTGTATGTATATATATTATGTGTGTGTGATGTTTGTGTGTGTGTGTGTTGTGTTTGTGTTTTTGATTTGTGTGTTTTGTGGTGTGTGTGTGGTTGATGTAAGCATCATTACTGGCCCTTTTGTGTATTGTTTGTCTGTTCTATCAGACATGATTAGTGCTGAAGAATGCTTCATCACCATGTTTTATGATTATTAATGGTCTATAATTGGCCTGTTTAGCTAAGCCCTCAGAACACTTCTTATTTAGTGGTACAGTATTGCATGATTTGTAGATATTTAATAGTTTTTACTTTGCATAAATGTTTGCAATTAGTTTTTAAAAGGTAACATGACATTCTTAAGTTCTCGCTTATGCTTACATTTCTTTTCAGGAGCACTTGTGATCTGATCATTGACATAAATTAACCTTTGCATTATAAGGCGATATTTGACTCCTTAAAAGTTTTTTTTTCTTTTTTTAAACCTTTGTAATTCCTATAACTTTATTAAATGCATGTCATCTTTTGTGCCAACATTTTTTTTATTTATAAACTTATATCGAACATTTTAATTAAACAATAAATTCAATTAAAATAATAAAATACAATCAGGAAGAATAAGTTACTAGTCAAATGAAATCAGCATCAACAATATCTATTGCACCAGCCACAAAACATAGGCACAAATGTGGCATTGAGGTATATTCTACGACTTTTTGACAAACTCCCTAGGTGGTATTATGCATTTCAATCATAACACTGTTCTGACTTAAGTATTCATATAAAGTTTATTGGTAATACAGCAATATTAAATATTATATTTAAATGACTAAATTTATAATTTAAAAATAAAACTGAAGCCGCCAGTAGGTGGCAGCAAGTCACTGTCTTTGTCACTGAATCATTCATTCAATCGATTCATTAAAACGGCTGTGATGGGGGTCCTTAGGAACTAAGCAAGTGACTCTCTTTATGAATGGGTCGTTGAATCATTGACTCACTAGATTTATTCAAAAATGCAGATTCATTCTTAAACAAAACAGTGCTGTGTTTGCTTGGAGATGCACAGCGACTCAGCTGTGACTTTGGAACTATTTTAGTTGACAAAATTTAGTATTGCTATTTTGAAATGTATAGGCCTAAAACTGTTGTATAAATTAATTTTCACGTTTGCAAACTCCCTTTAAAAGCTGTCACTCTTCTTAGTTCATCGTGATCTCACAAACTTCCATTTTAATGAATGAAGCTCTCTGCACTGCACACTGAAGCTATTATTTACATCGTCTCTACACTTTGTTTGTTATAATGAATGAAAAAAACTGCAGTCTGCTTTCATGATCTGTGTCGTGAGGAGTAGCTGCACGAGCACCGAGAGAGAGGCATTTCTATTGGCTGCAGTCTGCAGGTACTATGGCCAATCACAAAAGACTGCATTGTGCAGCGAACCATAGACACAAATATATCGTGCTAGGTTTATGTGCAGAAATGGGATCGCTTTCGTAGTCTTTTGAATGGATAAAATATAGAAATCACTTTGATTTCCAAAAAAACCTAAACCAGACGTTGCCAATGAAATGCCGCACCCCCCCGATCGACCCCAGACTTCGCATAAAAGTTTGGATCTTTCTCAGACTAACCCCGCATGCCCTAGAAAAGTGTGCATTGCCTCTCGCATTAAGCAGAGGACCACCTATAGCTGGGCGTGGTTGTTGTTTTGCCCTTAGCACGATGCACACTGCACTTTCCTGTCCGCTGCCTTCAAATTGGAGTCATCCTCAACGGGCAAGGTCAGAGAGAGTGAAGAATGCCAGTCACTCCTGTCTAGCGTTCAAGACTGTCTGTGATCTGATGGCATCTGCGTCCCAACGTGATGCCTGCTTGCCTGCTTGTACACGTGAGACCCCCCTACATAGTGGAGCTCAATACCAGTGGGTCTCTTTTTATCTATTCGGGTAAGCCACCCAAGGGGACCCTGCTTCGCCCTAACTCAGGTCACGCTGAGTGCCTATGTGCGTTATTGACATAGTGGAGGAAACCTGGGGTTCTTGTACAGGGTGCGCCAGCTATGCTGGGAGACTCCTTTTTCTTTCGCCGGGGCGTACGCTAACGACGGACGCGTCCCTCACTGCTTGTGGAGTGGTCATGAGTGGCCGCTCGGCTCGCGTCCTGTTTACTGGTCGCCATCTCAGTGGCACATCAATTGGCATGTTTCTAGCTTTGAAACACTTTCTCCCAGACCTAAGAGATCACCATGTGTTGGTGCGCACCGACAACACAGCGGTGGTCTCTTATATCAACCACCAGGGAGTTCTGCGTTCGCGCCCCTTGTGCAAGCTGGCGCATCAGATCCTTGTTTGGTCCCAGGGCAAACTCCTCTCGCTGAGACAGTTCACATTCCTGTCCATCTCAATGTGGAGACAGACCTCCTGTCGAGGCAGGGGGTGAGGCCCGGGGAATGGATGCTTCACACCGAGGTGGTGAAGCAGATAAGGAGAATTTTTGGCCAGGCTCAGGTGAACTTGTTTGCGACTCAGATGATATTGCACGGTCCCCTCTGATTCTCTCTCTCCTGACTCATCTAGCTCCACTGGGGCTGGATGCCATGGTGCAGACGTAGCCGAGGCTTCGTCTGTACACCTTTCCTCCGATTTTTCTGCTCCCGGAGTTCTGGAGAGAGTGCGCCGGGACGGAGTCCGTCTTCTGCTAGTTGCCCCGTTTTGGCAGGGCCGAGTATGGTTCTCGGACCCGATTTCCCTTCTCGATGGCTCTCCTTGGGAGATTCCCGTCAGGAGGGACCTCTCATCTCACAGGCGGAGGGCATGATATTCCACCCCCGCTCGGAGCTGAAATTTATGGGTGTGGCCTCTGAAAACACCCCCTGGTTTTAAGTTTCCTCCGCGGTGCGCTGAGGCTGAGGCCTCCGGCCAGAGAAGCTTATGCTAAGTGATGAAATCAGGATGCTATTCCATAGCCTCGAGTCCTCTGATCTCCCATCGCCGTTCAGTAGCCCCTCACGCAGAACAAAGATCCAGGGTGGCGGGGTTGGATCCACATCTAGGGGGTGGAGATGGGTGTGTTTAGGGATCAGGGGGTGGAGACGGTTAGGTTTAGGTATATGTAAGGTGGGAGTTGGATCTGGATCCAACCACGCTCCCTGGATCTTGTTTTCTGCAGTGAGGACCATCTCTCCCGTTGTGGGTCAAGACTCACTCCTTCTGAAGTTGGCCTTTGGGTGGGATGTCCCGACCTACTTTGTCTGGTGCCTACCTGCTTTCTGCACCACTCCTGGCTCCGTTCTCTCACTTTAGCTGAGCTCTTCCACTCTAGGCGGGGATTTGCAAGTCTGGCGATGTGGGCATCTCGATGCAGCTCGAGTTCCTGAAGGGGAAAATCTCCAGGTTAAGTATGTAACCCTGGTTCCCCGAAGGGAACGAGACGCTGCATCTCAGGGCATACTTCCGGCATCCTGTCAGCACTTGCTTCATTCCTAGAAGCTGACGCTGGTTCCACCGCACGTGCTTTTAAGCTTCCAGGTCATTACGTCACCCGCACCGGACGTCTCTCCTCTGCCCAACCATTGGACTGATTACACATGTGATTCAGAGCATGGTCACGCTGAAGGCATTCCCGTAGCATTTCGACGCAGTGTCAAATTGCACGATTAAACATGATTATTTTAAAAAATAATTAAATAAATAAATAAGTTGAATTAATGTGAACAGATGACTTCAACACAGACTTTTGATTAACAGCTTCTGAGCTCACAACAGGTCTGTCTTTTAAGGTTTATCTAATGTTAAAATTTTCTTCTGGAATCTGACTGTTGCAAAAACAACATATTTACAGTCAGACACAATTCCCTCATTATTTTGATTCTGTCTGCCTATGTAATCTGGGGTTAGTGAGATAAAGCGAGTAATGTTCAACTTATCCTTTGATCCAACATGGCCACCCCCATGAGGCAACCAGCTCCATGTAAAACAAAAAAGTGACTGTATACTTTTTTTTTTCAAATGTACTATTCATTTCTCTGTAAAACTTTTTTAAATGTAGAAAAATAAATATATGGATTGCACATTGAGATTTACTCCAGAAGCTAAACTGCTGATGAGTCTTTTCAGAGAATATATCCTGAATTTATTCCTGTTGGCTATTCTTGTTTTAAACACAAATCTTAAAAAAATTCAGTGAGGTTAATGCTTAAAACAAGTCTTAATATAATGTTTGCCGTTTTGCCTCTCAAGTAAATATATCTTGTTTCAAGAATGTTTCGAATTTATTTATTTTTATTTTTTACAGGAAAATGGGATAAAAATAGTGATTAAAATGATTTTACAATGCATTTCCCAGGTGTAGCCTACTTCATGAACACTAGTGCCGCAACCACACGCAGAGTTAGTTCTCAGTTTCATCCTCTTTCATCATTGTGCTCTTCTTCTGACTTAAAACCAACCTATCTTATGCTAATTTCCCATTGGACCCCTTAGAGGCTCTCTCTCATATTACAGCCTTAAATAAAATGTGGGCTGGTGATTTTAGGATGGATCCCATCTCAGGATGTAGATAAAGAAGCACACTGCCTTAGTCTTCCTCACAGGCACAGTTTCCAACGTGAAATACTGTGTCAAAGCAAGAGTTTCTGACACTAAAGACTGTTAGAAGAACATGGCAAATATGTGTGAAAATCACCTGAAGAGCATTTATTTTTGTATATTCTTCTAAATTAGCACATTTCAACAGTAGAGCTCATTATTTCAAAACAACGTGATGGGCATGCTTTATATTTGTGAAGAAAGCGCACGACAGAGAGTGACATTACTATAGATTTGAAATGGAAAGATACAGGGGGTCAGTTAAACTCAATCAACAGCATATGTGGAATAATAAAATTAGCAAAAACCAAATCTAGTGAGTTACTTACAATCAGTTCATCAACATAAACAATGTGTCTTTTTTATTACATTATCATTTTATTGTGATACAATTGCTTACTAACATTTTCTGCGTAAAGTTAAATCCAATTTTGTAATTGAAGGATATTGCAAGTATAAAAATCAATACTTAAATATGAACCTAGTAGTATACTTAAAGTGCAAATATAATATACAAATTATAAAATATACATATGATGTTAAGTTCACTTAAAACTTACCAGTATACTTGTAATATAAATATACTGCAAGTTTACTTAATAACTTAAAATAGTAGTTTACTGAGAGTATACATCAGAGTGTACTATAATATTTCAATATCAGTATTGAAATGGTACACTTACAAATTTACTACAACTAGTACATTGATGTTTGTATATTTACATAAAATATACTTAAAAAAATATACTAGTATACTTATCACATAGACTATATATTTGGAAAATATACTTGAACTCTACTTAAGTTTACTTAATAAAATTAACTTGAAGAATACTTTTTTTGTGTGTGTAATAAGGGAGTGTAATGCCATAATCTCAAAAAATTACTGTAAAAATTATGAGAACAACTTTACAGCTCAAATAATACACAAGTTTAGTTTACTTACTACATAAAGTATACTAGATCCACTGCAGTGAATGGGTGCCGTCAGAATGAGAGTCCAAAAAGCCAATGAAAACATCAATAATGTGTTGTAAAGTGAAGGGCTGTGTCTTTGTAACAAACAAATGCATCATTACGATGTTTTCAACCTCAAACTGCTTCCAGCTATCCATAATTCTGCTTTCTTCAGTGAAAAAGCGAAGGTTTAAAATCAAAACGTCTTGATGGATTTGTTTCTTACAAACGCACAGCTTTTTGCGTCACAAAATGTTAATTGATGGACTGGAGTGGTGTGAATTACTTGTGGATTATTGTGATGAAGACACATCAGCTGTTTGGACTCTCATTCTGATGGCACCCATTCACTGCAGAAGATCCATTGGTGAGCAAGTGATGGAATGCTACATTTCTACAAATCTGTTCTGATGAAGAAACAAACTCATCTACATCTTGAGGTTCAGAATATTTTCATTTTTGGATGAACTACTCCTTTAAAGTAATAAAGTTAACTTAATGTGCTTCTTTTTTGTAAGCAAACAACACCATAATCCCTAAAATGACTGTAAATAATAGACAAATACTTATTTTGAATAATAATAATAATATTGTTTAATTTATAGTTATGCTTCATGACAATTCTCATGATTTGAGCGTGGTGATGGATATGACAATGTTAATGTTTTTGGTCTTGGCGGAATAGATCTGCTATGTTGCTGCTGCTGCTGCTGTTGGTTATTGCTGTTGTTGATCATTGCTGCTGCAAAGCAAGTACAGGAACTTGCTACTGCCAGTACATAAGCCGATATGGTGCTGTGAGTGTTTAAGACATAATGTTGCCGCACAAATAGCATATAAAATAACCCCGTAGGCAGATCTATACAGGTGGAGCTGGGGAAGGGCTTGGTGAATGCTCTAGTGAAGGCTAACCACACCTTAAATTTTAAAGCAGCTACGAATGCAACATGAAGCAATCAGTTTGTGCAAAAATAGTTTAAAGCTGTGAATATCATCAGTTTGCGTTAACGACCCATCATCCTGCGCCATCTAGAGTTTCATGACAAAACTTGGCATTTTATTTAGTTTAAAGAACACTATGGCTGAAAAGTTTTTTTGGTAACACTTTCTATGAAGCCCGTATGTATAATACATTATGAGGGTATTCTTAAGGCATTATAATGAATTAATAATGCATTATAAAAAACCTTATAGTATGTTGTATCATCTTATAAATAATCATAACAACAATTATAATACATTATAATGCTTACGCATTTGTGGTTATAACTTTTAAGATTATGATTATTTACAACACATATTGAACACCATATTAAATCTACTTTTACATTTATAATGGGCTATATATCTTGACATTGTTTATTTAAGATCTGCACAGTATCTTACTACTTCTTGTGAGTGGTTAGGAGTGGTTGAGTGTTGTTTTGATTGTTTCCTGTGAGGTTAATATTAATTTTGATGTGAGCTAGTAAATAATTTCAACTGAAAGAAATGCAATGTTTATATGTTAGGTTACATTTTATTTTGATGGTCCCCTTAGGCAAGGAGCAAGGCAAGTTTATTTGTATAGCACGTTTCATACACAATGGTATTCAAAGTGCTTTACATAAAAGGAAATAAAATAATCATAAAAAAATAATCACAATAAAACAAGGAATTTAAAAACTTTGAAAATTTATTTAAGAAGATTAAAATGAATTTAAAACAGTTAAGAATAGAAAAACATTATACATAAAATACAGTGCAATCAGTTCGGACATCGCATAGTGCTCATTCAGTAAATGCACAGCTAGACGGATGAGTTTTGAGTCTGCATTTTAATGTGACTAATGTTTTAGCACATCTGATCTCTTCTGGAAGCTGATTCCAACTGCGGGCGGCATAATAGCTAAAAGTGGATTCCCTTTGTTTTGTGTGAACCCTTGGTGTTTCTAACTGACACTATTCTAATGATCTGAGTGGTCTGTTAGGTGTATATTCAGTGAGCATATCTGCCATGTATTTAGGTCCTAGGCAATTGAGTGATTTATAAACGAGTAAAAGTACTTTTAAAATCAATCCTAAATATAACTGCAAGCCAGTGTAAGGACCTGAGGACTGGTGTAATATGCTCAGATTTTCTGGTTCTAGTCTGAATTCTGGCAGCAGCGTTCTGGATGAGCTTCAGCTGTCTAATGGTCTTCTTGTGAAAGCCAGTGAGAAGACCATTACAATAGTCCACACTGCTGGTGATAAAGGCATGAACAAGTTTCTCTCTTTTCCGTTCCAAGTCTTGACTGGAAACAAAATCTAATTCTTGCAATGTTTTTGAGATTATATTATGCTGATTTAGTTACTGCTTTGAAACTAAGGTCTGTCTCCAGAATCACACCAAGATTCCTGACTTGATTTTTAGTTTTTAGACCTCTAGAGTCAAGGTATGCATTCACCTTGAGAATTTCATCTTTGTTTCCAAATGCAATGAATTCGTTTTTTTTCTTTGTTTAACTGAAGAAAGTTCTCGCACATCCAACTGTTAATTTCCTCAATGCATTGGCAGAGGGAATCAATGGGGCTGTAGTCATTTGAAGATAAGGCTAGGTAAATCTGGGTATCATCTGCATAGCTGTGATAGGCAATTTTGGTTCTTTCTCATTATTTGACTTAGTGGTAGCATATACAGGCTAAACAAAAGCGGTGCAAGAATTGAGCCTTGTGGGACTCCGCATGTCATGGACGTCCACTTAGACTTATGCTCTCCTATACTCACATAATAACCTCTCCCTTCTAAGTATGACCTGAACCATTTAATTACCATGCCAGAAAGCCCAACCAAGTTTTCCAGTCTCTCTAGTAGTATGTTTTGATCGACAGTATCAAACGCAGCACTGAGTTCTAGTAGTACCAGCACTGATATTTTGCCAAAATCAGAATTTAAGCAAATATCATTTATTATCTTAATAATTGCTGTCTCTGTGTTGTGATGCGGTCGGAAACCAGATTGAAAATTGTCCAGGTATTCATTTGAGTTTAAGTATTTGTTCAGCTGATTAAAGACTACCTTTTCAATAATCTTTCCTATAAAAGGAAGATTTGATATTGGTCTATAGTTGCTCAATATGGTGTTATCAAGATTGCTCTTTTTCAGAAGGGGCTTAAGAACTGCAGTTTTCAGGGAGTTTGGAAAAGTCCCAGAAAGAAGTGAGGCGTTCACCACTTCTAAGAGATCTGCTTCCAAACAGTTAAGCACCCTTTTGAAAAAATATGTGGGAAGTGTGTCAAGATAGCAGGTTGACGATTTAAGGTGCTGTACTATTTCTTCCAAAATTTTGCTATCGATTGCTTAAAAAATAGACATAGTATCTTCTTTTTTGATATTGTGGTCGAATATGTCTAACCTCTGCATAACTTGGGGATGTGTTAATCGCCTTCCTGATATTATTGATCTTCTCAGAAAAGAAGGAAGCAAACTCATTGCATTTGCTGTCGGAGAGCATTTCACTGGGAATCTGACTTGGGGGGGTTTGTCAGTCTCTCAACAGTAGCAAAAAGAGTGCGAGTGTTGTTTAAGTTACTGTTTATATGGTTTGAGAAGAATGACTGTCTAGCTTTGCCTAGTTCCACATTGAAAGTACGAAGGCTGTCTTTATATATGCTATAGTGAATTTCAAGTTTCGTCTTCCGCCACATCCGCTCTGCTTTTCTGCATTGTCTTTTAATATTCTGAACTGCTGTTGATTTTCTCCAATCTGATTTCTGTCTGCCAGTCTTCCTGTTGACTTTCAAAGGAGCAATGTCATTAATAACATTCTTAACTTTTGAGTTAAAAAAATCAAGAAGATCAACAGAGTCTGCAGAAATGCTTGGTGTTAAAGATATAGCCTCCATAAATAGCACACTAGTGTTTTCGTTAATGCATCTCTTTCTGACTGAGACCGATCTAGATTCAGTGGTAACAGAGATCAATATATCAAAGAAAATACAGAAGTGATCAGATAGTGCTATGTTCTTAATAACAATGGATGAAATGTTTATACCTCTACTGATGAGTAAATCTAGAGTATGTCCCCGATTGTGTGTGGGTTCATGCACATGCTGAATCAGGTCAAAAGTGTTTAAAACAGTTATAATTTATTTTGTAGTTTTGTTTTCTGCATTATCTATGTGAATATTAAAATCCCCTGCAATAGCAAAACAGTCAAACTCTGAGGAAATCATTGATAGTATTTCTGTGAACTCTTCAACAAAGGCTGGAGAGTATTTTGGAGGCCTGTAAATAATGATAAACAGAATGCGTGGTTGGAGCACCTTTCAGCACAATCCCTATATATTCAAAAGACAAGTACTGACCAATGACACTTGCTTGCATTGATAGACATCTTTAAATAGAGCAGCTACACCTCCACCTCTCCTAACAGTCCTGCAAACACTCATGAAAGTAAAGTTTGGAGGGGCTGTTTCATTGAGGACCGGTGCACTGCAGCTGTCTTCTAGCCATGTTTCATTTAGAAACATAAAATCCAGGTTGTTTGTGGTTATTAAGTCATTGATTAGAAATGATTTATTTTTTAGTGAGCGAATGTTTAAAAATGCTAACTTGATGGCATTGCATTTTGTCTCAACAGCAATATTTGGTTGATGCATAACAGGCCGCAGATTAGATGTGTCAGCCGTACGGCTTGAGAAGGCCTTGGACTTTCTATCATGTGATAAAACAGAAATAGAGAAAGCTACATGCACACTGGGTTCCCGCTTGTTCTGTAAACATTTGTGAATGTTGCTGCTATTATAGCGGGGACCCGACACATATCACTGAGAGCTGTTATCAGTTGTTTTTGGTTCACCTACAGCAGATGGAGGGTTTGGGCCCTGGCGTTGTGGCAGCGGCCGGAGAGCTCTCACTGGAGGAGGACGAGCTTGGCCCACAGGCTTTGGTGGTTGTGGGCCCGCCGTTTTTTAGTTGATATCTGGGGGCTTGCAGCAAAAGAGTGGGAGAGTCTGGTCCCAGCATAAACCAGTTCCTCCATTTTCTGTGAGAAGCTTAGAAGTGGAGATGTTGGAGAGAGGGATAATGTGTCTGGTGAGCAGGGCTGTGGCTCTTTTGTTTCCGGTGGCTGAAATATGTTGTCCTGGCTTCCCTGGCTGTTTTCCAGAAAGTCGTCCTTGGATGCTGAGTCTTGGAGCTGTTCTGATATGTCACAGTCTGTCTGTGATGAGCTCTGTGGGCAGGGCTCAGCCGGGATAGTTTCCATGAGCAGTGTTTGTTGTGGCTGTGTGGTTTTATCAGTGTCCTTGTGGGATGTGTCAACCACATGATGACTCGGAAGCTGATATGAAGTCCTGTGGTCACTCATACTCTGTCCAGGTGTGTGTGTGCCATTCAGGTTGAGTAGTTTGGCACACACTACTGAAGGATGACGGATGGAGAAGTAGATGTTGTCCTTTAGCACTCTTGCACCAAGTTTGTTTAGGTGGAGGCCATCCAGTTTAAACAGTTGTCTATGGCCCCAGAAAAGATTGAAGTTATCGATGAAATTGACTCCTTTTAAGCTGCAGATTCTTTGTAGCCATGTGTTCAGCCCAAGCAAACGTTAAAACATATTAGTTCCTCTTGCTGGGAGTGGTCCACTGATAAAAGACTGAACTTTAAGTCTTCGTAGTGTTTCAAGGAGTTCACTGAAATCCTTCTTAAGGATTTCTGACTGCTCTTTCCTAATATCCTTCTTCCCCACATGGATGATGATTCGATTTGCAGTCTTGTGCTTCATTAGAATTTTCCCAAGTTCCTTGTTCATATCAGAAACTGTTGCTTGAGGAAGGCAGCATGTTGTTGTATTTCTGCTACTGTTGTTTCTGATAATGGAGTCGCCCACTATCAGTGTCCTGGGCTCGGCTGTGCTCTGAGCTGAATGCTGCTGTCTGCTCGACCTTGAGCGCCTGCTAGTAACGATTTTAGCTGCTGGCTGATCCGATCCATGTATAATCACATTTGGGGATTCCTCACCCAAATTCATTAATGCTTCAAATCTGTTTTCAAGATGTATAGGGGGTGGTAGTCTATTGCCTATAAGCAACTTTTGCAACTACATGTCACTAAATCTGCATTAGAGGTATTAGTATGCTTAGGGCTAGGTTAGGGTTGTAGAAGGTTGACGTACTTGCAAAGTTACTTAATCAGTTGTGTCTGTTGGGGGAAACATCAAATAAGTGTTAGCAATATGTAGCACTACTGATACTCCAATGACTGCTAGTTGACATGTTGAGTTACTTATCAACAGCTGTCTAAAGAGTACAATCAAATTAATCAAACTGATATTACAATAAAAAATACTTCAAAGCAAATGTGTCATATTACACATTCATCTGATCTTATATCTGATCTTATGGCTGTTTGAGAAAAATATTATTATTATTATTATTATTATTATTATTATATTATTATTATTATTATTTATTATTACTATTGCTTATAAGTGGTCGCTTGTTGCTTAAGTCAGTAAGCATAAGACAGATGGCACATAAATGAGACTTACATACATTATAACTATGAGAAATATAAAGCATTGTAAAAGTGGATGCAACGTGTTCACTGTGTTATAAATCATCATACTCTTAAAGCTGTAACCACAAATAAGTAAATATTATAATGCATTAAAATTGTTGTTATGATTATTCATGAGATGATATAACATATTATAAGGTTTTTTATAATGAATTATGCATCCATTATAATGCCTTAAGAACACCCTTACAATGTATTATAAATATGGGCTTCATAAAAAGTGTTACCCTTTTTTTTTGGTAATCATATATGACCCCCCAAATGTGTCAGTTGGCTTAATTTGTACAACCTGTTATTTCCTTAAGCGAAACACATGGCATTGGTAGGATTCCATATCCATGTACTCCCATTTTTGACTAATTTATTTAGACAATGCCTGGTAATTCACAAAAAAAAAATAGTATATATAGAGATAATAGATATATCTATACTAACACAGTATTCCCCTGAGAGTAGTATCTAGCATGGCTATTGTTATCATAGTTCTTGGTCACACTCATGGCACAATAATGGAGAAAATGAGAAATGTACCAATATAGAGCATAGATGACCTCTGGCCGAACAGGTATGAGAACAGAACACTGACGCAGACAGAAGTCTAGTGCAGGCAGGAATCCTCTGAAATAATCACCTAATTAAAGGTGTGAAGCCACAAAGAGGAGTTCGGTTTTGTGCGACACATCAGGTCAGATCTTTTGACTACTATTATCAATAAGTAATAGCTTGTGATTCACACACATATGCAATTAAACCATCTGCTGCACATTTTTATATATAGAGATATAGATTTATTTTATTATTTTTATTTTTTTTTGTTTGTGTGTTTGTTTTTTTCGTTTAAACTGAAAAGTTTCAAATGAGGTATAACTAACTTGCATTGAAAAAAAATACACAATGAAAAATAATTAATTTAAATTATAGATGCTGTATGAATAGTTTTTTTTTGTGTGACTTAGATGAAATTGCCACTCTGAACCATATGGCAGAGGGCCATTGTCCTTGTAGCATTTCTTAGAAAGTTGTCCTTCGCTGATATTTAAGAACAACAGAAAAGTGTCTGATATATGTGCAGGAACTTGTTTTGCACAAAGTAAATTAATTTCAACAAAGCTCTCTCTCTCTATCTGAAAGGATCATTCATTTCTTGCAGGCATCTCACTAAACAACTATTTCATCAATTTCACAAAGACTATGCTTTGCATGAGAGGATCAAATAACCACACACTGTTTGCATTCAAGTGCTGATTCTGGACATTTAATTAGAAGTTCAATTTTGCATCATCCTGCTAATACAAACAATATGGAAATGATTGTCAGTGACTGTGTGGACTGGCACTCCTTGTGCACACATGAGAGATGGTCAAGAGCTGAGGAGATGTGCTTTTGGAGATGTTGTTAAGTAGCTCCCTAACTGTGAGATGATAAAAGCACATTTGAACTAATTAACTGCCTGTTGAACACCAGTATGTGGGTCAATTATGTAACTCCTCTTTATAAATGTATTCAGTAATGCATAAAAATGAAATGCATGTATATCGTGAACAACCCGAATACACATGTTCTATGATATTGAGCAGTTTTATTGTATTTTATTGTATTTCAAAAGTAAACATGCATTTTGATATTTTTTTGTGGGGCAAAGTCAGTCAAAATGTTAAAGTGAGGCAACTGTCCTCGTGTCATAATCAAGAAAACAAAATGAAAATCTTGAATAGAAAACCTTTTTAAGTAGTTTGGCATAATTTTAAATAAGATCTACTATAATATCAAAGTATTAAATAAACAACTTAATGCTTACTGATCAGTGTTGGGGAAGTTACTTTTAAAAGTAATGCAATATTGCGTTACTCCCTAAAAAAGTAATTTTATTACGTTGCTTAGTTACTTTTTATGAAAAGCTGCCGTTACTTATTTGAAAAAGAGTAACTCTAAGATATTTTCTTATAAATTGTAGGATATCAGACCGAATCAGACAAACTAAGATTTGGTCAAAACATGGTTGAAAAATGAGGAGCCCAAAATTCCACAAGAGGCCCAAAACACAGGATGTCATAAATCAGACCTGATCATTAGCCAGTCTTAGCAGCCTAAACCCTCTGTCCCCGAACAGTTTTCAACATTAACTCAAAAGAACACATTGACAAGTCCAAGGAGATTGTAAATTTTTGGGGCAAGTTATCAAGAATAATGTTCAAAAGAGATGCATAGCGTGACCATCAAATGGAAACTTGTGATAGTGGTCACAAGCTCTTCGGATTGACTTTTCCCCCACCTCGACGACAAAGAACAGACTTTCAGAGATTCCTTAGAGACCTCTTAATCTCTGGTCTTCATACGTTCACAGAATGGCACGGAAACTGCCTTTTCATGCACCTAAATTACACTAAAAGGACTCAAGCAACTAATTATTGCTTTATATATATATCTCCATATTATGTATGTAATCTACATGTGATTTATCAGGTCTTAATCATTTATTGTGTGTATTTTTAATAACTATTGAATAGTTTAAGAATTGTTATTCATGTTTAGTATGTGTGTGTTTAAATCTTCATGCTTGAAACGTTTATTCTAATCACTTCGTTGTCAAATGTATCATATTCTTATTATAAGAAATCATGTCCAAAATGTATACTCTACAAGAGCGGGAAAAACGCGGACCATGTGAATGATGAAATAACAGTTGATTTATGAATGGGGAGGAGGAATATACAAAACCCCCTGAGCAACGACGACATCTAATTGGTCAAAGCCCCATTTGGGGTGTGTTAAACAGCCCGATTTAAATACTCAGCACACCATCAAACTTTGCTTTTTGTCTTGCTCTTGTCTCTCTTCTTCAACCCCCTTCTTGGCTCTGGCGCTCCTTTTTTTTAGGGATAGCTTTGAGCTATGCTTTTAATCGTGCTTCTTTAGTTTTGAGCGTGCTCTGGCTTACACGCCAGCTGTTCCTCCAAAACCATGAGGAGAAACGCTACCTGGTCTTGTCAAACTTTACTTCTATTTCTTTAATTTGTTTTATTTTCCGTTGAGAGTTTTGAGTTAAGTTTGCCTAACGCCACATCTCAGAAAAGTGCTGTCTAAAACTTCAACTGCACACCACATCTCCGCGTCGCCAGCCAACGCCCAACAACTGGCTTCCCAAGACTGAACCTCCAGCCAAACAGAAAAGCGGGAAACCCCTTTCGGCAACCAGACAACAAAGGGAACCCCCGTACAGGCAACACTACTGTCCAGATACTAGCTGAACTGGTGCATTTAATATATATTTTAACCTCATTGAGGAACTCAGTGCGAGGGTTAATTAAGTGATTGATGGTTGTTCAGATCTATGCAATTGCACATATTGCTGTAAACTTGGGATTTCACATTTTCATTCTCTTAAACTAATTATTTCCTCACTTTCTCTCTTTCTGCAACTTGTGTGTGAATGCGTGTGTTAGATTAGTTTATATGTCTTAGATGTATCCAATAAAGCCTTATATTGAAAAGAGAAGTATCTTGTGTTTTGTTGCTTACAAGTTAATGTCTTAAACTGATGATCTTGTTACTGTGTTAATTAATAGTTTTTTCACTATATTTTGGATATTGATATCTATTGCAGAATTGATGTCATACGGCTCGTTCACTGACTCGCTGGCCGTCTCAGAGATCAGCCGTAAAACAGTGATTCTGTCCTAATTCCCTTACATATTAATGGTGGAGTCCCCTTTAAAATCTTAAATTATTCCCTTTGAGCTAAATTGACCTGTTTCCCTTACAAAATTAAAAAGTAATGTGTTACTTTACTAGTAACTTGAAAATAATCTTATTACTAATCAACATTGCTTGTATATGTGCTACCTCAGCAACTGTTACTGATCCTTTCAAATATTAATAAGCAGTAAAGCAGCTTTGTTTAATAGTAAAGGTCAATAATACTAACGTGGCAGGTTAGTTCGGGTTGTAAAAATGTGATGTTGTCTGACTACTCCAACACAATAAGAAAATGTATTAAAAATGTATGATATTTGTATAATTTATTTGTAGCTAGCTATTATTTTATATTAGCTATAAAAAACAATATGAAAACAACTTGAAAAATATATTTAATTTCCTTTATATAATATCTCCCTTCTATTCACTGTTTAAGGAAAAATATCTTATTACTCCTTTTCTTGATGGTACATAACATGACATTTTCATTAAATAAAACTTAGAAAATCAAATAATATAAATAATAATAATAATAGTTTGTTTAATAATAAATCTAATAATAAAATGATTATACGTATACCCACACAGATTAATATATATGTATGTATATAAAAGCTTAAAAAATGTAGTTCATTTAAAATAAACTCACGTGTATTTACTGTGAAAAGAATTAGTCATTAAATGAAAACTTTTCATGAAAATAAAATAGAATAGTAATATCAAGAAAACCAACCTTTCTAAGAACTTGGCACATGTGTACTTAAACTAAATTTGTAAAAGATTCATAACTTTATTGTGGACATTCATTCCTTTTTTTTATTGCGTGTAAAACAATATGAACATGTCACATGGGCCTCACTGAAGGATTTGCACCTCTCTTGCTAAGGCATTGGTTCTAGCACTTTGTTTAGCTCTGTATTGTGTCTCGAGTGCTTGCAGGGATTTTATTTCAGTGAAGCTCATGGTTGTCTGAATTGAATGATAATTATAGCTCTTAAATCAAAACATTTTACCAACAGGCACAATCATTGTCTAAGAATCTTGCCACCAACGATATAGCATCCGAGGGCATTTTTAATGAGATGCTTATTTAAGTTAGTCACCTCAGGATCCGTTCAAATAAAAATGAACAGGCAACCATATTTTACTCTAATGAATGCATCTCTGACATGGGCATGAAGAAATTAGAAACTTGCCTTTTTCTTTTTTGAACTTAGACGTTGCTCATTTGCATGATATATTAAAAACGGTATAGCATGGAAACTCCTGTAAATAACCCCATTTAGATGCATTAAATCAAAATGCAAATGCAAACTAATTGCATCTCGAGGCTGAAGTGTAAGCATTTTTTCAGGTAATTACACTGAGAGAGTTCACCTGAAAACCAGACTGACACAAAATTCTCCTAACAAAAAAAATGTTATCTCAGGAGACAAGACGACTGTAATTTTTCACAAATGAGGGAGAATAAGGTGCATTTCATTCCACAAAAACATATATCATATGCACTGGCCTGAAACCAAAAGACAGTTAAATATCACAACATGTCTGTAAATTGCATTTTAAAATAAGTCAGAATGATTGAAAACGTCTCTAGGTTACGTATGCAACCATGGGTCACTTTTCTTGTCTCCCTCTTTTCCCCGCACCCCCCCCCCCGATGGACTGCCGCTGCGGTCTAGATTTCGCTTTGGGACGCCTGTGCGTGACCCGCTTTCTGAAGCACGTGTCAATCTCCAATGGACAGCGAGACATCACGAGCAGAGTGGGACGAAGCACCATAAAGCTAAAATTGCACCGCCGGGCCGCCACCCAGCTTTCTATGAAAGTTAGCGCCTGCAGGGATGCAGGGTTATGCAAAGAGACGCAGCGTCCCGTTTCCCTTTGGGGAACCATGTTCCATATTAAACCTAAGACGTTCCCTTTCAGGTATTCGAGCTGCGTCGAGATTCGCTTTGGAACGAGAATACCAACTGCGCCATACTACCAAGTGCCTGCTTGTGTGTGTATCTTATGAGCACATCACGAAGAGAGAACTTGGGAACCTGGGGTAGATGCCAGGTGTAGGTTGTAAAAGCGGACAAAAGTGTGTGGAAAGGACCAGCCCGCCGCAGCACAAATGTCCTGCAAGGCCACACCCAAGCTGAAAGCCTTGGAGGCCGCCATACTCCTGGTCGAGTGCGCTCTGACCCCCATGGGTGACGGGAGGCCAGAGGACTCGTAGGCTATTGAGATGGCCTCGACCACCCACCTACACATAGTCTGCTTGGTCGCCGGAAATCACTTCTTTGGCGGAACAAAACAAACAAAAAGCTGATCTGCCTTACGCCACGGGGCAGCTCTGTGTGCGTAAGCGTCCAGTGCTCGAACTGGACAGAGCAGATTAAGCCTTTCTTGGCCTACTTCCTGGAATGGAGGAGGACAGAATGCCTGAAGTACTATGGGCTCTGGTGAAGAAGTGGGACATACCCGGCCCTCGGGTAAAGTAATGCCCTAACCATGCCTGGAGCGAATTCCAGGCATGAAACAGAGAGTGCCTGAAGCTCCCCGATCCTTTTTAGTGAGGAAATAAAGATGGTCTTGAGCCTGAGCAACTCTACCAAACTTCTTCTATGAGTTCAAAGGGGGCATTGCATAAGCCCTCCAGAACCACAGCCAGGTCCCATGAGGGCACCTTGGTGCGCTGTACCGGCCTCAGCCTCAGGGTGCCACGGAGGAAACAAGTGGCAAGTGGGTGGCTTCCATGATTACCACCCAAAGGCATCAATTGGGCTTTTGCAGTCGCTGTCCGCATCATGAAGAGAAAAGTTTCCACTTCAAGGCTTACTGTTTCCTAGTGGCAGGAGCTCTGGACTGGAGTATAGTCTCAACAACCTTAGTTGAGAGACCAGATGCTAGGAGCTGTGCCCCCTCAGGGGCCATGCCCACAGCTTCCATAACTCCAGGCGGGGGTGAAGAATGGCGCCCCCCGCCTGAGAGAGGAGGTCCCTCCTGATCGGAATCCCTGATCGGGGCCGTCGAGGAGGGACACCAAGTCCGTGAACCAGCTTGTACAAGGGGCGCGAACGCAGACCCCCCTGCCGATTGATGTAGTAGACCACCGATGTGTTGTCTGTGCGGTCAAACACATGATGCCCCCTTAGGTCTTTAAGGAAGTGTGTCAGAGCTCGAAACATGGTCAGCATTTCCCGGTAGTTGATGTTCCAAAAGAGATGATGGCCTTCCCACATACCCTGGGCAGAACGGCCACTCATGACCGCTCCCCAGCCCGTGAGAGAGGCATCCGTCGTTAGCATTACGTGACGACAAGGAGCCCCTAACGTCGGGCCTTGAACCAGGAACCAACGTTTCTTCCACATGTCTAAGGCACGTAAGAATCGCCACGTGACCTTGATCATGCAAAGCGGATACCCCCTCGGGGAAAATCCCTTGGTTCCGAGCCACCACTGCAAGGGTCTCATGTACAGCAGGCCAAAGGTATCACGTTGGACGCCGCTGCCATCAGGCCCAACAGCCTCAGAAACTGTTTGACAGTGAGTGACTGGCCTTCTCTTACTCTCGTGACTGTCGTGAGGATTGACTCGATTCGAGCAGGAGACAGACGTGCCTGCATCGAGGTTGAGTCCCACACCACGCCTAAATAAGTGTTTCTCTGTAGTGGAGAAAGAACACTCTTCTTGGCGTTTAGTCTTACCCCCAGCTCTCTCGTATGGGCGAGGATGACATCTCGATGCCGAGCCTCCATCTGCTCCGATTGAGCTAGTGTTTACCAATCGTCGATATAATTGAGTATGGGATGTCCTGGAGTCGCAGTGGAGCCAGAGCAACATCCACACACTTCGTGAAAGTGCAGGGTGAGAGTGACAGGCCGAAGGGAAGAACTCTATATTGGTATGCTTCGCCCCCGAAAGCAAACCTCAGGAACTTCCAGTGTTGAGGGAGGATGGAAATAAGCGTCTCTGAGATCTATTGTAACAAACCAGTCCTCAGACTGGATCTGAGACACTATCTGCTGATAGTGAGCATCTTGAACCGAAGCCGTTTGAAAGCGCGGGTTCAGAGATGGAGATCTAAGATCGTATGCAACCCTCCATCCTTCTTTGGAATGATGAAGTAACGGCTGTAGAACCCGGACGCTCTGTCGAGAGGAGGAACACGTTCTATGGCCCTCTTCCTCAAGAGAGTATCTACTTATTTTTCCATTACCAGAGCCTGCTCGGGGGTCCACTAGTGTGGGGATGACCCTGTTGAAACGAGGCGGACGAGAACCGAACTGGATTCTGTAACCTTTCTTTACAATCTGCAGGACCCATTTTGAGATTTTTGGTAGAAGTTTCCACGCTACCAGAAATCTACTAAGGGAACCAGCCTCTCAATGCTGGCCTCTGGTATTATTAGAGGAGCCACTTCGGTGCCCTGCTCTCCCTGGCCGTACCGTTGGCCATGCGGCAGCTGGGAATTTCACATCATCGGAGCTCACTGTGCCCTGAAGCACCGAGGTGGCAGGGGTATCAATGAACCTCCATGAGGGCACTGAAGGAACAACCGACCTGACTGCTGTAGCACCCTCACTTGAGGGGGCGAGCTCTCCTGTGCCGTACCGTTGCCGGGCGGCAGCTGGGATTTTTGCTCGTCGGAGCTCACTGAGCCCTGAAGCACCGAGGGTGGCAGGGGTATCAATAATCCTCCGTGAGGGCACTGAGGAGGATTTTGCACCGTATACTGAGGTGTTATCCTTCCTCTCCAGGTGGGCTGCCCTCAGCGACCTGACAATGGTAGGACCATTTCGCAGAGGTCCTCAGACAAATAATGGTCCGCAGATCCGTTTTCAGTCTAGAAGACCCCAACTGAGAGCATCGCCCCGACCCCCGATCTTTCTGTGGAGGGGTGCGGGTTGCAACGCTCTGTTTTTGAGACTGGCGATATGAGGAGCTTTATGGCTTGGGCTGCTCCTGCTCAGCAGCTCCACCCCTGAGCAGGTCAGCCTGGTATTTTTGTAACACCGCCATGGTGTGCAAACATTCGCCAGCCTGACCTACCGCCATATAAGCTTTCCCAACCAGACTCGATGTAAGCCTAACGGTTCTGGTGGGAAGCTTCGGGGCCTTCAGGGGCGATGCTGAGGATGGGGAGAGTTAGCTCGCAAGCATCTGCTCCACCACTGTCATCGCCCCATATACCTTATCATTCAAAATAAAATATAAGATATAATAAAATAAACACCCTAATAAAGTACTTAAATTAATTAATTATCTTAATTAAACCTTAATTAAGTCCAGCGAATACACTTTGAAATCAGTTTACTTTATATAAAATCCTTGACTCATTAATCAAGAATATGTATCGCTTAGGGATGGGCGATATGGGCTTAAAAAATATATCACGATATTTCTGGTATTTACTGCGATAATGATATCAATGACGATAATTTAGGGAAACCTGTTTCTTTAGAGAAAAGTATTATCCTTCCTATTTTTACCCAAAATAGGGTGCTGTGAGCAGTACACATGTAATTCCAGGACTGTATAATTATTAAACTGGAACCGGAGGGCATCTGTGGCGCATAACTCCACATATGCATAGTAGAAGTAATGCTCCAGGAAATCCCTAATATGGACAAAGGTATCCAGTGATCGCTGTAGCTGAATAAAACGCAGATAGAGAAATTTTAACTGAGGAAACCTGAAGACAATAAACATGCGATTGCACAAAATATATAGTATCTGTGTTCTTCAAGCAATCTTGGGTATTTGTATAAGGATAAAGTATATTTTTATAATGCAATGCTAATCGACATAGCCTTTGTATATAATGCTATAAAATTGTATGATTTCTGCCTTATTCTGTGATACGAAACCACGTCTGATCACAAAAATAAGTTATTTCAAACATTCGATTATGTTATGAAGTTAATATGGAGAAAAAGCATGTCAATAATATCTTTGTTGGACAACAGGTTTGTAAAGGATTCATACACATAAAACTGTATCGCACACGTGCTACTGTAGTACATTTACTCAAGGCTCAGACCGATTGTTGTCTCTGTACAGCCCTATCCAAACCTGTTCCGGATTGTTGAAGGAGCTGCTCAATTTCACATCCGCCTTCCTTCACGTCACTCACACAGTCGCACACAGAAATATGTCAACAACTAGCCTTTATCGTTATTATCGCGGGAAGACTAATTCTTATCGTGTGGAGAATTTTTATCGGTATATAGCAAACGATAAGATATCGGCCATCCCTAGTATCGCTCCACCTCTAAACGACTTTACTTTCCAGATGATGTCACCAAGTCCTCATCTTTTAACCCATAAAACCATGTGACTCCATTCTGGTGTATAACACCCACTTTTTACAACCATTTCATGTTGACTTTTAGCACTTATACTTTTAGATTAAGCATATAAAACACCAGCATTCTTTCTCTCACAAGGGCCTTTTAGATGGACCGACTGGTTTAACAGCATTTCTGACCTTCCTCTTCGTTTTATATGCTTATATTTTATTTATTTATTTATCTATTTATTTAATGACTTGTGTCAGTCTATAGTCCAACTGACAAGTTATGATGAACCTGATGGACTGCTGAGGTCAAACAGGGCATAAAAACACACATCTGTGCAAACTAATTTCTAGCTGAGCACAGGGACGTCGTATAGAAAATGTTCCACTGAAGAGCCACTATTAAGGGTCCATAATGCACATGTAGGTTATCATTAATTATAAAGCACCGTGCCGATTGTGTATCTGCACTGTGTAATGTCTATACACATTTGCTAAATATTAGATTGTTAAGAATAGCCTATTAGTTGTATAGATGCCTCAACAAAAGCATACTGGGGGGTGGGGGTGGGGGGGGGGGGGGTGAGATCGGTGCCAAGTAATCAGCTATCCGCTCAAGGTCACAGGATATAATTCCCACCGGGAAAACAACCACTGTAAAGACCAAATAGATTTTTTCCTAAGTTAATATACTCAGAGAAAAAAACGTAAAACATCCAAGAGCTGAATTACATCCCTGGTGCTTATTAGAACTGCAAAAAGTGTGAAATATGTTTGGTGGGGAGCCTCCGGAAAGCAAATGTGCATCATTAATGCAAACACACATGTGGTATTGTTCCGCTCACCGCTGAAAAGACAATTGTGGCGAGATATAATAATCTAGATTTTCTTGACTTTGAAAGCACAGTGTCTAACACAGCCTGCCTTCCTAATTGAAAGTAGGGTAAATAGGGAAGGTTTAATCAAAACGTGGCACAAACCCTTCATTTTCATCAATGTGGTGCTGCACTGCGTGCAGAATAGCGCTGATGATATGCCAACATCCCAAAGGAACATATACAAGCCATCTTATAAAAATGTATAGGGAGAGTGGGATGTGTTAAACATTAGTTTGGACAACATTACAATTTTTAAATGTGTCTATGTAAATGTTTTTAATGAAGTATCTTATGCTCACCAAGGATTTAAGCATCTATTTGATCAAAAATACAGTAAAACACAGTATTGTAAATTGCTTTACAATAGTATTAAAGAACATTTTCTATTTGAATACATTCTAAAATGTAATTTATGTGATGCAAATCTGAATGTTCAGCATCATTACTCCAGTCTTCAGTGTCACATGATCCTTCAAAAATTCACAAATGAGCCCATGGTTTTTCTGTAGGCAAGCACCAATGTCTTGAACTTTATGCGAGCCGCGACTGGAAGCCAGTGCAGAGAGATGAGAAGTGGTGTGACATGGGCTCTCTTGGGCTCATTGAAACACAAGTGTGCGATTCATTCGTGAACTTATTTGCAGTTTGATTGCACATGATATAAGTCCAGCCAGAAGAGGATTGCAGTAGTCCAGCCTAGAATTGACAAGGGCCTGGGCAAGAAGTTGTGTAGCATGCTCCATTAGGAAGGGCCTGATATTTCTGATGTTGTGTAGTGCAAACCTGCATGATCGTGCCGTTTTTGTAATGTGATCTTTAAAGGTCTGCTGATCATCAAGGATCACCCCAAGATTCCTGGCTGAACCCGATGGGATTATTATTGTTGATGAGCCCAGTTGTATGGTAAACTGGTGCTGTACTGATGGGGGTGGCTGGGAAGATGAGAAGCTCTATCTTTGCCAGGTTGAGCTGCAGGTGATATTCTTTCATCCATGCCGAAATGTCCGCCAGGCAGCCTGAGATCCGAGCAGCTACCGTTGGATCATCTGGTTGAAACTCACTTACAGCTGTGTGTCATCATGCCTAGCAATGGTAGGAAAACCTGTGCTGAATAGGTTCCATGATGTAGTTTTTATAGAGAAGAGATGGCCCAAGAACTGATCCCTGAGAATGTTATAACCTTATCTATAATATATCTTATATATTATATAAATATATATATATATCGTATTATATATATATATACACTCTAAAAAATGCTGGATTTTTTCAACCCAATGTTGGGTCAAATATATGGACTAACCCAACTGTTGGGTTAAAAAACTAATTTAAAAATGTAACCAAAATTTACCCCAACATTGGGTTCGTCCATATTTTGACCCAACCTTGGTTGAAACACCCAGCCTTTTTAGTCAGTGTATAGAATATATATATAATAATTATATATATATATACAATGTGTTTGTGGGGTGTGTGTGTGTGTTGGTGTTTGTTTGTGTATGTCGTTTTTTGTGACAAATGAGGACATAAATTTGTATAATGACAAAGGTATGACATACAGTAGGTATTACAAGGAGAAGGTGACTTTTCAGGACATTACATTTACATTTACATTTACATTTAGGCATTTAGCAGACACATTACCCCATGTCCCCACTTTTCAAAACGCTTATAAAGCTCACAGAATGGAGTGTATTGAAAATCTGAAATAGCACAAAGTTTCCTGTAAGGGGTAGGTTTAGGGGTAGGGTTGGTGTAGGGCAATTGAATATACGGTCTGTACAGTATAAAAACCATTATGCCTATGGGATGTCCCCACTTTTCACAAAAACAAACCTGTGTGTGTGTTCAAAATTGTAATAATATATTACAACATCATGTTTTTACTGCATTTATTATTTAATTGATAAGAGATTAAAACATTTGAAAATCATAATATTTCCTTTTTACAAATACTGTGCAGTCACAGTCATGGGTCATAGGATTTATTTATGATAAAAATAGTTTTGGGTGTGTCAATTTCTAAAATTTGTTTTATGTTAAAGCAAATTCATCTATAGGTCTAAAAATATATAATCGCCCATCTAAAAGGTAAATTATTTGACTATTACTACTTTATGTCTTCATTTTGCAGATATTTTTAAGCCGAAGAAATATAATTAGGCATATTTTACTTGTACCATAATTCTTCTTATCTGGAGGACAAGTTGAATAAAAATAAATGGCACAGCTTACCCCCCGCTCACCTATTATTTTCTCAGTGAAATGACCCTGTATGATAAATCAATTAACCCGCTATGTAACCCAATTAGCATTTGGATCTGAGCACAACAGGATGTTTGTGAACTACAGGGCTACCATCAGATTGAATAATCAATATGTGTAAGTCAACTGAATATCTCATTACAGTCTCCAAACAGACAGCATTCTATTTCAAATTCTAGAATTTGAAAAAAAGCATTCATTCCAAAATAATCGTTTTTTTATTTTATTTTATTTATATTATTATGTTATATTATATATACATTATACTGCAATATTAATATTATATAGTCATATTTTTATTTTGCTTGTTGTTTTGTTTTTTCCCCTTTTTTGTTATTTTTTTTTGTTTTTGTTTTTGGGGGACTGAATACAACTGTGTCACACCCTCATGTTTTTAAATGCAAAAACACTAAAACATTAAGCCAGTTAAGGCGAATATGGCAGTTTATGCAAGCAAAACCACCATCTATAGCGCTTATAATAGAGCACATTCAAAATACTTTTTTTTTTACATACTGCATGTACTTTTTTTTTACATAAATACTGTACATTATAGTCATATGAATTAAATAAAAACGTTTTAAAAATCTGCAGAACATTTAAAGAGCCTCTCCCCTCCTCACCTCAACTGATGGTAAGAAAATATCCTTTTGAGCCAAATCCACCAGGATTGACACTTTACATAATACCTAACCACGTGTATGGTTCTCTTAGCTTAAAGAGACGTTCCTTTACACACATTATACTTTTTAATTTTATGTGCTTCCAATATTATAGTATGAACTGTTGTATAAATGCAATATCACTCTCGTACTCGAGTGATACCGGCTCTATATTAGCGGCTGTGATTGCCTCCGGGCACTCAGCCTGCGGCCTCGTGCCTCTGGCCTAATCACAGCCAATGATATAGAGCCGGTATTGCTCTTGTACTCAAGTGATATTGCGTTTATACAACAGTTTCGACAGCACGAGTGTGTAATTAAACAAGACCAACGGAGGCCTAATAAACCCTCTTTTTGTCAGACTACTTTCCTTCACCCTGCTTCAAACCAAGTTTGACAGTGAAACATATGTCACTTTTTTAGAATACGTATCAAGGGCTTGCTGCTCTTCAGTTAGGTTATTAGTGAGATAATAATGGGAGGGGTAAGAGAGAAACAATGCGGCAAGCACGTGCATCCAAGAGAGAGATGAGACCCCGAAGGCGAGAGCGTTCTTCTTATATTAACTACGTTACTCGTACGATTAGCTCATGAATAATTAAAAACAACATATACCCAGCTAGACAAGCGGAGTGATACAAAATGTGAAAGGTGTTCCTGTAGTCGATACTAGTTAACAATAGATCAGATTTGAAGACCAGAACGAACTGTTGTATAAATATATATATATATGGACTACATAATAAGGCTCCAAAAAGAGGTTTTTGCAGAACCATTTTTGGGTCCTCAAAGAAACTTTCATAGATCATTTCTTAAAAGAACTAGACGTTTGAAGAACTTTTTAATCATCTAAAGCAGTGTTGCCCAACCTTTGCACCCTTTGGAAATTTTAACAAACTTGTGGCACCCTACAAAATTAATTTTGTCACAATATTTTAATTTCTAACTTTGATATGATAATTTTAAAAGTATAGATATTCGGTACAACAGGGAAGAACTGCAGAATATAATGTCATACATATATTTTTTATATTATTTAAAAATTGTGTCCATCAATGGTGGCAATCAATAGGCTAATTTATAATGAAGAGACCAATTTATATGACAAATTTTAATGTAGGCTTTTATACATATGTTAACATTATTTAATTACCATTATAACTAGCTATCTCACAACTTTTTGCTCACTCAGTGTTTTTTTAATTTTACAGTGGGGTAATTTTGGTGCAGTAGCACGAGATAGCTTGATTTCAAACTTTGAATTGAATAAAAAATGACAAGCAGTCAGTAATAAAATAAGAACAAATAAAGAAATTAATAATGATAGCACAAATAAAAAATAACGACAGGCCTTCGAATTAAATAAATTGCTTTTTAGTTTTTTCAGGTAGGTCTAACAGTAGGGCTATTAAGAGATTTTTTTTTTTGTTTTTTTTACCAATTATCCAAATAATGTTAGTCCTAGAAAATTATTATTATCAGAACACGTGAGCATAAATAGCAGTTAGCAGATCAATGAATGAGAGAGCACGTCGCCAGAGTTACCCATATACCACACCATGTTACAACACAGTAGGGCTATTGCAGACAGAAACAATACTGTACTACATCGATGTTTCCTGTCGGCTCAATTTTTGAGTGGACTTTGTTGTTCTGATCCGCATAAACGGTATACGAGTGGAGCGACTGAGCGTAGCGCACACACATAGAGCGAGATAATACGCAGAGCATCACACCACGTGAAAGTGAAACCGGTGAACTAATTTTCCGTCAAGCCGAAATTTCGGTGCCTCTCTAATTATTGGCGACATCAGAAATGGATATTATATAATATATGCTTTTTTGAACATTTTAGCAATTTAAAAATATTAAAAAAAAATTTTTTTACACGGCACCCCTGCTCTCGATAGACGGCACCCCAAGGTGCCGCGGCACCCGGGTTGGGAAACACTGATCTAAAGAACCTTTTTGTGCAATGAAGAGGTTCCATGGATGTTAAATGTTCTTCATGGAACCATCAATGCCAATAAAAAATAAACTTTTATTTTTTTAAATATTTAGTTATAGCATCTACCAACAAGGGCTACCAAGAAGGGGGCCATGCTAACTAGCTAAACCTTTGTTCCATCTGCAAATAAAATTTGGTAATAGACATTCTGAACTCATTTTACAAATGTGAGTCACATTAGATCAGTGCAGAAGCCTCATTCTTTGAGAACTTTATCCGTAACACAATGGTATTGGAGACTATAGATCATTAATTGCACTTCAATGTAACATTTGTGAATTCAGAGTTTCTGAAAAGTACTTATACTTTGCAGTTATTTTAATTGGATTCAAAGCTTATTTCAAGCATACACTGAATAGCTAGCAAAGAAAAACTAAGTGCTTCAGACATGTCACGTAGCATATGCATTGCATTTTATTATTCATCTGAGCTCTTAATAGTTATTTCTATCTGTTTCAATTCACTTTCTGAAGTAGCCTCAGTTAGGAAAGTCGTCAATTTAAACCTATTCCTAAACCTTTTTTTGAATTGCATTATTGTATCATTGCATGTCAAAACTGTATTACAGTATTTTTTGAGAATGTACACCCACCTACCTTAAATTTCCGGCATTGTCAGATTGATATCTGATTTATTTTTAACCAATTTTCCTCATACTTGTGCCATTTTCTTGCACCCTATTTCCCTGACTACAATTATCTGTAACATATTAGTGTTTGCTCATAACACGTCCATCTGTTTTAGTCATAGACAAGCTCTCTCTCATTAGTCGATTCACCTCCTCTTTTGTCAGTGCTGATGGGCGGCTCACCTCTAACTCAGGGGCCTGATTACCGATGGGAAGTCATCCCCTACGAAATATGTCACACTTCATTCAATATGTTAATGAAAGTTTTAGCTCCTCGATGTGATGGCTAACAGGTTTTCACAAGTGCTCGTTTGAAAGGTTTTGTGTGGGTGAACTTTTGCGACGTCCACTCACACGTGTCCATGTCATCTGTGGGCTATGAATACCAAAATGGGATACAGAGGAAAAACACTTTGTCAACTTTCACCTTAAACCGCAAAGATCTGATTAATGTGACTTAAAAGAATCCCCGAGCTTTGTTGAAGCACTGCAGGCGGGATGAAGTAGCTTAGTGGGACGTGGAAGTGTTAGTTCTAGCGTTAGTCTGAGAGTGAGGTGATCTGAATGAGAAAGAGAGAGACAGACGAGAACTGTGTAACACTTTATTTGTCAGTGTCTGTGTTAAAACACATATTTTAACTGATTACTATAGTAAAACTAATGCTAATGTGTACTTATAAGCAGCTCCACAAAACATTGACATGTTCTGTAATTACGCAGAAACACTTCTAGTAAGTATCGTTCAGAATTGAGAAATTATTTACATCACATGAACACTTTGATAATAAATAAAGGTGCTTCACGATGCCATAGAAGAACCTTTTTGTCTAAATGGTTCCATAAAGAACCTTTGACATCGGAAGAACCTTTCTGTTTCAACAAAGGTTCATTGTGTGCGACAGAAGGTTCTTCAGCATTACAAAAAGGTAAGAAAGAGATGGTTCTTTAAATAACCTTTGTTTGAATGGTTCTTTGTGGAACCAAAAATGGTTCTTCTATGGCATCGCTTGAAGAACCTTTTGAAGCACCTTTATTTTTAAGAGTGTATATAGTAGGCAAAAAAACAGTATGTGATCATTATATGTCCAAAAAAGAAGAGGCACAAAGTCCAGGGTGACTTACATTTTCAGTGTGTGATTCTGAAGTGCGGATTGAGACTTAATGAACACTTTGCATACTTCACTATCCCATAAATCCACGGGAGAGGATTTGTGAATGACAGCGAAGCAATGCAACTGACACTGGTAGGTCACATGACAATGAGAACATGACAAATGTAGTACATCTGGATTACATTCATACTATATACAGAACATGTTTTTTAATGGTCACAAAGTAATTACTTATTCAAAAGAATACCAACTTAGAGAGTATGAGATTTCAGATGCAGCCTGTCTTTATGAGTTATTGAATTATTTGTTGAAATGATTTGTTCAAAGCACTGATCCATTTAGTAATAATGCAAATGACTGTCTTTATGAGTGAATCATGGAATCATTCATTCAACCGATTTGTTCAAAAATGCTTATTCATTCAGGAATGAAACAAGTGACTGTGGCTGCATCTGAAACCGCATACTTCCCTACAACATAGTAGTAGGCGAAAAACATTATATGAACAGAGCAGTATGTCTGAATTTTACTATCCCATAAGGCCCTGCGACGCAACTGACACTGGTAGGTCACATGACAATGACAGCATGATAAATATAGTACATCCAGATTACATTCAACCTACACACATTCATACTATATAGAACTTGCTTTTTCAAAGGCTGCAAAATAATTACTTCATGAGTGAATCATTGAATCACTCACTAAACAGATTCATTCAAAAATTCTGATTCAGTAACAAAACATACTAGAGGCATTCATACTATGTAGCTTATTTTTAGCAGTCGCAAAGTACTTATTCAAAAGAAGTACCTACAAAGAGTGTATGTGATTTCAGATGCTGCCCTTTTTTGCTATCTTTATGATTCATTGTATCATTTACTGAACCGATTTGTTCAAAAATGCTGATTTGTTCAAGAATGAAGCAAGTGACTGACTTCATGAGTGAGTTCATACACAACCAATTCAACAAAACAAGTAACTGTCTATATGAGAAATTTACTGAATCATTTACTCAACATATTTGTTCAAAAAACACTGAATCATGCAGAAATAAAACACCACTGCTGCGTATTATTCAGTGTTGCAGTTCTGCCATGGTTTTGTTTGAGATAATATTTATTGGCGGAGTAAAAATCAGACCAAAGAAACTAGCAGTATTGCACCCAAAATGTAAGTTATTCAATATTACTCAACTTCTTGTTTATTGAACTGCTATATAAAATCCATGTCTCACAATCATGCTACATTCTTGTTACTCAAACAACTTGTTATGATGTAGGCGATTATTCTTTTACTTGCGTAAAAGCTGAGTTTATCAGAAAATTAGGAGGTTTTGCTGTATTATTCAGTAATTTGCCCTAGGCTAAGAGAAATAACTAGGCAAATATTGATCTTTGATATGTCTGAGTCAAGCAAAAACACCAGATTATAGAGTGAAATTTAGGATTCACACAAAACAGTGGTGGATGAAAACGCTTAAGACATCCTGCTACACCAGTAACCATGTTGTAATGCTGTGAAAGTTTAGTTTATTCTTCTCTTTCAAATAGAACATATCACTTGGACCAGAAGAAAGAAACTGGACTGCAATCAAGTGTCCGCGATCTCCAGGAGATGAAATACACAAAACCAATTCCCTCACTAGTGTGTAGACTTTTAATGCACCAAAGACTTTCTCTATTTATATACATACTAATCAGGTTCTCAACTGCTCACAGGTCTGTTGGAGCCACAGACAGCAGGAAAAACAATGCTAAATGCGAAGAATAAAATGCAACTTGAATATTAAATTAAAATAATCAATCACATAATTGCGTATTGTTTGGATAGACGCATAAATGTCAACTTTGAAAAGGAAAGACTTCAGGTTTTTGCCAATCCAATCAAACCTTGTGGTACTTTGGCACAAATTCATATGTCACCTGCTAGACGCTGGCCAAAGCAGACACATGCCAAAATGGACAGGTTGTGTGACATGCCCTCATCTTCAAACAACCATGAACAAAACTACCCCCAAGTTAGAGACAAAAAAGACCATGGCTAAATTTAATATAGGTGAATTTGCAGCAATTTAAATAGTTAGGTGCTGCGAATTATCGGTTGCTGACAGTGTGAAATCTTAGAAATTTAAGACATTTAGAAACCAAAAAAATGTACATTTTCCTATTCAACTTTAGTCATATTAATAATTTGAATATTTCTGAGGCCAAGCACTTCATGGTAATTAAATGTTTGATAATTAGGTAATTTTATATATTTATGTCAAGTATAGTTTTCAAGTCAGTTTAATTGTTTGTAATCTAAACAGGAAAAAAAATTACAAGGATTTTTTAAAGCAAATATATTAAAATGTAATAAAAGGTATAATAAAAATAAAATTAAATAAATTATTTCAGATAAAATTAAATCCAACCCATATAAATATTATTTCTATTATAACTGATAGTTAATTTAATGTGAAATTTGATTAGTAAGAATTTCACAGCGTTGTTTTTGTTTTTGTCATTATATATATATATAAAAAATATATATATTATATATAATATATATATATATAAATATATAAATAAATAAATATATATACAGTGGGTACGGAAATTATTCAGACCCCCTAAAATTTTTCACTCCTTTGTTATATTGCAGCCATTTGCTGAAATCATTTAAGTTATTTTTTTTTTCTCATTTATGTACACACAGCACCCCATATTTACCGAAAAACACAGAATTGTTGACATTTTTGCAGATTTATTAAAAGAAAAACTGAAATATCACATGGAAATATCCCTAAGTATTCAGACCCTTTGCTCATTATTTAGTAGAAGCACCTTTTGATCTAATACAGCCTGAGTCTTTTTGGGAAAGATGCAACAATTTTTTCTCACATACACACCTGGATTGGGGATCCTCTGCCATTCCTCCTTGCAGATCCTCTCCAGTTCTGTCAGGTTGGATGGTAACCGTTGGTGGACAGCCATTTTTAGGTCTCCCTCCAGAGATGCTCAATTGGGTTTAAGTCAGGGCTCTGGCTTGGCCATTCAAGAACAGTCACAGAGTTGTTTGTGAAGCCACTCCTTCGTTATTTTAGCTGTGCTTAGGGTCATTGTCTTGTTGGAAGGTAAACCTTCGGCCCAGTCTGAGGTCCTGAGCACTCTGGAGAAGGTTTTCGTCCAGGTTATCCCTGTGCTTGGCCGCATTCATCCTTCCCTCGATTGCAACCAGTCGTCCTGTCCCTGCAGCTGAAAAACACCCACAGCATGATGCTGCCACCACCGTGCTTCACCGTTGGGACTGTATTGGACAGGTGATGAGCAGTGCCTGGTTTTCCTCACACATACCGCTTAGAATTAAGGCCTAAAAGTTATATCTTGGTCTCATCAGACTAGAGAATCTTAGTTCTCACCATCTTGGAGTCCTTCAGTGTTTTTTTTAGCAAACTCCATGCGGGCTTCATGTGTCTTGCACTGAGAGAGGCTTCCGTCGGGCCACTCTGCATAAAGCCCCGACTGGTGGAGGGCTGCAGTGATGGTTGACTTTCTACAACTTTCTCCCATCGCCCGATTGCATCTCTGGAGCTCAGCCACAGTGAGCTTTGGGTTCTTCTTTACCTCTCTCACTAAGGCTCTTCTACCCCGATAGCTCAGTTTAGCCGGACGGCCAGCTCTAAGAAGGGTTCTGGTCATCCCAAACGTCCATTTAAGGATTATGGAGGCCACTATGCTCTTAGGAACCTTAAGTGCAGCAAAAAAAAAATTGTAACCTTGGACAGATCTGTGCCTTGCCACAATTCTGACTCTGAGCTCTTCAGGCAGTTCCTTTGACCTCATACTTCTCATTTGCTCTGACATGCACTGTGAGTGTAAGTCTATATAGACAAAGGTGTGGCTTTCCTAATCAATCCACTCAGTTAATCACACAGCGGACGCAAAATGAAGGTGTAGAAACCATCTCAGGATGTCATAAGAAATGGACAGCAACCTGAGTTTACTATATGAGGTCCAGCAAAGGGTCTGATACCTAGGACCATGTGAATATTTCAGTTTTTCTTTTTTAATAACTCTGCAAAAATGTCAACAATTCTGTTTTTTTTCTGTCAATATGGGGTGCTTGTGTGTACATTAATGAGGAAAAAAAATTTACTAAAGAATTTTAGCAGATGGCTGCAATATAACAAAGAATGAAAAATTTAAGGGGGTCTGAATACTTTCCGTACACACTATATAGAATATATGTGTGGTGTGTGTGTGGGTGTGTGTGTGTTTGTTTGTGTGTGAGAGAGAGAGAAAGTGTGTGTGTGTGAGTGTGTGTGCGTGCGCGTTTTTTGACATATGAGGGCACAAATTTGTATAATGACATTGGTATGACATGGTCTTACAAGTAGAAGGTGACTTTATGAGGACATTCCCATTCCCCATTTTTTTTTCAAAATGCGTACAAGCAACAGCTGTGAGTTTTTTGCAGAAAGTGAAAAAGGTGGAAAAAAATGAAAGTTTCCCTGTAATGGTTAGGGTTTAATGTGTATGTTTGGGGCATACGGTTTGTACAGTATAAAACCCATTACGCCTATGGAGAGTCCCCATAATCCATAAAAACAAACCTGTGTGTGTGTTTTGTGTTTTGTGTTTGTGTGTGTGTGTGTGTGAATGTGTGGGTGTGTGTGTGTGTGCGGTGTGTGTGTTTGTGATTTTAATATAATATAATATCCCATATTAACTTGTATTACACACACATTAATATATATATATATATATATATATATATATCTATACACACACACACACACACACACAACACACAGAATTTTAATTGTTTTGTCCACAAATCATGGATATTTTAAAAAAAAAATTCAAGGAAGTAGGATTCAAGCGTTTTTTTTTTTTCAACTGTAGAAATTGTATACTGATTATACCAGCCGAATAAGTACAAAAGGACAATGACAGTATGAACTATCACTCCTAAAGATGGGATTTGAAAAACTAATTAGATTTATGTGTGGTGTGAACAAGGCCAAATGCTCTGTTTATTAGAACATAACTTCCAGCATAAGGCCATCATCCTTGGTTTCTCAAGCTTTAGGGGTCGTATTCATCACAAAATTGCCTCCATGCTTGCAACTAAATCTTGGTGGGTAACCTGAGTGACACTGTAACCGAGATGGCCTCCATGCTGCGGCCCACGCTGGCCTCTGTCGGCCTGGTGTTTGTAATTACTGCGTGTGTCACAGAGGGAAGGGGACGGGGCCATGCAGGAGACTACTGAGGACAGATGGCTTGAGGATCAGCCCTACGCAGGAGACCAACGCTGCTCACCACAGAAAACTGACAGTGAAGGAGCCTCCTGCCGGGAGCCTGGAAGCTCTTTCCAGCGCTGTCCAACAAGCTGCCATCGCTAACATGTTCATACGGCCAAGACCGCGGGGACCGGAGGAACAGTGTTGTATGTTAAAAGGGATGAAGAGCAGGAAACAGGTGCGAACACAGAAAGCTTGAGTTTGCAGGGCAGAGATTCAACAGCCTGTGACTTTGTCTTTATCACTTTAAACTTTAAAGTGAATAACTTAAGGGAAAGTCTGAACACTTTTATAAATTTGGAATGATTATATATTTAATGCAGAGCCAGATCAGATCATGTTAGCCAGACTGATAGAGGTAATTGCACAATCTGACTGCTAAAAGCATGTATCTCCATTGAGAGCCATTCAAAAATAGCTGCATATTTTGGCAAAATAGTTGTTTTGCAAGCAATATATGACTAATAGATCATTATATTATAGTAGATGCTTCACCAGAGCCCTTTTTTAGGCGATTAGGGATCATTTACAAAGAATGTGTTTTTCTGTTTAAAAATTTGAGACATGGGGCAAACAAACAAACAAATAAATACATAAAGATATTCATTGTCCATGTTTTAGTGCATTGTTACTGAAATATGTGAAATCCTTCTTCTACCTAGAACATATCCTTTTTGCATAAGTTGGTGGTAATAATACATTTATATATGTTGCATATAAATCTTATACACTTATTACATTTACATACTGTATGTTGTCAGAGCTAGGTAGATTACTTACAAATTGTAGTCCATTACTGATTACAGATTACAAAACTGTCGTCAGTAACGTAATCTAGGTTACTAATTGTATGTATTCTGACTGCTTTTTAGATTACTTTTATCGAACTTGTTTGAAACTTACCATTAAACTTACCATATTAATATAAAAAAGCAAAAAGAAAGAAAATATATTCCAATTTTTGATATCAGCATCATGAAATGCATTATTAAACATTACATCAGATCAGGATTTCCCAAACTGGTCAATGTAAGAACCAACAATTACTGAAAGTCACTGGATGTGATGAACACATTTCACAGCTATACATCAAGTGTAGTGGTAGTTCTGGCAGGTCACGTTAGTCAAGCTCGCATCAGCTAACTTTCAGCTGATCCCCATCTACCTATGGGAATACGACACCTATCTAAGCATTCACATATAAGGTCCCTCATTATCATCAGCAGTTTTCACGTTGCTCAATAGCTAATTACCCACCTCCATCCCCAACTCCTCCTCTCATCCAGTCAGGATTCAGCCTTCTGATTCTCCTTTGAATCAGACTAATTCTAAAATGTGTACATACAATTATTGAACTTTAACAATATCTGCAATACATTTATGTTGGTTCTGTTCTGTTTACCCTGGGGGGGTTATTGCAGGTTGCATGGATGCGCAGGGAGTTCTTGCCCAGAACAGGACCATACCGCCAATCCAAACTGTATGCTAATTGTCAATCATCTTTGACGATAGTGATCCTGACAGAAAGGACCAGTGTTTAGTAACTTGCATAATTATTTGTTTCACACATGGTCTAATTGCTTTTCCCCCCCCCCATCCAAATCCATAAGCATTTACATGACCATTCAATATTGTGAATATACTGTATGACACACAGTAGGATTTTTAAGGAGAAAAAGAAGAATTAGGGAGAATTAATACATTATGAATGATTTACTGCCATTGTGTGAATACTATGTAATCATGTAGTCATAAAAATGTAACTGTAATCTGATTATGAGCATTATAAAATGCACTCTACTTAGATACTTGATTTTTGGAATCTGTTTACGTAATCCAGATTACATGTAATAAATTACTTCCCAGCTCTGTATTTTGTATTTAACCCAGTATTTATTATTACATATTATGTACATATTATTCTCATATGTATGGGATATGTTTGGGTGAGTTAATTAACCCATTAGCAAAGCACTTACGTTAACCAGTGTTCATTCTCTGCTCAGATTCAGCTCATGCAGGTCAATCCACAACACTGACTATGATTCGATTATTGTAAACATTTTTTATTTATTTTAATTAAAACATTATTTTAAATCATATTCTTTCTAGATTTTCCTTCTCCAAAAACAGTAATGCATCATTAATATATTGCAGTGCTATTTTTTCTTGCTATATTTTTAGCAGTACTATAGTTTTAATTAAAACCGTGTAATTATCATCATGATGTTTTTTTTTGTTTTGTTTTTCTCGTTAACTTTCGTAATTTTCGTTACTGTGACAAAACTGAAAAATCGTTGATGAGGTTAACACTGCCTGGAAGTCTGGGGCCCTCAGGCATCTGCTGGTAATGATGCCCTGATTCATTGCCTGGTCAATAAATGACCGCTGGTGTGGACAATATCAGAATATTGAGCATGTGAAAATCACAGTAATAGATAGTTATAGATATTTCATTTTAACAATTTGAAATCAAACTTCTTGCCATTTTATCAGATAGCTGAACACAGAGAAGGTTGAAGATGCACTGTAAAAACTGTTTCCAGTGCTGCCCATTTAAGTGGACCCCTAACAAGAGAAAGTCGATCCAGTATTAACATGCAGGAAGCACCGTTGTCTTAGGTCCTGAGTATTAAGCATATGGCACTTAGTCGATGCAAAACACTGAATTATTTATAGGAAAAAATAAATTCAAGTCATGAAAGGCAAACCCCAAGAGCCCTGGCCAGACTGGAGATTAAGAATGAGTTGGCAGGGAAAGTTGGAGCCCGTAACAAGCTGTGAATCGGAACACCTTCATGAGAGAATTACCAGACTGAATTACAACCACCAAACTGGGAAGTCGCCATGAGATGCTTAAACAAATACAGGTAGAGACTGTGGTCAGTGTATATTTGGAAATCGAAATCGAAATATTCACCCACAAATGAGAATATGCTGAAAATTGACTCACCCTCAGGCCATCCAAGATGTAGATGCGTTTGTTGCTTCATCAGAACGGGTTTGGAGAAATTTAGCATTACATCACTTGCTCACCAATGGATCCTCTGCAGTGAATGGGTGCCGTCAGAATGAGAGTCCAAACGCTTGAAAAAAAAAAAATCACAATAATCCACACCACTCCAATCCAATCCCTAACATCTGAAAGCAAAAGCTGCATGTCCATAATCGATAATACAGCTTTCTCCGGTGAAAAAGTCATCTCGTCTGAATCAGGAGAGAAATATGCTCATATTAAGCAGTGTTCACAAGCGAAAACAGTCCCAAACAGTTCTAAACAAATATGTTGGTGGGTTTTGATGTGAGGGGGCAACAGGGGATGGACTTTTTCAGAGGAGGAAGCGTTATCATGGTTTTTGGACAAGAAGTAATGGTTTAGAAGTGATGGTTTAGGGTTAATAGGCCCCAATGTTGCATTTGTTTCTTGCAAACGTGCAGCTTTTCACTTTACAAGATGTTAGTTGATGGACTGGAGTCGTGTGGATTACTTGAGCATTACTTTGATGTTTTTATCAGCTGTTTGGACGTGCATTCTGACGGCACCCATTCACTGCAGAGGGTCCATTAGTGATCAAGTGATGTAATACTAAATTTCTCCAAATCTATTCTGATGAAGAAAAAAGTAATCTTGGATGGTCTGAGGGTGAGTAAATCTTCAGCAAATTTTAGTTTTTGGGCAAACTATTGCTTTAACTTTATGTCAGTATTTAGTCATTTGATAGCAAGTGTGTTCTGCTTGTTGTTGGGACCCAGAAACCTTAACAGAAAACATTTGGCTAAATATTTTATGAACATTAATCTTTTAGTGTCTGATTGGATGGCAACAATGTCAACATTTTATTTGATGTCAACAACAAAAGATTTGGTAGCCAATTACTCAGTTTAGCCCAGCACAGTTTTTCATGTCACATGATCCTTCCAAAATCATTATAATATTCTGATTTGCTGCTCAGTTTCTAACATTATCAATATTGAAGACAATTGTGCTACTTAATATTTTTGTAGAAGCCATGGAACATATTTTTTAGATTCTTCGATAAATAGAAAGTTCAAATGAACTGCATTTATTTGAATCCAAAGCCTTTTTTTAACATTATACATGTCTTTACTGTTATTTTGATCAATTTAATGCATCCTTGCTGAATGTGAGAATTATTTGTTAAAAAAAAAAATTTTTTACTGACCCCGAACTTTTAAATGTTAAGTCTCACAGAAAGTTAACTCAGATAAATCTTGACTTCTGACATGTTATCCTGGATGATGTTTCGTATTTGCACATGGGGTACAAAAAAAAAAAAAAGTAATATATATATATATATACATGGGTACGAAAGTATTCAACCCCCTTAAATTTTTTCACTCTTTTTATATTGCAGCCATTTGCTAAAATTTTTTAAGTTAATTTTTTTTCCTCATTATGTACACACAGCACCCCATATTGACAGAAAAAAACAGAATAGTTGACATTTTTGCAATTTATTAAAAAAGTAAAACTTAAATATCACATGGTCCTAAGTATGCAGACCCTTTGCTCATTATTTAGTAGAAGCACCCTTTTGATCTAATACAGCCTTGAGTCTTTTTGGGAAAGATGCAACACCTGGATGTTTTTCACACCTGGATTTGGGGATCATCTGCCATTCCTCCTTGCAGATCCTCTCCATTTCTGTCAGGTTGGATGGTAAACGTTGGTTGACAGCCATTTTTAGGTCTCTCCAGAGATGGTCAATTGGGTTTTAGTCAGGGCTCTGGCTGGGCCATTCAAGAATAGTCACAGAGTTGTTGTGAAGCCACTCCTTTGTTATTTTAGCTATGTGCTTAGGGTCATTGTTTTGTTGGAAGGTAAACCTTCAGCCCAGTCTGAGGTCCTGAGCACTCTGGAGAAGGTTTTTCGTCCAGGATATCCCTGTACTTGGCCGCATTTATCTTTTCCTCGATTGCAACCAGTCGTCCTGTCTTTGCAGCTGAAAAACACCCCCACAGCATTATGTTGCCACCACCATGCTTCACTGTTGGGATTGTATTGGATAGGTGATGAGCAGTGCCTTGTTTTCTCCACACATACCGCTTAGAATTAGGCCAAAAAGTTCTATCTTGGTCTCAGACCAGAAATCTTATTTCTCACCATCTTGGAGTCCTTCAAAGTGTTTTTTTTTAAGCAAACTCCTGCGGCTTGCATTGTTTGCACTGAGGAGAGGCTTCCTCGGAACTCTGCATAAAGCCCCACTGGTGGGCTGCAGTGATGGTTGCTTTTACAACTTTCCCCATCCCCCCGCCTGCATCTCTTGAGCCAGCCACAGTGATCGTTTGGTTTCGTTCTTTACCTCTGCCACTAAGGCTCTTCTCCCCCCCGATAGCTCAGTTTGGCCAGCTCTAGGAAGAGTCCTGGTTGTGCCAAACATCTTCCATTTGAGAATTATGGAGGCCACTGTGCTCTTAGGAATTTTAAGTGCAGCAGAAATTTTTTTGTAGCCTTGTCCAGATCTGTGCCTTGCCACAATTCTTTTTCTGAGCTCTTCAGGCAGTTCCTTTTTACCTCATGATTCTCATTTGCTCTGACCTGCACTGTGAGCTGTAAGGTCTTATATAAACAGGTGTGTGGTTTTCCTAATCAAGTCCAATCAGTATATTTTCAAACACAGCTGGACTCAGATGAAGGTGTAGAACCATCTCAAGGATGATCAGTAGAAATGGACAGCACCTGAGTTAAATATATAGTGTCACAGCAAAGGGTCTGAATACTTAGGACTATGTTATATTTCAGTTTTTCTTTTTTATTAAATTTGCAAAAATGTCAACAATTCTGGGTTTTCTGTCAATATGGGGTGCTGTGTGTACATTAATGAGGAAAAAATTTTAACTTAAATTATTTTAGCAAATGGTTGCAATATAACAAAAAGTGAAAAATTTAAGGGTGTTTGAATACTTTCCGTACCCACTGTATTATATATATATATATATCTATATATATATATATATAGCGATATATTATATATATATCTTTGAATAATATTCCTTTTCCCTGCAGGATTATCAAGCTCTGACCAACCTAAGATTTATGAATAAATGCAGGAGTCGTAAGTTGTTTTGCTCTGAGAAACAGATGTCTGCATATCCAATTCCTTTGGGAACAGATTAAAAATAAGTTACTTCAAGGAATCCGATACTGGTTTTACTTGTATGAATGTTTGAAGCATCGCTTCTCATTTAGCACCAAGGTCTTGGCTTTGCATTGATAAATATTGAGTTTGACATTTCATTCTTCGTGGTGATGCAGAGTACAGTGTGCTTGCTGTCTATAAGCTTCTATTCAGCGTGAAGGTGATGCACTGTAGATAATACACTGGCTCTATTAGACCTGCAATGCATTCTCACCTATATATTTCAAACAAACTCTGTTTTCAACAGTTCTTTTGGCTTCTTATGAGTAAATAAGCATTGAGGTCTCCACCTGTCATAAGGAAAACATTGACCATGTTGCTGCCTGTACCCAGCTATGTATAAGCTGACAGGTTAACATGTAAAACTAAACTTTTATTCAATGTAGAAGCCTTTGCCTTCCAAACGGTCTATGGGATTATAACGGCAGGTGTGGCGTAACAAAACGGTCCTGTAGCAGTTTGCATGCAAATCCGATGATACATACCTCCTGAACACAGGAATGTATGTCAAAGAAGATTTCACAGCTATTAAGGTGTTATGGAAATGCCTAAAAATACAACACTTATGCTGTGGCTGAAACTCCACAAGTTTATCGGTCAATGGCGTGATACTCATTTTTGTCCAAGACTATTCATTTATTTAAAAATGCATTAAAAATGCAATTCATACATACAGTGACCTGAATACACTATTCTATGTTAAATACGTTTTGAATTTCTGAATAATGAATATTTCTATATTTCTATATATTTTTTTGAAAATAATGATCTAGTTGTGCACAGTCACATGCAATAAAGGTGTAAGGTGTAAATAATTGTACTGCTTTTCACTTACACCAAATGAATAATTCAGCTATTCTTGAAATTGTATTGTAGTTTTTCAAAAACATATGAAACCATAGGTGGTGCAACATTTCCAAATATTTAATCTTTTCAAACAAACAAACAAACAGATCACTTTTTTTCCTTGATGAAAACGTGGTTGAAATGTTTCAAAAACAATGATTCAGATTTAACGAGTCATTAAATTAATCATTAAATATCATTGACTTTTACACAATTGCTCATCTTAAAAAAGCTCAAACAAGACTACAAAGAAACCACCCACTAACCACTGATTAGAAACAATCAAGCAATTGATCCATCAAATGGAGATCTTTCCCCTTAGCCATTAAAAATATATATGGCTGATCAAAGGTGGTTGACAGATGCTTTAGGGGTTTTCTCTTTAGGAGTTCTCCTTCCATCTGTTCTCCGCTGGCATTGCCATCTTGAGCCTGCTTACAAGCTCCTCACTAAAGCACTCCATAGGAACCATTTTGCCCTGAGCAATGGGGAATGAAAAACAAGTGGCCAAGAAAAGCTTTTAATTTTCCTTTCATTAATGGCTTGATGACTTTATTCTGCATGAAGATTAGTGCATCTAACTAATCAGCCGATACCGATACATTTTCTAATTCTTCTCCAACAACTTAAGAAGGAAAGGTTATAAAAAGACACATAATGATTCCTAGAGGGATGCGGATAACACCCTAACAGACTCTCTTTGCATGAAGTCATTATTATTTATGTGCAAATGTATAACCATGAGATATATGGAAGCGCTTTAATGTCTCTTAAGAGTGACACTGCAGTATGTTGCTAATTGTAGGACAATGCACTGCTGAAAATCATCTGAAATGATCTAATGCTTTGAGTGAATGTGAAATAAACTGACCTTTGTTAGTTTATTACAGAGAGAGTTAACCCTAAAAATGATTTATTCACCCTCAAGTCATTACACACGCATTTGATTTTCGTACTTCTGATTCCCTGTGGACACAAAAGTATTAACGGGAATACGCTTCAAGCTCAAAAGGACAAATAGCACCGAAAATATCATACAAATGTGTCCATAGATCATGCTCTATTTCAAGTCATACAAAATTGACTGAAATTGAAGTAAAAATTCTCAAAAGCACGACGTCTACTGTACATCCGTGTGATTCATTTAATGAGACGGTTCGTTCTTGAGTTTGACCTACTGACATCGTCTTCGCAGCAATTGGACGGACGGAGTGATTTTGCAAAGTTATGAATCAACAAAGATGGACTAGAGTATATGTATTACAAGAAAAACACTATTTCATCTTCACTGCCAAATTTCAAGTTTCTTAAGGCACGTTCACACCAAGGACAATAAATATATGATAAAGATATAGTTTTAAAAATCATTAAATTTAAAAGACTAGCACACATCACAACTATACAGTATATAACAATGCAGGGGAACGATATCGTAGGAATCATTTATAGAACTTTTTTTTTTTTCAGCTGATAATCAATCAGACCCATCCTGCTTTGAAGAGCTTGAGCATTTAAAGCAGCAGACAACAAAACGGTTATTGGAATCCTAATATAGTAATTGTTTATAGTTATTTTATCATTTTGGGTTGAATGGGCCTTTGCTTGCATTTTTCTTTGCAATTATTTGGAAATGTCCCAGCAATTTCTGATAAAAAACTTCTGAGTAAAAAGTTCGAGTAAAACATTGTAATATAGCATTTAGGGCTGTAAACGTAATTGCAGATCCAAGAATAAAAAGTTGTGTTTTAATCAATAAAATGTCTGTTCATATTTATTATGTTATAATACACACACACCATGTCTATTTTAAAAGATATTATATATATATATATATTATATATATATGTTTTGTGTGTGTGTGTGTGTGTAGTGTGTGTGTGTGTGTGTGTGTGTATTGCATAAACACAAACTTTTATTTTGGGCTGTGATTAATTTAGTACCACTCCCCTTCTTCCTGTTGAACCAAGAAAAGTAAATTTGGTTTAGAAACAAACGAAAACAATAAAAAATATCATAAAATTTGTCCATATGATTCATGCACTCTGTTTCAAGTCCATCAAGTCTGATAGCATCGTGTGAAAGAAAAAAAGGACTGAAATTTAAGTCATAATTCATACAATCTTAATGTCTATATCAGCTCTCATTGCTAGCTTTGAGTCAAATCGTTTCTACTGTTCAGACTGAGTGATTCGTTTACAAATCTGACTGATAAGAATAGTATCTGATTTGTAAACAAAACACTCAGTCTGAAAATTAAAAAAAGAGTTCAACTCACTGACTCAATGATTCTTTCCCAATCATTTGTATCACAGACTGAAATGATAACATTTGTCCTGTTTTCGCACTCAAAGCCATCGGGAGACTTTGAATATAGTGTATACATAAGATGGACAGCTTTTATGATACTTTCAATGTCATTTTTAGGCTTGACATTATACTGAAAAGAGCAGTTGGGAATTTCTCAAAAAAATACCTTTTAAAGAAAGTCATACAGGTTTGGAACAACGTGTGAGTGAGTAAATAACTCCCTGAACCAGCTGAGCTATTCCCTTACCTTCCATCAGTTTTTCTAGACAAGGAATAACAAAAGCAACACAAAGAAAGAGAGAACACAGAAAATTTGGGCTCTACAGAGGGAACCTCGGGAATTCAGACCTGAGCGGCGATGTGAGGCTTGGCCAAGAGTTTGCTCAGACTCTACTCAGACTCTGCGGAAATGCAGCAAAGCCATCCATGCAGATTATGGGAGCTCTGGCACATCTTTTTGTTGCTGCCATCCTGTCTTGAAGAGAGAGAGAGAGAGAGAGAAAGAGAGAGTAGGGAAGTTAGCAAAGGAGCTGTTTTCGCTGCCTCAAATTCTCCAAGCCCTCCCATTCCCCACTCCTCGAGGCCTGTCTTATACAACAGAGTTTTGTTTGTGCACATCTGCTCTGAGGAGATTAAAATTACATCGAAATATCACAAGAGACTATCTCCAGAATTACTCACATGTGTACATTCCAAACGAAACACTGTTGCTTCGAGGCTAAAAGAAAGACACAAGAAAAGAAGACATTCACCGGTGTGTTCACCAAAACTATGCCCATCACAACAGTTAGTCACAACAGGTCAAACACCTGTGGGCTAAAACAAGGAAAGCTGAATATGTTGGAAACCCATTAAAGTTTGATAAAATCCAACTGCAGCTTGCTGGAGTCAGGGTGCTCAGGGTTTTATCAGTCCGAAGGGATACAAAATTGTTTATAAGGTATCAGGATGATATTGTGAGTGCTTTTGGGGATGAAATAATCACTGAATTTGCCAGGTCTGTGGCTTCAAAACATTACAACATATTCAGGGTTTTCTTTGAGGTACTTAGTAACTCGAAACTCAGCTTTGTTTTTTGTCAGCAAAAATAGGTTTGCATGCATTTTTCGCTACTTTTGGCACACATTGTGTGTTTTTCTGAAAGATCCTAACCTCCTACAAGATCCTGTTCCCCTTCATCAATGCTTGGTCACAAACTGCTATAGCCCTTTCTTGATAATTAATAGAGCTTATGTTAATCAGCTATACAGTATACTATGCTAAGCTAGTAGGCTAAAGCCCACAGCTAGTAGGCTAAATAGGGTTGCCAACTTAAGAAGAGGAAAATAAGGGACAACTTTGATTCTTTATAGGAAAATAAGGGACACTCAAAATATTTGTACTATACCATAATGTATGTCCTTTCCGTTTTTCAATGATCGAAGCAGAGTGTAATGTCATAGAAAACGTCCACCCTTACAACACACCATTGGCCTAGTAATTTTACCAGTGTTGTGACTGCCAAGTGGTGTAGTAATTTGATAGGTGACTATACTGGGACATTACATGCATGCCATATATGCACATACTGAGTATTGGCACTACAATTTTGAAATCATAACAACTGACCCGTCTATGAACATCAGTCAGTATTTTTTAATTGTTTTTTAAAACATGGCACTTAAAATGTTTTAATTAAATGTTATTGCAACCATTAGCCCTGATTAATACAAATAATATTTCAATTAGAGAACTTAAGAGAGTGGGGCTGCTTTCTGGTGCTTGAATTTGTGCTTCAATATTCGGTCTCAGTTTTAGAAACGCTAGAAGTTAAATGTATCTATTTTTTTTCTCTATTTAACAACATTAACTTATAAGAGCGGAAGATGTCTTCCCTCAGGTAGATTGCATGTTTTCTTGCCTAGCTGGATGTTGTGCTTTTGATCAATAATCACCTTGTTTGCATTCGCCAAAACTGATTTGACGAAATCAAAATGCGGACGGTCAAGCGAAATTGGTCCTTTATTGTTTTTTGTTTATGTTAGCGCGAGTCCCGCTTCCTCAGGATTCTGCAATGTCTTAAAGCCTTGCACAAACAGCTACGATTGCAATTCAAACAATGATTTGCAAAAAGATTGATTAATTATCAATTGAGAATATTTTATTTGTATGGTCTAGGTGGTCATACACGCTTATGCCTGCGATATGGGACAAACTGTATTCCGTGAATTTTCATATGGAATGTTTTTGTAGTTTCAAAATTGAAAGAAAACCGAAGAGACGATCACACCAACCACGGTTGACACAACATCAATAGACCCCCACGGTTAAAAGGAAATAGAGAGACTTTTTCACCTAACTTCTTAGAAAAATAGTGCAGATGCAACATTTTCAAAGTAATGCTCGCAAGATGAATGAGTCAAGTGTCTGGTTTGTTGCACACTTCAAAAGGAGTAACACCATATGCTAAGCATATCGCTGGAAAAAAAGTCACTATACTGGGCTGCTACCATATTGTGACTAACCGAGCTACTGAAACGTCCCTTTTTATTTGCTTTTAGCTTCAGTAATATAATGTGATATGTAACTTAGTTGAAATTCAGTAACATATTTTCAGAATTAAGACAACACACGGTCTATTATTGTGGTATCCTCTATTTCAGATAACATCGTCCCTAAATATTACATACAAACAAAATGAGCTGTGCTTGGTAACTTTACATTTCAGTCAGACAGTTTCTTGTTTTTCGCTATATCAAGCTTCAGATTGGACCAGGCTTTAGGCTGATTGTCAAAACTCTGGCTACAAATAATTTTCCCTACTACATTATATTTTGCACACTGAACATAAGATGTGTATGCATTGGAAGATACTTCTATACCAAATGACTAATGTATTTGAAAATCAAAATTCAGAAGTCAAGGTTTAGGGCAGAGATGCCCAAACCAGAGCCCATGGACCACAGCTGGCCTGTGATGAGCTTTAATATGGCCCACCATGCCATATCACAAGAGAAGGGAAAAACATGCTATTGAAGCATATCTGAATTCAATTTCTGCTTCATTTTTGCATTGAAATTTAAAAGACTATGCATAATTTTCATTTAAAAACTATTTTTAAAAAAATGTTTAATTGAACATTTATTACATTTTAATATAATATATGTGACCCTGGACCACAAAAAAAAAAGTCTTAAGTCGCTGGGGTATATATTTTGTAGCGATAGCCAAAAATACATTGTATGTTCCATGCAAAAGTATTATTAGTTTTCTTTTAATGCCACAATCATTAGATAATTAAGTAAAATCATGTTCCACGAAGATATTTTTGTTGTAAAATGTCCCTACCGTAAGGATCAAAAACTTAATTTTTTGAGGTAATATGCACGCAAGAACTTATTTGGCAACTTGCCAAGATGATTTTCTCAATATTATGATTTTTTTTTTTGCACCCTCAGATTCCAGATTTTCAAATAGTTGTATCTCGGCCAGACATTGTCCTATCCTAACAAACCATACATCAATGGAAAGTTATTTATTCAGCTTTCGGATGATGTATAAATCTCAATTTTGAAAAATTGACCCTTATGACCCTTATGAGCCTTATGTTTTGTGGTCCAGGGTCACATATTTAGATATAATGCAACATTTACTTTTGGCCCACAGCCCTCAATCTAATTTGATTTTATATTAAAAAATGATATTAAACATTTTGGGCACCTCTGATTTAGAGGATACAACAAAGGTAAGAAACAAACTTTTTTTTAAAAATTGCTTTTTCCATATTGTGACTGGAGCTAGATTGAGTGTGCAGAATCAATAACTCTTTAGGCGGTTGTCCTGATTCAAAAGCAGAGTGTTTTGGACTTACATTTACGATTATGATTATTATGATTATAATAATAAACAAAAAACAATCCCTGTATTCATTCTGCTGTACTAGCATGAGCATTATTTTGAATGTTCTGAAAAAAAATTCATATGCCATCTATCTGAAGACTTAACAATTTATCTCATTTGTGAATATAAACAAACACATAATGGACCTGTAATGAGCAAGAGGTTTGTGCAGTAATCTGTCAGAATACCGTTAACTGGCTGGTATGTATGACATTTTTCAGAGTCTGCTTTGGCAACATATGTGACAGTATAATTTACTGGCTGCTTTTTGTTGTATTAATGCAAAGCAAGAAATGAGTGCGTATGTTTGAGCAAGAGAGATGCTATTTAAAAATCTAATCCTAACAAATACAGATTCTTCTAAATCTTTTTAAACTAATGTAACTTGACAGTTATTTATGAACAGACATTTATACTTTAAGAATTTATCGGTAGAAGTGCACATTTATGTCATATCATGTACTGCAAGATTGAATTGAACATAAGGATTGTTTGAGTACTATAGTTTGACATTGAGAAGCAGTATTATGTAAATGGAAACTGGGTGTAATTATTAAGGCTCTGACAGGAGGTGTAAAAGGCATGCTGGGTAATGAGTGTAACTTGTAAGAATTTCAGGGTTATTTTCAACCTCATGTCTACAGATGTCATCTATGGCATGATTACTGCAGTCAAAAATATCTATTCAGTGTGTGTAAATGAACAAGAAACACATTTACAGTCACTAGCAAAAATTAACCTTGTAAACTACTAACATGTTTTTGGGGGGCATGGTACCATGGAAATACAATGTATTTTTGGACAAGTGTCATTGTGCTATCATGAATTATTATTTGATCTTGGAGTGCCATGGAGTGCAGTTCATTTCCCATTTTTAGATTACCTTTGCCATCATTTAATGGTAAATTATTTAATAACCCTGTTAAATGTAATATTGTTCAAATCTCACAATGAATATCTATTTTTTTTTATACTGTACATTATAATGCTGTGATGTGTTTATCAACTTGTAGCATTTAAAACTTACAAATTTAAGCAACATAGGCTAACTGAAAACATGTTCCTTTACCGTACATTCTGTATATCTATATTATATATATATATATATATATAAATATTATAAATATAGATATACAGGTGGGGTAAAACAGTATTTAAGTCAGCCCCGTTGCAAGTTCTCCCACTTAAAAAGATGAGAGTGGCCTGTACTTTTCATCATAGGTATACCTCAACTATGAGAGAAAAAATGAGGAAAAAAAATCCAGAAAATCTTACAATGTGATTTTCTGGATTTTTTTAAGAATTTATTTGCAAATTATGTTGGAAAATAAGTATTTGGTCAATAACCAAATTTCATCTCAATACTTTGTTATATACCCTTTGTTGGCAATGACAGAGGTCTAACGTTTCCTGTAAGTCTTCACAAGGTTTTCACACACTGTTTGCTGGTATTTTGGCCCATTCCTCCATGCAGATCTCCTCTAGAGCTGTAATGTTTTGGGGCTGTCGCTGGGCCACACGGATTTTCAACTCCCTCCAAAGATTTTTCTATGGGGTTGAGATCTGGAGACTGGGTAGGCCACTCCAGGACCTTGAAATGCTTTTTACGAAGCCACTCCTTCGTTGCCCGTGTGGTGTGTTTGGGATCATTGTCATGTTGAAAGACCCAGCCATGTTTCATCTTCTATGCCCTTGCTGATGGAAGGAGGTTTCCACTCAAAATCTCACGATACATGGCCCCATTCATTCTTTCGTTACACGGATCAGTCGTCCTGGTCCCTTTGCAGAAATCAGCCCCAAAGCATGATGTTTCCACCTCCATGCTTCACAGTAGGTATGGTGTTAACTCAGCATTCTTTCTCCTCCAACACGACAAGTTGAGTTTTTACCAAAAGTTCTATTTTGGTTTCATCTGACATATGACATTCTCCCAATCCTCTTCGGGATCATCCAAATGCTCTCTAGCAAACTTCAGACGGGCCTGGACATGTACTGCTTAAGCAGGGGGACACGTCTGGCACTGCAGGGTTTGAGTCCCTGGCAGTGCAGTGTGTTACTGATGGTAAGCCTTTGTTACTTTGGTCCCAGCTCTCTGCAGGTCTTCCTAGGTCCCCCCGTGTGGGTCTGGGATTTTTGCTCACAGTTCTTGTGATCATTTTGACCCCACGGTGAGATCTTGCGTGGAGCCCCATATCGAGGGAGATTATCAGTGGTCTTGTCTGTCTTCCCTTTTCTACTAATTCTTCCCACAGTTGATTTCTTCACACCAAGCTGCTTACCTATTTCAGATTCAGTCTTCCCAGCCTGGTGCAGGTCTACATTTTGTTTCTGGTGTCCTTTGACAGCGCTTTGGTCTTGGCCATGGTGGAGTTTGGAGTGTGACTGTTTGAGGTTGTGGACAGGTGTCTTTAATACTGACAACGAGTTCAAACAGATGCCATTAACACAGGTAACCAGTGGAGGACAGAGGAACCTCTTAAAGAAGAAGTTACAGGTCTGTGAGAGCCAGAAATCTTTGCTTGTTTGTAGGTGACCAAATACTTATTTACCGAAGAATTTACTCAATAATTCTTTAAAAAACTCTACCATGTGATTTTCTGAGTTTTTTTTCTCATTTTGTCTCTCCTAGTTTAGGTATACCTATGATGAAAATTACATGCCTCTCTCATCTTTTTAAGTGGTAGAACTTTCACAATTGGTGGCTGACTAAATACTTTTTGCCCCACTGTAAGTATAATATTTATAATATATATATAATATAAATACACACAAATACACTTTCAGTAAAACAGTACAACACAACAACTGTTTGTTCATTTCAACCACCAAATGATTATGACAGGGCTATTATTGATTTAAAAAGACTTTGTGGTTCCTTGCACAATACATACTGCATTTACCATCGCATCCCATCTCCATGTATGACTTTTCTGATGTAGTAAACTTGCTTGTTAGCTCACCCGGTACAGCATTGCAATTGTGATACAGATTGCTTGGGAACGAGTCCCGTGAAATACAAGCCTCAAGACAGCTCAAATACTTTAAAGAAGTTAAAATGGCATTGCTTTTTTAGCAAATGTGTGTTTAACATTTCTTCATACTATATGTTAGGTTTACTGTAGGGTTTAGTGTAGGTGGTATGTTATTTTCAAATCCGACAGAGCATTAAACTTTTAGTGCCACTCACCAGACATTTAATTTCCGAATTGCAGCATTATGTACAACAACTAATGTAATAAAACACTCACAGATTCATTTTCATCTGTTATGATAAAACTGAGCACTTGCATTTTGAAAGTTTTGCAACACAATATCATTTTGCAGAAATGTTGGCAAAGGCACATTTTTCCTGGGTTGCATTTTGGCTTTTAATGCTTCATTAATTTACACAAAATTGTATATGATTGCAGTTTTTCTTCTGCAACTTATTTCCCTTATTTCCGAATTAAACAGGGTCTTCAATTAGAAAAATGTAAAACAGGACATTAACCATCAGGAACCGTTGGTCCAGTTGACCAATACAGTTGAAATGTTCTTCAGAATCTCTTCTTTTGTGTTCAACATAAGAAAGAAAGCCATTTGGGTTTGGAACGTCATGTGAGTGAGTAAATGATGACAGAATTTTTATTTTTGGGTGAAGGTCTAGGGAGGACAGGGAAATTTCAGTTCAGCTTGATGTTTGTTTGTCTTTTTTCTTTCCCTCGGAGTGTGTGTGTTGTGTGTGTCTTTGTTGACACGTCCCTGAACTGTTCCAGTGAAAGGTGGAATCCTAAGCCTTTAAACCAATGCCTCCACAGAAATTCGGTGGAAGCGGCACAGAAAAGTCCATGGCAATCCAGCTCTGAGATTCTCATTTTCCCTCCCTCTCCACCTCTCTTCCCGCGCTCAACCCAACTTTCTCACAGGAACCCAGACAATCCTTTCTCCTGAGATAGATACTAATTACCAAATACTGTTCATCCCCGTTAAGACGGCCAGATGTGCATTGTATTTGGTTCTGCTTGCCTTCATTCCAGCGGTGAACTTTGACCGTGCCGCTAACGGACGTATCATATGAGATACTGAGCAGCTATAATGTTCTAGACTTTTCCGTCCTTAGAGCCCTGCTCTTCTTCCGTTTCTATGGTTTCAGCTCATTCTCACTATAGATAAGTCACTCCACATATTCTTAATTAAGGTCAAGAATGTATTTTCATTGCTCACCGTTTTCAGGGCTAAAACCAGCCACCATTACATAAAACACACTGACACAACTGGAGCGCATGTGCGCAGAACATCTGTCTCTGTGCTGTGTGCATGTGTGTGAAAGCTATGCAGCTCTATATTTAGTAAAAATTGGGGCTGTCAGTTAATTCAAATATTTAAATGCGACTAATCCATTTTTTTTTATAATTTTTAAGAAAATAAATAATATTGTTAATTCTTCAGAATTGTATGATTGTGGACCTAGGAGTATACAACTAAATTGTGGCTACAGGCCCTAGTTTTTTTTTTTTTTTAGTTTGGCCCTTTGATTCACAATTACCTTTTAAATTATACGTTTAAATTAAATTAAATTTTAAATGAATGTAAAATGAAAAATAAAAAAATATATTATGTTCAATAACTTTATTAAAACATAAACGCAAAGCAAATTAATAGTTTTCCAAGGCACACTAAACAACTTTCCCGCAAACTATTAGATATAATCTTACATATGCAAAGATCAAGCCTAGCGTTAGTTTTTGCAGGGTCACGTTCGTCATGGCTCACATCAGCTGACTCACAAGACTAATGAAGTCCCACATCTACCAATAGGGATACAACGCATATCACAGCGTTCCATATATAAGCTCCTTCAGTATTATCAGCAGCTTAGTGTTGGCTCAATAGCAAATTACCCTCCTCCATCCCCAGCTCCTCCTCTCGTCCAGTCAGGATTCAGCCTTCTGATTCCCCTTTGAATCAGACTAATTTCTAAAAATTTGTACATTCAATTATTGAACATTAATGATATCTGCAATGCATTTATGTTGGTTCTGCTCTGTTTACCATCTGGGGGTTATCGCTGCTCTCCCTGCTCTTATCCATGCTAGGCTGCATGAATGCGCAGGAAGTCATTGCCCAGAGCATAGCTGTACTGCCAATCCAAACTGTATGCTAATTGTCAATCATATTTGACGATAGTGGTCCTGACAGAAATACAGTTCTCTGCATTAAAATTTATATTGAATTTCACTCAGGTGATATGTCATGTTGTAGAGCTTCCATGGTAATTAAATTTCACCATACAAAGAATGCAAATGACTTTTGTTAAGAGACCCGTCTGATTTTGATTTATAAATAAATTAAGGTTTATGTAAATTAAAGTACTGTCTTTCTCCATTCACAGATAAACGGGTGCTCCTTTAGGGACTTGTGGGGTGTTTTTTTTTTTAAATAAATCAAACTACCCAGTGCTGTAATATACACCGGAAAGCATATTACACAATTCATTAAACAGTATTGCATCTCAGTATTTTCTGTGATTGTTGTATATTTGGATCATAAAAAGTCTGTGAATCTGTGTTAGTTACAATATCCCTTGTTCACTTGAGTTTCTATTCTGACAACCGCCCGTTGTGCCCGCTCCTAATCGCCACCTCACTCCTGTGGCCCCTCGCGGACTATGGCTACCCCATGAGACTGTCCTACCAGAACAAACAGGCTCCTATACCGATCCACGACTACCCACGATCCAGAATCAAACGAGATAATAACACTGACTCCATGATGGAATACGCCGAGCATCTGTCTGGGCGCTAATAGGTAGCGCGATGTGCGTGAGCGTCCAGAGTGCCAAGCAACCTGACACGGGCTTAATGCGCAATTGACACTTGTGGGCCTCTAAGAATCGCGCTGGGCAGCTTGCGAAATGCCAGGATGGGTCAAAATGTTCGCTAGGTAAAGGAGTAAAGGGCGCGCGTAAGAAAATGCACCTTTATGAGATTTTGTCTCATATTTATATTGCATGATATAGTTAAGCAATACTACATGAGCAACAAGTGCTGTTTTTGTCCCGAATAGCACAAGTGCAAATATGACATTGATATTACATAACAGTTCCCTAAAAAGTTAATATTGTATTATATATTGCCTGTTTTTGCTCAATCTGCGTTTGACTACACACCGCACCAATAGTAAAACCTTCTAAAGCCTAGCCACGGACGACCTCTTCAGGCGCGGGCTGGTCCCTGGGCGCACACGTCCTCTGTGTTTCCTGTGCTGAATGAATCCTTGTTTTGACATGCCAATCGGGTGAACCAATGATTCAGTGTCCATCTCATAACAGAGCGCATTTCGCCTGTCCCGAATGAGACTTCGAAGCCGAAGACTTAGCACTTACGCTGCATGCACTAAAGTTGGCCTGTGGCAGGGAGTGTAAAAAAATAAATGATAAAATTGTATTTACATTGCTATTATATGGTGTTACCACGTTTGCCATGCCCATAGTGAAAACAGCACAAATAGACCATCCCCATGGCATAATAAAAGTGAACTAAGCGGTGAAAGTAAAGGAGCAGTGAACAGTAAGGGACACAAAAGCGTGGGGCTTACTAGTGCCAACATCTCTAATCCTGTTGCCATTGTGAGCAATAAAGTCCCCAACGCAGGACACGGCGGGACGCAAGCAATAGAACACAAGACCTCGTGGATGGAAAAAGTTAGCGAGTGTCGTAGGTTACACACGCGACCCGCGATCATAACCTGAATCAGCAGTCATATATAATCAAAACCAATAATATATAGAAACAACTCACAAAAGGACCAAGGAAAAACACACCAAACAGACGGGTTTAAAGGCTGTGATACTTTTTTTGGAAGTGTGTACCTCTGAAAGGAAAAAAAATAATGAAAAGAGAAACCAACGCGTGCCGCTAATCCCAGCACTGAGAATGCAACAAGAGGTGATTTAGGGACAGGGAGATCATGATGGCGGACATATTGAGAAAAAGACCTAATCATTATCTAGGAGAACCAGCGGTTGAGATAGTTCAGGTAATTTAGCAGAAAGACTCCATGGCCTAATACATACTCAGTGGCTGCATGAGATTAAATCTGTAATCACTGGAGTGTTGGCTAGCACATAGATGGAGAGTCATTAGCCAGCAGGTGCACAGAGTGCTTGTACCATTATCCGACATTACTGTGCCGCATCTCAGCCCTGAATATCACATTCAACAAGCACAGGAAAGGTGGAGGGTCTGCAAGAGGACCGGTAGGGGATCTGAGCCGGAAGCGAGAGTGCTGAGACACATAAAATGTTTCTACACTCGCTCACTCACTCTGACACTCACACATGCACAGACATGCGTTTAATGTGAAGTCACAATAATTATGCGCGACAGCTGAACTGCTGCTCTCTGCTAGTGGCTGTAAGGAATACTCAAGAAACGAAATCAACAATAGACCAATCTTATCAGGTTGCATGTTTACTAGAGTTGGCAGAGTTCCACTTCCTCAAAAAAAAAATAAAAAAAAAAATCCTCCTCCGCTGAAATGTGTCTTGTGTGCGCATGTGTGTGCTTGTATCCTTAAACGTCATGTTTACTGATACATAGAAATGAGTCGAAACATATTCCGTCTAATAATACTCCTACACAGTTTGTAGAGAGGTGGAAATTTGCAGATTTCTCACAGAGACTCGATGGGTCAATATGGCATATTAGTTTTAATCAGGGGCTGATTAGTTTTAATCATATGTTCAACTAACTTTTAGAGATTTCTAAGTTCATCTAACCCACCTTTTGGGCAATAATCATTATATTTAAGAGGTTGCTTGTCTGCAGTATGCAGACAAAAAAATGCTAAAATGATGCCTTTAAGACCAAAATGAATACTCTGTGGAACATGTAAAAAAAAAAAGAAAAACAGTAACATAATTTATATTAAGATTAAATCATGTTTATCTTTTGTTGTGTCGTACACTTATTTTGATGTGTTGATTAACATACTAAAGCTCATGTAACGTAGCTTGACGCCTCACTTAGCCTCGTGCTCAAACTGTTCCGTCGCACAGGCATTTTCTTCATACACTCTTTTCCCATCGCTCTACCCCATCCTCCCCTCCTGTCCCTCACCGGGTCCTCGGCTAATATTTTCGGGCGCTCGCACCGGCCCGTCCCCCAAGTTCCCCCTCAGTCCAAAGAGGATACGCCGTCTCCACGCGTCGGCCGCATAACTTCCATAACAACGGCCATTTAAAGACAGCAAAATATATCTTTTGGTTGTTACCTGCATACCAACGGTGCTTTGCCGAAGGCTCAGTGCGACCGCTCCACGGCGTTGTGGCATAACACTATTTAAGGGTTAACCATATTCAATAATTAGACATAGATTCAACAGAAGCTCATTATGAATTATTTATAAATATGTAATCATATTATGAATGCAATGGGCTTTTATTAAAATGGCTTGTCTGTCTAGGAGTCGAAAATTGGAACAAACAAATAATTCTACTGTATATGAGCTATTGATATAAAGAGACACACAGTGAGTCTAAGCTTACAGCAAGGCCATCAGAATAAATACGTCAGTCTCACGGATATTAAAGCAGCACAATGAAATTATAATGAAACAGCGATTCTTCATCTCACGTGTCCCCCTGTCGTAGTAATTGGTCAAATCGTAATAAAAAAAATAATTATATTTAATATGTTTCTTTCCGCTGCATGTGGTCCAATATTTTCAGTGACTTGCGCTAAAAGCATGTTTACTCTTCCATGAAACAGATAAACATGAATGTGGCAATGTTTTATTACATTGTTTGTTATATGCACTGTGTCTGGTGAGCTTATTATTTTTTTTAAATTAATAAGTTTATTAAAAAATGTATAATCTCTTGTATATTAAAATTAAAACGATTCAAAATTCAAATTCTAATCTATTATATTATATATAGATTATTATTATTATATTTTCCTAGACATAATGAGAAATACTTTAGCCTATAAATTTATATTCTGTTCATTAACTTAATTAAAACATAAATGCAATGCAAATTTAATGTTTAATGCAAACTAAAACAACTTTCCCTACACTTTATGAATATAATCTTACATATGCAAAGATACAGTTCTCTGCATTAACATTTCTATGAATTCACTCATGGGTGATATTTCAGTTGTTGAGCTTAAATGGTAATTAAATTTCACCATAAAAAAAGAATGCAAATGACTTTTGTTAAGCGTCCCATCTGAGTTTGCCTTATAAATAAATTAATGATTGAATGTGAACGTGCAATTTATGTGCAAGGACATGTGCATATATATGACTACAGATTAATTATATAAAGAGAGTATAAAGCTTTACATCAAGGCCACAGATAATGAGTTAAAGCACAGATGAAATATATAATTAAACACCTACTGTTAACGCAGTTATGCTACTTGGAATGTCAGAGTTTTGTATAAACATATACCTCAAAGATAACTAAAGACCAAATTAAACAAATGTGTGACTTGAGGCGTTGAGTGGGAGAAATTAAAGTTTGAGGCAACAGCAAACTTCATAAGAAACTTCTGGTTATATCAGTCTCTGTGACTTTGCTGTTGATGGTTTTAACTGCAGGCTGATATCATGCTCATCTCTAAATATACTGCTATTTTTAGGATTATCTGCCCATCTGTCACTGAAAATGCTCCAGGCAACTTCTTACCAATTACTTTTCATTTGGTGAAGGAACAGGTTGTCATTCTCAAACCCTTGTTTCTCGCGCACACCTCCTTGCCCTAATTTTCGTCTTTCCTAAGTATGGACTGCCCACAGTCCTTTCACAGACACCTTCCATCTCCATTCACCTTCCTGTTGTAATTGGTCATGTAAACATTGCCATAATTTCCGCTGCATGTGGTCCAATATTTTCAGTGACTTGCGCTAAAAGCTTGTTTAATCTTCCCTGAAACAGATAACAGTAAATGTGGCAACATATTATTACGTTGGTTGTTAGGTATCACAGCAGTTAAGAAATTAAATGTCCAGTGAAGGGCGCTAAAAGGTTAATGCTCTGTCATGTTTGAAAATCACGTACCACCTTCGCTAAACTCTAAACCTAACTGATAATGTTAACAAAAACAAACGTGAGATAAAAACGCAATTGTTGAAGCAACCATGCCTCTACAAGTGTTTTTGTGTGATTTGTGTTTAGGCGACTTTTACCCGAGTGCTGTGCATTGCAAGTGCAGTACTGTACCAGGTGGGCTACAGAGCAAGTTTACTATGTCAGAAAGGCAACAGATATAGAGCCTATATTTTAGCAGAAGTGTCAAATGGGGGGGGTATTAGTTTACAAATCATGCACTATGTGTCACGAATCCTGTCCATGGACTTCCGTTCGATCACCACCAGAGGTCACCCTTCCATTACATTGACTCTCGCACTCACAACTGTGCATGTCATCCGGACTACATATCCCATCATCCCTGCACAACTGCACACAACTGTAACCAATCACACATTCACTATATAACACTCACTCAGATCCCTTTCAAACCGCAGAGTATTGTTTAGCATCTATGCTGTTTTGCGTAGCTACTTTACGGAGCCAGTTCCCGGTCCTAGTTTGAGTTTCTAGTTCTGAGTCTAAAGCCCTATTCGTACGGGATTAGTATTTCCTGGTGACCTCCAGTCATTTGTAATAATTGCGGAGGTTGTCTGTGATCTTAATTCCGTGCGAATCGGCCATGTCTGTAATATGTAATGTAAAAATTCCCCCGCAAATTACCTACCATATTTCGCCGAACAACGAGGTCCTGTGATAATATTAGTCCTGTGCGAATCGGCATCTGTGATTCGGCCAGCATTTGGCGGGTCGCATATCATTTTTCGAGGTTTTTGTTTCCGGTGCACATTTTTTTTATCCATCTTTCGCGAAGAATGGAGCTGCGTTGGAGTGTTTGATAGTATTTTGGGTGCTGTCATCATATCTCTACACCATACAATTTGCAGAAAGTGAAAGCTGAAAAGGTTTTGAGGTTAATGTGTTAAAAATAAATCAAGCATAAAGCTTGAGATATTATTTTAACCTGGTGAAATGTAAATGACAGCGCACGAAACTATATTAGTTTCTTTTTTTAAAATCCATCTGGACCATAGAACGGGACTCTCAAAGCCTTGACATCCGGGTATCCGGGAGACAAGTCAGTAAATTTGAGTAAAATCACAGGCTTCGCTTATCCCGTGCGAATGCACCACAAATTCAGATGTGGGGAGGTAATTTCAAAATCACACAAGGTCCCCAGATAATACTAATCCCGTGCGAATAGGGCTTAAGTCTAGTTTATCCTGTTGATTGCCTTAGTAATTTCGTGTTTTGATCCTAGCCTGTATATCTCGTTTCTGTATTCTCTCTGCCTGCCCTGAAGTATATTGCCTGTCTTGGATTACCCCTCTCGTCTCGCCCTGTTCGGATACGATTTATTCCTGGCCTGGACCATCGCTTGTGTTTCGGATTACTCTTCAGTCTTGCCCTCTATATACCTGTTTGCCATTTTCCGACTCTTGCCTTTTTTGACTATGTTTCAGAATACAGCTTTGCACATGGATCCGCACGTCTCACGTCTTGTTTGCCCCTGACACTATGGCAAAATTGTTTCAAGGTCAAAATGTAGTATTGTGGAAGGAGCTGCATGAAAATAAGTCTTTATTAATTGAAAATCTTCCCCCGTTGACATCCGGGTATCCGGGAGACAAGTCAGTAAATTCGAGTAAAATCACAGGCTTCGCTTATCCCGTGCGAATGCACCACACGAAATTCAGATGTGGGGGGGTAATTTCAAAATCACACAAGGTCCCCAGATAATACTAATCCCATGCGAATAGGGCTTAAATCTAGTTTATCCTGTTTATTGCCTTAGTAATTTCGTGTTTTGATCCTAGCCTGTATATCTCTGCCTGCCCTGAAGTATATCGCCTGTCTTGGATTACCCCTCTCGTCTCGCCCTGTTCGGATACTGTTTATTCCTGGCCTGGACCATCGCTTGTGTTTCGGATTACTCTTCAGTCTTGCCCTCTATATACCTGTTTGCCATTGTCCGATCCTGCCTGTTTTGACTATGTTTTAAATAAAGCTTTGCACATGGATCCGCACGTCTCACGTCTTGTTTGCCCCGTGACACTATGGCAAAAATGTTTCAAGGTCAAAATGTAGTATTGTGGAAGGAGTTGCATGAAAATAAGTCTTTATTAGTTGAAAATCTTCCCCCGTCATTATAATTTGTTGGAAAAGGAATAGAAGTTGTTGGTGTTTTACTGTTACTAGTGTTCAGTACATTTACGGAGGAAGCAGGATCAAGGTGTCTGTCAAATTAGTGTGTGTCACATTGTATTGCCATTCCCATACTGCTGCAAATCTTTTTCATCACTTTATTTTGCCCTTCACTCTTGCTGTCATTTTTTTTTGCCACTTTATGGTTATTTCTTTGACAAATCTTGCAGTCTCGGTCGCTCAGGCCTTCACCCACCTTGCTATTGGCATGCAGTTCTCGTTCCAAGCGTTGATCCTCCTTTGCGAGGTCATGGAGTTGATGCACTTTTATCCCGCCCCCACACACACAACCTCAGCATCCCTCCTCGCTTCCCCCGCCAACCTCCACACCACCTTCAGTTGCAAATCTGTTCGTATTCAGCCTTGCTTCTCTCGCCTCACACACCTATGGGAACCTTTTTAAAGATCAAACTGATTTCAGGACATAAACATGCATCAACTCAAGTTCGTGCTTTTCTCTCCCTTACTTTGTAGGAAGTTGGGTTTGCAAGCGTAAGGTCTAACTTATGAGTGAAGCAAAGGAATCTGAATGACGTATGGTGAGGCAGTCAAATGACTTTTGGCATTTTGATGCAGATATTGACAGCTCTCTCATTATTAATCATCCTGTTAAATGTAAAGTCATTTTGTGCCAAATGCTTTTTATTCTCAAACAGGTTTCCTGAACAACACCTCTCTGCCTGCTATTGGTCTAATAAATATATAGCCACGCCCCAAAGTCACTGTTGCCTTGTTGGGCTGGGCAAATTCTATAACAAAAATGTTGTTGTTTTGAAAACACCACCGAGACACAATGTTTCAACCTACACATAGCTTACGTATAATTGACTGAAGAGAAATGTGAACAAAAAAAATTATCTTTTTAAACACTATTTTTTTTTTCATTTCTGATAACCCTTGCATTGTTTATCTGTTATGAAGCCTGCCAAGCAGATGTACTCTGCCATAGGCCCCCTCCTTCTCTGATTAGATTAAATTGTCTCCTCAAATGAATTAAGGACAAAAATCAATTATTGCACGTCTCCACGCCTGTATCACAGCAATTTCCACTTATTAAATAGCCCTCGCCTTTGCCAGTTTAATCTTTGATTACGCTTTCAATTTGAGTTGCTGTTATCTCCATCTGCCACCATTATGTTGCCTCACCGGCATCATTGAGATGTAGTGCCACACGCTTTTGATTATACTCTCATCGTGTAGCTTTCCTTTGATTGCTGTTTTGACGAAATAGATACTATCTCTTTATAGTCTCTTACTACAAGTATTTGAAATGGCTCTCTGAGTGAGTGACAGACGGGATGTTTGTACTCTCATTTTGAGGTCTAGTGTCTGAAAACTTAATGTTGTAATGTTTAATTAATTCAGCATTAATTAATTCCTTAATTTATATTTCAGTTTTAGTTTTAGCAGTTTTAGTACTTCAACAAACTATTATAGTTAGTTGTTATTATAATTAGTTTTTCATGCAATCTTTTGATTTTATTTTATCTTCAGCCTTATTTCAATTATTACAGTTATAGTTACACTAGTTATAGTTATTTTTAATAATGTAGTTATAGTATGCCAGTTCTATGAAAATAATATGTTTGAAAGAATGATTTATTCACAAACTGGACTTCGATCAAGTTTATTTGCATGTCGGATTGAGCCTATTCCTGTCTTCACTTCAAAATAATGAGAAATGGCATGATTGTCCAAAATGCAGTGCAGTAAAAAGTAAGATATTTTGCTTTGTAATGTACTAACATACATGAATGTGAAAATACAGATTCTTAACTTATGTATTTAAAGTCCCCATGAAATCAAAATTAAAGTTTTTTGGGTGTAAGTATCAATATGTTAGGCTTAAGGTTATCTATAAGGCAGTGTGCTCCAAAACAGTGACAAAATTCGCATTTAGAAGATATAAGCATTCAAAGCTTGCAGTTCGTCACTTCCGGCTCGACGCTTTTTTTGACGTCACATCGTACTTCAGCTTCTCATCAAACTTTCTGTCCAATCAAATGCTCTCTAGAATCCGAGAGCGCCGGCGCGTGGGCGCAGCGCCCCACACTATAAAAATTGACACTCTTGAAGGCGTGGCTGAAATCGGTCACTTGTGCATACGATGTTTGTAGTATTTTTTTTTCTGTAGAGTGAACGGCAGGTAGTGCACTATATAGGAGACAGGGAACGATTCAAACAGTGTAAATATGCTTTCCATTGGGTCGAAAGAAGTCTGGTTTCGCGCTGTGTCACGCTAACCGCCGCACACACACTCTGCTCCAGTCCAGAGACATGATAGCACGGAGCGGATCACATGTGCGAGTCGGCGCAGACCACAAAATGTATCGGAGCTATTTGAATTCTACACAGAATGCTATATTTTATAGCAATATGGATGAGATTGTGGCTGGCATACCCTGTCAAATGCGGCTTTACGGAGCTCAACGGCTCTGAACGGCTCTAGTCCAAGCTGTGATATAAACGAACGCTATTGGCTATTTTTTTAAAAGGGGCGGGGCTGCTTGATATGTCCCGCCCTGTCTTCCTGTTTCAGTTAAAATGACGTCAACACATAGAGTAACGCTGCGTGTTTCTAAGCATTTCAGGGGACCTTTTTTTTCTTTTTGGTAGGCGAAACTTACATTTAACTATTACTTCCTTATAAATCCACAATTTCCATTTTGTAAAATAGCAAAATAATGATTAAATGTCAATGTCAAACGTCAAATAGAGTATACTTGCTTATGCCTTTCAATCTTATGTAGTACGACAGAGAAAGGGATGCAATCATTTTGACCAAAACTGATTATTAAAACTGATACATTAATGATACTTAACTGAAGTCCCATAATGCAAATGACACTACTTAATAAGAAGAGCATCTGCAATATAATTAATGAAAAACGAAGACATAGTGCCTTACATTTCTTCATTAGAGGAAGAAGTAATCAAATAGTTTGTTCCAGGCCTAGTTTCGCTTTGCTGCACAATAGCACATGAACCGCTGATATAGAGCTGGTCAGATGGGTAAAAACAGCACGGATGGCTATTTCTTCACTTCATGGCGAGGCCACAGAAAGAAAAAGCAGAGCAGCTCGGTGTTGCAGAGTAAATGAGATTCATTGTGTGGTTCTCATCCGCAGGCAGTGTGAGGACATTCTTCTAAGAGTAGAGAGGGTGAGGGACAGCTGATGAGATGAAGACTCTGCTTCATATTCAGCCAAATATTAGATTCAGCAGAAGAGCCAAAAGACTCCAAAACAACCGCAAAGTGCGGCTGCTTGAGTACAGCAGCCTCGCTGATGCAACTGTGCTGCTCACAGAGCTAAAGTAGAGAACGTACAAACTAGTTCTGGATTGTTTTCTACTCAAAGACTTCATATTATGTATATCTTGCAGTGTGGCTTTACTTCTTATTAAAATGTTTTCACAATTTTTGAGCTTCCATAGAACCTCTACAAATCATACAATGCAGTTTTAACTATTTCAGTTAAAACTGGGTAGCACTTAATTTCATAGTTATTTTCTGCATGAACATACTATGTTATTATTATAATAGTTACAATAACTCGGTAAAAACGATATACTAACCCTGAACCTACTCCTAAACCCATGTAGTTATCTTATATTACTATACTTATAGTACTTTCTCAGGTAAGTAAACTCTAAGTACAGTGCAGCCAGTAACTGATTATATGTAATCAGAATTATATACAGCAATTATTTTAATGATTTAATGATTACATATTATTCACACAATAGCAGTAAAAAATTAATAATTTATTGGCTCTCTGATGTCAGTTAAAGGTTACATTAGAACAGAAAATGATATAATTTCTTAGTGTTCAAGTGTTTTAATTAGATTTTTTTATTGTAATATATTAATGTATCAAATCAAATCAAATGTATAATGTATACAATGTTATAATATGCTTTATTATATTATTATATGAATTGACATTGTAATTTTTTTTCTTTTTTTTTCTCTTGTCTTTACCACCAGGGTACTTTTGTAAAATGTTGAGAGATAAAATAAAATAAAATAAAAACTAAAAAGATTGCAAGTGACAGGCAAGTGATTGCCAAAGAACAAACACTGGTAACAATTGAGGGAAACGTGTAAAATCCATGGAATTAGAGAAAAACAAAATTATTGTAGGACTGTAATGTAAGAATCGGAATCGAGCCGGAAACAGAAGGGAACACTAGAGGTACGCAAAATACGTCATCGCTGCGTGAGGGAAACCTGACAAACCGAGGGGCCTCCTTGTCTCAAAGAGGATTTAATTTTTGGTTGTGTTTTGAATTTTGGCCAGCAGTTATGAAAAAATTTTAAGTAAAGTCAGTCAATCATGTAATGTGAATGTCGTTACAGTTGTACTCGCGACTAAACACAAGTTGAAAGTGTACGAGCCGCGGAAGAGACACTGTTGTGCAAGACGCTTTCGCGACCGTGCGCGATTCAGACGGAGTGAACCCGCGAACAATGCGTTTCATTTATTCGTTCCTAACCAGCTCAGACCCACTACACATTATAGTAGTTATCTATAACATAATATTTAAACCGTATAACATTACAGTACATTTCCTATGTTTATCTGGATCACGCGTGCGGAGAGTTTTCTCGTCAAATGAAAGGTTATATCTACTAGTGGGACTGTATAACTAGATTTTAACTCAACAATGCGAGTGTTTTGTCAATTCTGAGGGAAAAAAGCCAGAAGTGTGAGATATAAACTCATGATTCTGAGTCAAGCGGGGGAAAGGAAAAAAGAGACGGACGAATGCTTGATTTTATTATTATTATTATTTTTATCAGAATTGTGAGATATAATCTCGGAATTGTGAGGGGAAAAGTCAGAATTTTGAAATATAAACTCAAAATAATTATTTTTATTCTTTTATTCCATGGCTCCATAGACTGACGGGAAAAAGCTGACTGTTAAAACTGTCATTTTCTGCCCGCAGGATAGGCGCTCCGCGGGGCCTACTGAAACAACGCCATTCTTTGTATGTGCGGTGAACATCTTGGGCGGCAGTATGATAGAAATTTCCAACATAGGAGCGCAGATAAGAGGGGGGCTGTTAGCGGAGCCGTTTGGAGGAGGGCGTGGACGAGTCTTAATTTTATTAAGAATATCTCTTTGGTTTTGAGACTTTAGTCTTTGAAACTTCAGGGATCTTATCTATGCACAATCAGCTTGTAACACTCCAACGAGAAAGGAAAACTTGAAATCACATCATATGACCCCTTTACATTTTGTGCACATTCTGTTTTCATGCTGTGATTCCTTTAGCAGCAGCCGCTTTTAAGTTACTTCCCTTTTAAGAACCCTCTCTTATTAGTTAACCAGTTGATACACATGAGATGGTACTTAATAAATCAAATAGTAGAGTAAATAAAAGGAAAGGACACATTTCTAGTGAGCGAAGGAGTTAGTAATATTGAGCCTCTTTCAGAAATGCTCCCTTTATCTCCACTTAGAGATAAAGCATAGAGAATAGAAGTAATATTAAATGTCCAAACTTCAAATATAATCTTTATCTTAGCTTCTGTCTGTTCTGTGGCCAGTGGGTCGCCAACAGAAGCTAATTATCATGTCTGTTTGCCTAAAGGTAGGTGATCGTAATAATTGTGCATGTCACAGCACCATTTATCAGTAGAGTTACTACGGTCTTCTCAAGCGAGGAATATCCGTCCTTTCATTACAGAAGTCGTTCATTGGCACGGTACTTTAATTGCACTTACATCGGAATCTGCTCAGAGCGACCTCATTACAGCCTACAGGAACAAACATGTCATTACGACATCTGTCATGTCGAGCTATAATGGTCGCAGTTAGGACTAGACAAACCAAATTACTCCACAATCTAGATTAATCAGCAGCATTGAGCCAGTAAGCATGAACATGGAATCTACATCCGACACATTTGTAGCCGGACATGTGCAATTACATAAAACTAATGAAGTAATTCAACTGCCCTGAAGGCTTTACAACAGCCTACGAGACGGTGCTCTGGGCAACGGCCGATGTCAGTTAAATCATTTGACTAAAAACAGCAATTCATTCTTGTAGGGAGTTACAGGTTCAAGCCACAGTTAATGAAAGTGACCTAATATTCAGGTATGAGGCTGAAAGAAAAGATTTGTAATGCCACACAATGAATGGGAATGCTACTTCTTTGTCACTGAGATATTATTTAATCAAAATATGAAACAAAATATATATAATATATAAAATATATAGCATTACATTTCATAAAAGTAGTCCTTCACTGATGCAGTATATTCTGAGTCTATATTTGTGACGTGCTGACACAAACTTCCCCGAAGCAAACCGCATATAAAAATGTATTAATTAAGTAATTTTAAAAATTATAATGATACAAATAGAAATGCTGCCCCTTTGAAACTAACTGGTTAGGTTGAAGTATTAAAATAGCTAAAACTGAAATAAAAATAATTTAAAGATATATAGATTAGACAAAACATAGAAGCTGGTGCTATTGTTAACTAAAACTAAAACTATTAAAAATTGCATGAATACGCTAAATAAAAACAAATATAAATATTAGATGAAAAACATATTATTAAAACTTTCCTAACAAAAAGAAAAAGTTTTTTTTTTAGAAAGACTGATTAAATAATTAAGTTGACCGAGTACTAAAATTACAAAAACTGAAATAAAAATAAAGCTATATAGAAATATAAAAACAAACTAGTGTTGTTATTGTTAAAACTAAAATGATTAGAAACAGGTATTGAAATAAAGATGAAATAAAATAAAATATAAACATCAGATAAAAAAACGTAAAAGAAGGAATGTGCCTTGGAAGTATCGAATAATTAAGTTGAGAGAAAATAAAGAAATAAAACCTGAAATAAAGATAAATTAAAGCTATATAGAAATATATTAAAAAATATACAAAAATACAAAAACACATAGAAAACATTACTAAACTTTAACTGAAATGTGAAATTTAAAAACATTAAAAAAAAAAAGCTAACTCAAAATAATAATAATAGCTATACCATACAAAAATAACACTGCATCTAGCACACTTTACCCCATAGCCTCATTGAATCATTCATGTCTTTAGCCAAAAATAACATCATAATATAGCATATATTTTTAGACCTTGGTGCTCCAAGGTGGCACATCTTACCCACACTCTTCTCTACTGATGGTGTACATTGTTATGAAACCTCATTACTAAGAGTTTTTTTATGTATTTATTTTATTTTTATTTATTTATTTATTGAACGCATAAAAACATGTTCTTTCTCCTACAAGAGCTGATGATGTACCTAAAAACACAACAATAAAGACAAAAATACCTCCTCCTTGTTTAACACCATAAAGCACTAGCTGTCATCCAGGCCTCTTCTCAGCTGTTATTCGATGTCTCTTTCATATCATACTTTTTTCTCTCTCATAGCATGTCTGTGACTCATCTGTACAGATGTAGATCTGTCAGCCAGCACAAAGGAGAGAGGCTTGGCTTCTCCCTGCACACAGCCCGCTTTCCTTTACTGGATTACTGATACGTGGCGGTACACAGCGTATAGCTCCATGGCCGGCACTCAGCAGTTTAGAGCCCATTCTGCTAGGATAAGCTAACCCTCCATGGTGAGGAGAGAGCATCTTTAAGAGAGAGCAAAGAGCATTCTCCCCGTCACACCTCACGTCAAAATGCTGTGATGCGCTAATGCTGCACTTCAGCTGCCGACACACTACCTTAAACGCTCAGCTGACACTGGATCTATCTGCACGTTCAGTGGGGCCCTCGGGCGACTGCGCCGCAATATGTTTCAGGGGCTTTTTAGTCCCTCAGGCCCAATTTGTATGGCACATTCACAGAAAGTCAGCTACAAATGTCTTTTTTTTTTGTGAATTGTTAACTAAGGTGGGAAAGAAGCTGCTCTAATGGGAATATGACTGTAGAGGTGCTGTGAAGCCCTGAACTAAATGTGTGGTCACAGATGTAATTGGAGACCTTGAGTTTTATATAGATATTACATGCGATATTGTTTTGATCTGTGATGTGCGACATTCATGTGGACGTGTAGGGGACTACAAATATCAAGTGCACTTTAATGCTTTGGGTGAAATGTAGGAGACGTTTGATGAGCTTTAAAGAAAGCACCGACCTGTCGGACATGTGGTGTGGTAGTACATGGTGGTCATGGTGCTCATGTGGGAGATGCAGGATTTATTCTGACCCTTAAGTCTCAATGATTCTTTCACACATCCCATCAATCAATAAAAAGATGAGCCTTTCTGAGTAATAATTCCTGTAATGCTGAAAAATATCTTCCCTTAATGGGAATGGTTCTCAATAAGGGGGTCGGGGCCCACATGGGGGCCATAAGATGGCTTAAAATGATTCTTAAAAACAAATCAAGATGTAAACTGACATCATTCTTACTTTAATGTGTCCTCCTCAACAGCTGCCGTATTTATTTAAGATTTGGAGAACCATTACGAGTGAAAGAATAGAAAAAAAAGAAAGAAAAAAAAAATCTAATTTCCAAAAAATTGTGGGTTTAAATAAATAAATAAATAAAATCATTTTCCAGTAATCCTTGAAACGTCTGTATTCTGTGGAAGGCCATTTATACCACGTAAGAATATGATCATGACTATTAATTATGACAAAAAAGTCATAGTTATGATATAAAAGGTAATTTTGACCTTTTACATCCAAATCACAATCAATGATCTACTAATAATATTGAGATATTATATATATTATATATATATATCTATTAGATAAGATCATTATATGACATCGACTCAAAATTTGACACATGGAAATTCATAGCTTGAAATAAAAAAAGTTGTGATTTGGATGTAAAAGGTCAAATTTTTGACATCTTTATGACATAAAAAGACAATATTATGACAAAAAGTCAATTATGACAATTCGAAACTGACATAAAAGTCATAATTATAATGGCATAACAATTTTCATGACTCGTAGTTTAATCTCGTAATTTTGACCTTTTGTTTCATAATCCATAATCTCGTAATTAGGATTTGCATGTCCTAATTTCTATCTTTTATATCATAACTATGACTTTTTTTACTAATTATGATTTACCAAAGTATAATGATTCTTCTTCTCATATGTGACTCAAATAGGTTTTTATTGGAATCACAAAATTAATAATGGTTAATTATTATATTCTGCTGATGTTCAACGTTTTTTTGTTTTTTGTTTTTGTTTTTTATACCAAACTTTGAAATAGCAGCTTTGTTATTATTACAGCTGAAATACCAGAGGAAATATATAAGTATACATGATTCTGCCATTCAAAACTTTCATGAATTTCCATTTGGAGATCAACACAATACAGATACATTCCCTGATAATCAGCAGTAATGATTTATCTTACTAACCTCTAGTGATGGTCTTGATTTTATAGTTTTATAGCAAGAGAGTAGACATAAAATAATCATCAGAGAACACTGACTCAGTCTTGAAGCATCCCTGCATGAATGTGACCCTTCAGCCACAGATTATCTATCACTTCTTATCAAGTCGTATAAGGGAATCTTTCCATCAATTTGATAAATCAGCTGAGTGAGTAACTCTATATTCAGCTAAGCACTGTTCTGCACTGTCTGTTCTTCACTGAAGGCACTCAGACTGTGAGCCTGAGCTACAGCACAGTCATTGGTTCACGTTTTAAGAAAAGATAAGAATCAAGCAGCTGGAAAAAAAACAGAAAAAAACTGACAGCTTATGGCAGGGATCCTTGGGATATAAATTATTAAAATACTTTTCAGAGTCACCATTTCCCATATTAAACTGGAAAGATTCTGGTAAAGCATTTAAATCCATGAGTCAAGCAAGCAGCAAGTCGACTGTATATAAATAACATAAGCAAGAAATAGCTACTTAACTATCTTACATAAACCCCAAGAGACTAAGAAATAAAACCAGCTCTCTTCTCTAAATAAATAAAAAAAACATACATATGTATCCATGTGATAATACACTGCTCATAAAATGTAATTCTCATATGTGGCCTACACTGATAAAACTGTGGAAATATCATATCACAAGACATTTTCCTCACAGCCGACACATTTACCACCATCAGCGAGGGAACGCAAACACAGAGAATTTTTAAAACACCTGAGAAACAATATCAAGAAGAAAAAAATCAATCATTGGTTTTGATCCACACCAAGTTCCAGGAATAATTATAGAGATCTGCAGTCAGCACAGACACTGCCAAACCTAACATATGCCGACATCTACATACCCACAATCCATCTCCGAACAGCGGGTGAGGGGGCTTTAAGAGTATAGAAGCACACTGCGAAATCTCTCTTTCAAAAGTTACTTGTATAACACAACCTTTTACAGTGTCCTTGTAACATGTTACATGTACTTACTCCAGTAATGACAGTACATTATGTATAATTGCATGCATCGAACCATTAACTAAACCCTAATCCTAAACCTGTAGTAATTACATGTTGTTACTTAATATTGCTCAGTATTTAAATGTATAATTACGCTGTAACAAGGATACCTTAAAATTAATTGAAACCATCACCTGTTGTTGCATTGTTTTTGGTCTGATTTAGTCATGACGTTACAAAAAGATTCACAATGATCCTGTCTGATTGTAACAGCAGCTTTTCAAGCAGCAGAAAGGGGTTCAAAGAAAAAAGAAAAAAAGATCATGTAAAGATCACAACAGTGTACATACTGTACATTTTAAATGTCTCTGGTATTTAATCATAATATAATCTATATAATATAATATATATATATCAGCATGTTTTCATGTTTACTGCATGGTTTTACAGATAGACAATTCATGATTAAGCGTGTCAGAAATAAATGTAAATGTTCAGTGTACATATTATGTTTCTATCTGCCGTTTTGAACTCAATTGTTAAAGTTGTGTGTGTACATTGAGAATCACAATGAAATGGGCCATATTAATTATTTTCAGCACATATATGTGATTACCAACAACAATTAATAGAATTGTGTATGTTCAGGTTTTCAATTGGTGTTACAACTCACAGTCACCAAATGTAGTGGAGTAGTTTGCAACATCAGAACTTTATATTATGACATTAGTTTAGAAATAAGCAGTTGATTACAAAACAGACAAATATGAAAATGTTGTATCAGTATCTGAGACATGTATCGCAAAACAACATCAAAATAACATGTGTTACAACACTCCGTCAGTCTCCTCTACATGGCATTCATTACACAAAATATATACTGTATCTACTGAGACATACACCACATCAATAATCAATATTAATACTGTAACATAATATTGACTCTTTATGCAGCAACCAGCTGTAGCTCTCTTGGCAGACATATATGTGGACTACAAGTCAATAAAAGTCCAGCAGCAGTGAGTCATGTTTTGGCAGTGGCAGTATACATCGTCAATGGTTATTATTTATTTTATTTACGCACACATCATTTTGCAACTCGTGCGGAACTTATAGGGGGGAAAAAACACAAAGGTGTGTAAGAGTTGACAGAGTACTGTGAGATCCGTGACCCGTGGGGCGCGGCGGCGCGCGATCCGCCTGCGGGATTCAGAAGCAGTCAAAGTGGGACAGCAGTGCGCACCGACTCGCTGCAGCCTGACCGCCGTGGCTCCATGCACATCTGTCCGCCCTGAAATATTCCTGCTATCTATAAACTACACAGTCTAACAACTGTTATCGCTACTGTACATAAATGCATAGGCTGTATCTCCAGCCTTTACTTGCACACCGTGCGTCTCGAAGAGAAAATCTTATGCTACGACGACCCCAAGATGTAGAATCTTGCAAATACCAGAGCGCGCTGCGCTTGAAACGTGCGATTGTCCGACTTAAACAAGGGCTGGTCAACTAATACTCAAAAAAGAGCTTGAAAAAAAGAGCATCCATCACCCGTATCGAGTCAAGTTCAACTTGTTTTGCACGGTCAAATCACACCATGAACATTGAACAAACCTGCGCGTAACTGCGATTGCATTGCAGATATCAGAACACATGAACCATTTGAATCAATTTGGAACAAGAAGGAAAAAATAAAAAAAATAATTTGGAATAAGAAGGTCGTTACTGGATCAGTGTTCCCAAAGTTAAATAAAAAATAAATACAGCCCATAAGACGCATCAAATCACACTGAGAACTGCGCGTAATTGAGTTGCTGTGCTGCGTAAGCGAACCTTATGAATCAGTTTGGAACGAGCGCATGGATCTGCGTCTAAAGTTGCTAATTTGATGGATGATGGGTCGCAAACATAATTGAAATTAACTACAAACAACTTCCCACGCACATGCAAGAGAATGTGCGCTGAACTCAAATCTGCACTGTCATCATCATGCCACTAAACACACGTACTGTATATGACCTGTCCAAAAACGAGAGCTACTTATGAAATATTATCCCTGATGTAATTGAGCACGGGGCTTATGATAATGTGTGCTTAAATCAGACTGGCATTTCCGTTCTCCCTGCCAACTCCCACCACACCCAGAGGGCATCACACTGTGGCCGCACATCCCAGGGTTCTTACCTTTAATGACAATCCCACAGAAGCTGTAGAGCACAAAAAGCAAGTGCTGTTGGAGCATCATATTCTCGTGGAGATGCTTGCGCCCGTGTTCTCCCTGCACTGATGCTGATGCTGATGCTGATGCCGCTTATCCAGGTGGATGGTGCGCTCTCACTCGGGCTCGGATCGCATTGATGGAGCAAACCCGAATCTCCTGTCCAGATCCGAAGGATATGTCGCGTGCAGCAGTTACTGTACCCGGGCTGGGAGAAGATGCTACCCGCACTGGCAATGCTGTGAAAGTGGCACTTCAGCCCCTGCCTGAGTCTCTGCCTCTCCAGAGCGCCGCAGCAGACGCGGGTCCCGCCCACTTCAGATTGACACATGGAGACGCTTTACCGATAGTACAGACGCGCAGTTAATAACTTTCTGTCGATTTGGATGTTTGGTTACACTTTAGACAACAGTGTTCATGTTACATTCTGCTGTCCCGTATTAATTAGGCTCATGTAATATGCCTGTTTAATTGAAAATACCGTGCATGTTGTTCATTAGTACGGGACATCAGGGATGTTGCAACACAGAGTGAGTTGTAACACCGTCAATTTAACCAATTAGCAATGAGCTACAGGGGTGAAATCACTGTCTTGTAGTAGGCCTACAAGTATAATTGTCATGGTTATATAATTTGATTTGTGATCATGCTAATGGATTTTAAAGGACAGAACTGAATCTGAATCAGCACGTTCACTTGTTTGATTTGATTTGGTAGACATCCCCCCCACACAAAAATCATCTACATGTGTTTTATATATATATAATATAATATATATATATATATATATATATATATTATATATTAGTATATATATAGTATATATTATATATAATTTTATATGTTACGTCATGTACTTCTGCTGGATCTTCTGCAAGATTGCACAAATTTGGACAGTGTATCGACCTAGATTTTTCATTATTATGAGAGTTATTAACACGTTATGAATATTATTAACACACACAAACGGGGTTATACTGTATAGAACTCTACCTGCCACATATTATTAAATTAATTTTAATATACTGGTGGTTAAAATTTTTGGAATACTTAAAATTGTTTATGTTTTTTGAACTAATACCTTATGCTCACCAAAGATTTTATTTGATCAAATAACTGTAATGTACTCTTAAAATAAGTTTTAAGATGTGTTCTGTCTAATTTATTTTAATAATTAATTTATTGCTGTGCTGGCAAAGCGAATTATTCACCATCATCACTCCGATCTTAAGGTCACATGATCCGTCAGAAATCTTCTAACTGCTGGTTGGGCTCAAAATAGTTCGTATTATCCATGTTGAAAAATTGTATCTGCCCTATATTTTTTGTGGAAACCATAATACAGTACCATTAAAAAGCTTGAGATAAGTATGAGGAGAGAGAGAGAGAGAAGAGAGAGAGAAATTAATTTATTCAGCAAAGGACAAAATAAATGGATAAGCGGCGTAAAAAGACTTATACTAGAATGACAAATGATTTTTCAAATAAATGTTATAACTTTAATTTGAACATTCTATTCTCAAAGAACCCTGAAAAAAAATGCTTTCCCAAAATGTTTCAACATTTTTCAACAGTGATGATAAAAGAACCATTGTTAATATGGGTATTTATAGTATATTATATTATATTACATTATATTAATACACAATCTACACTACAGTGCTCATACATGTTACATCTGGCTGAAATTTGCCTCATCATGACAAAAGATGTAAGAGGGCTTCTTTTTTGTGAATATAAAATATTGGCAGATTAAATTATATTACATTTAGAAAAGTAACACAAACATCCATCTGAGAACCACTTTTGGATATCTGTGTGGACTAGAAGGATTTCTGTTGGATTGTTTTTGTTGTTGTTTTGTATTGGAATAATTCTGAGATCTCAAGTGAAAAAAAGGAATAATGTTTATCCAAGTTGTTAGCATCTTTAATTGGGTCTCCAGGCATTCTATCAGCAACGAGACCGTGCCATTCTCACATCATTACTTTATTTCTCATATTGCAAGTATCAGTTTCTTTAGAGAGACATGCATGCATTTATGAAGTTGCATTAAATGATCTGCATAAACAGCAGAAAAATATATTACTGAAGAATGTAGTTTTTGCCGCCTTCAAATTTGTTTCCATTCATTAGACGGTTATTTCATATACATATTTTTCGTATACATAAAAAAATCCTTTATACTGCAAAATATTATTTAAGATTTAATATTTAATTACTCTCATTTATAATAAATGTGCATGTGCCAGAACCACACTTTACATACTAATACCTACTAATAAAACTAGATCACTTTGCAACCGAATAAGATGAAAAACGATTGTGTTCTGTTGGCACAGCTACAGAAGGAAAGTGAGAATGAAGAGTCAAGCGCAACAGAGCCGGATGGCTTTCCAAGCAGCTGGATATTCGTCTTCCTTCCACACATTCTAGGATTGGTGTGCCGAATTGGGCTGGTGTCCATCCATGACTGAAAACAGAGGGCTAAAACCATGCTTGTAGTCCGGGCTCTCTCTCCTAACCCATCGAAAGGATTTTACACCTGATTTCACATGCCGCTTGCCATATTTCTTCCAATTTAACACAGAGACCTGACTTGCCTGTCCAGACTTGGGGTCTGGCCGTGGTTAAAATTTTGTCTCTGCTGAATCACTCATATGAGGCTCAGTAAAGCCAGTTTTACAAAAAGCATAGCTGAGGCCAATTGGCTCAAGTTCTGAGCAACTTAAACTCAAGCTATAGAAGAACTGGGACAGAGAATATATACAGTAGCACAAGAAAGATTTATGGTTGATGGCAAATGGTTATATCCTTCATCATTTCATTGAGCCATAGAAAAGGAATTTCACTCAAGGGCTTTGCAAAATATTAAAGTTAATAGAGCATAACCTCTGGATAGCAGAGGGGCATTTTAAGACAAAAGCAGGTAAAGGCTTTCATTTCTATGAGACGTTTACAACATGCATAGAAAAAATGTTATAGAGTCTGTCTGCACTGTTACTTAGTCACATTTTGAAAACCAGTCTAAATTCAACACTGCTTTTCATATAGAATATTCTCAGGTCAGCAAGGTCTTTTGTATTTGTGAAAAATGTGTATTGCAAATCCATCTACATGGGAAGATAGAGTAGAAGGGTCCTCAGACTGTCATTTTGCCCTTTACTTTAATGCTTTTGACATTGACATCCATTCAAAGGAAAATGTACAGATTTTTTGACTTTGCAATCTTTAATACAAAAAAAAAGTAATAACTTCATACTCTAAAGGACTTTTTTCAGTGACGTCACATGCGGTTTATTGCGTTACTATAACCACATTTAGCCATTATTTTGGCAAACTCTCATTCGTGAATAAAATCAAGCCCAGTCTTACTTTGAATATTTTATGTGGAAATATGTTAGTTAGAGGTGGGGATCTGATTCATGTCAGTGACTTCAATTCTACTGAATTGGCTCACCAAAAAGCAGTAGCGGCTCCTGACCATAAATTTAGATGGGGCAGATTCTGGGTCGTAGCACTACCTTAAGCTACAAGTAATACAATTAACATATAATTATGATTAACTGCTTGTAAGTTTTACATTCTAATACCTGAATGCAGAAGCATGTTTAGTGGAGGTCTCATGTCCCTGTGTAATTCAGCCTGAGGGTTGGGCTATAACGATGATTGACAGGCTCATATGCAATAAAATGTTATCTTAGAATTACTGTAATGTAGTATTTTTGGTGTTTGAATGCACCTATTTGAAAAATAGTTGCACATTTGCTTAAATGTGTTTCGAAATGGGTTAATAGCAGATATTACATTAGATAAATGTAACGGCAAGAGGCGGAAAAATTAATAAAGTTGTGTAAATATGTAATGTCACTCGCTGTCTGGGATCGTGTTTGTAATTTTAAAAAATTAACGTTAACAGAAGAAACCAGATTGGCCGACTCGTACACATTCACTCAATTGATGGACGATAGAGAAAGAGTTATAGAGAAACCGAGCATGCATAGAAAATAAAAACTGAGGGCATATAAATATTTAGATGCCTATAACTACGCACTAACAGTGGCAATTGTAAGCAAACACAACTGTTTGAACACACACCTGACACATATAAAATGGGCCTTCACTGTTCCCTCTCTCTACAACTGCACTTATGGCAATTGAAGAAAGCGAGACAACGGTTTCCTTTATGTTTAGCCTCTGGTCTTTAGTTAACTTGTTCCCCAATTTCTGATTAGGTGGGCATGCATGATAAATCTTTAGACTTGTATCCAAACCATAATCCATACCAACAAAAGACAATAGTTGATTTAACCTTAACTGATATGAAGTGTGTGCTGCAAACTGAAGCATTTTTGATGATCGTTTCTGTCCAGTCTACTCGTTTTATTGCCTTTAACCACAGCTGTCGTAGTTTTTTTTTTGTCTGGCAATGGGAGCGGGTATGTGATAAAATGTCAAATTGGAGCATGTATTCCATCGATTCTGACATGCAAAGATGACATTTTAAGCTCCTTATGTAGCCGACTCTGTGTTGATTTGTATTGGCTGACTCCAGTTATCACTTTGTTTTGCCTCCAGCTAATGCTGTGACGTAATTGTGATGTTGGCATTAAAAGGGTCTATAGTATGAATGTGTGTGGTATGAATGTAATCTGGATGTACTACATCCACCATGTTGCCATGCGACCTGTCTCTGTCCCGTGGCTTCATGGGATAGTAAAGGGTCCATCGTACATCGCCCGTGTACCTCCATAATATAGTAGTATATCCTCGGGGTATTTTTCACACACCACATGAGAGACAATAAACACCTTAAAGGAGGTAAGTTCACATAAAAAGAACATTTTTCTGAAAATGTAACCTACAGGCCATCCAGATGTAGATATTTTTCTTCTCATCAGACCAATTTGGAGAAACTCGCATTGCATCCTTGCTCTCTAATGGATCCTCTCAGTGCATTGGGTGTCAGTCGATGAGAGTCCACAGTGATTAAAAAAAAAACAACCACACTAATTCATCAAGTAATAGCACACACTCCAGTCCATCATTAAGTCTTGTGAAATGATTCATGTTTTTAAGAAACAAATCCACATTTAAAGCATTTTAACTTTAAAGAAATCTTCTGGGCCAAATAGGGGGGTCCATAATAATGCTTCTTCCAATGGAAAAAGTCTGATGTCTTTTCACATGAAAATCCACCAATGTTTTTGTTTAGAAATGTTTTGGACTGTTTTCACTTGCAAACGTTGCTTTTGTGCATATTTCTATTCTGATTCATGTGAGATGACTTTTTCACTGGAGAAATTAATATTACAGTATGGACAGAGGACTTGGTTTAAAGTTCAAATTTGTCTTGATGGATTTGTTTCTTACAAATATGCAGTTTTTCACTTCACAAGACATGAACTGATGAACTGATATTGTCTGTATTACCTGTGGATACTTTTCGGATTACTTGTGATTACTTGTTACAGATATCAGCATGAACATATTTAATAATAATTTCATACAAGTTCAGTAAAGCAATAAGTGAATTTTAGACATAATATTGCTTGTTTTCGCTCAATTTTGCCAACGAAAATAGTTCCAAACAAAGATCACAGCACTGTTTTACATCTCTGAGCAATGGTATTTACTTATTGAATGAATCAGCTTTTTGAACAATCGGTTGAATCTCATATTTCGTACTTAGGTACAATAAATATCACATACTTTAACACTTTTAATTGAGTAATATTCTAAACGGTGACTGCAACTTCTACCAAAGTCATTTTCTGGTAGGATATCTGTACTTTTACTTCAGTATGGCTTTAAGGTACCTTATACTTAGAACGTATATGTATATACTTATACTGACGAATGTTAGGGGCGTGGACCAGTGTTTCCCAACCGGGTTGCCGTCTGTCGAGAGCAGGGGTGCCATAAAAATTTTTTTAAAAAATATTTTTAAATAGCTAAAATGTTAAAAAAAAGCAGCTATTATAATATCCATTTCTGATGTCGCCAATAAATAGAGATGCACTGAAATTCCAGCTGCCGAAAATTAGTTCACCGCTCATGATTCACTTTCACGTGGTGTGACGCTCTGCATGTATTATCCCGCTCTATTCGTGTGTGTGCTCCGCTCAGTCGCTCGTGGCCCATGTGACTGCTCCATTCATATTCCGTTCATGCTCATCGGAACAGCAAAATCGAGCTGACAGGAACATCTATGTAGTACAGTATTGTTTCTGTTTGCAATAGCCCTACTGTGTTGTAACAAGGTGTGGTAAATGTGCAACTCTGGTAACGCTGCCCTCTCATTTGTTGCGAATTAGCTCATGGGGAAATATGAATAATTAACCATAACTAGTTATGATTAACTATTCATATTTTAGATCCGCTGTAGATATTTAGCTGACCACTCAGGGTCAACCGTCTTGTCAATTCTAAGAACGTTAATTTCCTGGTTAAAGGAAATAACCTTCTTACTGTACATTTCTATAAGTTTGTAACGTAAATCTGCATTATTATTGACTCCGGTTATGAGCAAACAATGAGCAAACAATGAACAGTGTGATACAAGTAAGGTTTTATTAACTACATAAACACTTAAACTAGTCTAACATACTACATAAACACATTAAGCCGGTCTAACATACACATACACACACACACACACATACAGTTGGTATAGGAAAGGGTTAAAGCTTAACTCAGTAAAGAAGAGGCATAAAGAATGGATTTTATGGAACACTTTGCATGTATATTCAACAGATCAAAGCCTTCAGGGATACGTCAGATTCTGAGTTCAAACACACCTTTGTAAAAAGGTGTAACTGATACTTAATGTATCCATTAATAAGACTAAGTTTGATACTTAGCGAGTCTCGGCGGTCTGATAGAGATTCCTGATGCAAATCTTAAAGCTTCCCGTAGATCTTTGCTGAATTCGGGTCGATGAGAAGAACCAGTTTGAGTCAGTGTTACTTGATGAATGGAAAGGACTAGGCCGAAGAAAAGGCCTGGCACAGATGCTTTGGTATCCTGAAGCGTTTTTCTCACATCATCTTTGCTTCTGACTGAACCACCGACTGGGGCGGGTCCCTGGAGCCGGGCCTTTAAGGTCGGAGAAGATCTCCGCCTTTCAAGATGGGCTTGTCCAATGAGAAAGGCTGAAATTCCAAGTGGGAGGTTGCAATTGCTGGAGGGTTTACGACCTTTTGTTCTCTAAGCATGGTAATTTGCAAATGGACTTAAATCGAAATTATTAACGATTCTCAGGGCCCTAATATATATTGCCTATGTACCACCATATAATATACACGCTTGTTTCGATCATAAGAAGGCAAATTCATAGATACTAAACAAGGTAAGATTACATATAGTGAAAAGTGAGGATCAGGAATGGGTCCCTCACAAGCATGCATAAAATAGTCTACAATACAACATATAATATACAAGACAGCAATAATATATACAATGGCCTGGAGAATATGTGTGTTCATTCAAATAACAGTTTTTCTATGAATTAACTAGAACACCGTCCATTTCTACTCTGCTTTCCTGGACAAAGAGTGGGCTACCTCCTCAACATTCATGGGGGTCATAAAACCAGTGTTCCATGATTCTTTTCCATGGTGACCAGGGGCCTGGTGTCGTTCACAGACATCCTGGCATCCAGTATGTTTATTGGGTGAGGGGTCTGTGATTGTTTGTTAATCTAATGAATATTTGATTTGTTAAATCAAATTAAAATTAGGGTGTCAGATTGGTCGAGACGCTACATATTTCCCCCCTTTCTAGCGTTGTTGTCCGTAGAATAGACAACAACGGGCGATGTCAAGGTGCAGAACAATCGAACACACACCTGGCACTCACTGCTGGGAGCCAGTGGTGGTTTTTGGCTGTTGGTGGCGTGTTGGATGCTGTCTGGTGGTGTGCTGTGGTGTTGTAGGCTGTAGCAAGGTGCGGGTCCTCGCTCTTATGCAGCAGGTGTCGAGGCTGTGTCACCGGTCATCCTGAAGTGAGTTAGTCCGGGAAGGATGTTTTTTTGTTGATGTTGTTAGACAGTAGGCTATCTGTGGTACCCACGAAGTGGAACAGCCGGGTTAGACTCTCACAGGTGAGAATGCAGGTGGTTCCAGGGACTGCAGGTAATTGTTATGGAGATTTTGTAGCGTGCAGTNGGAAGCACCTCTTTCATTTAACGAGTTATTGTGTTTTAATGGGCTTGGCTTTAAAGCATTTAAAGCTTGTGATTCTGCTGAGTCGGGCTGAGCTGAGAGGAGGCAGCTAGGCATTGAGATCAATGGTGTTTGAATCAGGAAACAGGGTTTAACCTTTGATGGTTCACCAAAACAGCATCTCTAGACGTTGGAGAAAATAATGACTGCAAGGAAGTAAAGGCTGTGTCCCACTAGCTGACTCGAAACAACTCGATTTTGATCTCTGTCTCCTACCTACTGAAATCTCGCCCTTTTCTGTCAGAGGTCTGGCACACTCACTAATTAAAGAAGGAAGAGGGCTGACAGATTAAACGACTGCCTCTTGACATTTTTTCTACGATTTGCTGTCACGTGTAGCTCACTGAAATATGAAAGGAACTGCCGCGTGGACATAAGTGATTCTTTTAGACTAGAGCATTATAGACTGTTTTATTTATTGCATGCATTTTATTTCTCTTGTGCACTGAAATAAAAGTGGTGTATAGAAACAGTTTTGACCTTGAAATTGTTAGTACATTTAACAAATATTAATGGCCAGTAACACATTGAATTAACTACCTCCTTTGTGAAGAAGTTATACTTTTCTTGTAAAAACAGACACAATAATCCTTGCTTCTTTACAACTTTTTTTCAACGGTGTGTGAGAGTTATTAGTTTCCAGTTAACGTTTAAAAGGACAGGTGGTGTAGGCAGAATCGTTTATTCTACTGGTTTAAAGAAATTGACATTAATCAATGAGGTCTGAGGACTATTTGGGTCTTTTGAAGCGGGTAGAGATGTAGACTTTTAAGGGAAATTTATGTTTTATTATTTCTTTTATTATAAATGTATGTTGTGTATGATGTATGTGATGTATTTACATTATTGTATGGCTAAAACACATTTGATTTGATGTCAGTATTAGCAGATATGAAAATATATGAATTTAGTTATAGTATTTTATAGTCTATATAATATATCTAGGATATAAATTTTATAATATAGTCTTTTATTTCTTTTCACTCATCATCAGTCAATTTATGCAATTTTGAAAAAGTCCGTTTACATCAGACTTGCATGACACTGTGATTCACTTTTGAAGTTTTGATAATTTAAAAAATAAAAACGTATGAATTTCGTAAATAATAATTGATCACAAATAAGATAAAGAAATCGTCTTATCCAAAGGTTTTGAATGGTATTGCATTTTATTTTATTTTATATTATTTTATTTTATACCAAATTAATTCAAAAATATCTATTTTTAACCAATGCATTGATTTCCTTTGACCAAAAAGTTGATATGAAGAATGCAAAGTTAGGGGAAGGAAAAGTTTCTCAGCTTCTTGGATCAGAGTATAAAACAAGTGATCTGAAAGGTTACGGTTTTACCTAATCGGAGAAGCTAAAAATACATCCCTGTTTTCTTTGAAATCTGGCAAAAAGAAGGTGAATTTGAGGAAGAAGGCGCCTGAAGATCACAAAGGAACAGCCGATGTGAGACTGTGTATCATCATCAAAGACAATAACTTTGAAGTCAGCTTTCACTGGGTAATAATTAGACTCAGTTGAGCATAACATTTTTCAAAAAGCTCGCTAATGACTTTATGTACAGCAAATTTAATTAAATGCCTAACCATTCACATCAGTTGGGAGAGGAATATGGAAAGTGTTCTCTCTACTCTAATGACTTGAAATTTTGAAGAGAAAGTAAAAGTGTGGCCTTTCCCCTGCAGAGAATGACTTCGATAATAGCAACATTTAAGGAATGGAGATTATAATTGATGAATAATTTGCAAGCCCTTGGTGCACATATTAAGGGGTTATATTTATGTATGCAAATGAAGGTATTACACCCTATGGATGGGGATGGACTCTTCTCAAACCGGACATCAAAGTCTGGTACGGAGAGAATGTTAACCGGTAATTAGCACACTAGCGTAATCTGTAGTTGGGTTTGCTGAAATGTTTCTCAGAACTGTTGATGTTATTGCATCAGCCAATACAAATGTTCCACTTAAACCAAGTGAAGTTATGTTGAAGCTCAGTGTCTGGCACTGTTAAAAGAGGCCAGGTATTTCCATATACACTGAGACATCTGTTCATTCCCTTTCATTTCAATGGTGGTTGCTCATCTACAATATTTAGCCAGTAGCCGTCTTTGCTTTACAGACAAACAGTTGGATTTTTTAAGATCGTTTTAAGTCATAAACAGAGCAGCAGGTAAATAACATCCTGATTGACATCACTGATTGGCTGATAGCACTATGACAATGCACACAGTCTCAAGCCCTTGACTAGTATATAAAAACTCCTTGCTCCAGGCTAGTGCATAAGCTATGATGTCAACAACAGCAGACAGGATAGATATATATTTGTTGTGAGGTATATATAATATATATATACAGTGGGGCAAAAAAGTATTTGATACACTGCCGATTTTTTTCAAGTTTTCCCACTTACAAAGAATGGAGAGATCGTAATTTTCATCGTAGGTACACCTCAACTGTAAGAGACAGAATCTAAAAAAAAAAATCCAGAAAACACATTGTATGATTTTTAAATAATTAATTTCCATTTTATTGCATGAAATAAGTATTTGACACAATAGAAAAATAGAACTTAATATTTGGTACAGAAACATTTGTTTACAATTACAGAGGTCAGACGCTTCCTGTAGTTCTTGACCAGGTTTGCACACACTGCAGCAGGGATTTTGGCCCACTCCTCCATACAGGTGTTCTCCAGATCTTTCAGGTTTTGGGGCTGTCGCTGGGCAACACAGAGTTTCAGCTCCCTCCATAGATTTTCTATTGGGTTCAGGTCTGGAGATTGGCTAGGCCACTCCAGGACCTTGAACTGCTTCTTACGGTAGCGATCTTTAGTTGCCCTGGCTGTGTGTTTGGGGTCATGGTCATGCTGGAAGACCCAGCCACGACCCATCTTCAATGCTCTTACTGAGGGAAGGAGGTTGTTGCCCAAAATCTCACGATACATGGCCCCATCATCCCATCAATACGGTGCAGTCGTCCTGTCCCCTTTGCAGAAAAGCACCCCCAAAGCATGACGTTTCCACCCCCATGCTTCACGGTTGGGATGGTTTTCTTGGGATTATACTCATTCTTCTTCCTCCAAACACGTCGAGTGGATTTTATACCAAAAACTTCTATTTTGGTCTCTTCTGACCACATGACCTTCTCCCATGCATCCTCTGGATCATCCAGATGGTCTTTGGCAAATTTCAGACGGGCCTGGACATGTGCTGGGTTGAGCAGGGGGACCTTGCCCACGCTGAAGGATTTTAATCCATGACGGTGTAGTGCTTTACTAATGGTAACTGTTGAGACTGTGGTCCCAGCTCTCTTCAGGTCATTGACCAGGTCATCCCGTGTAGTTCTAGGTTGATCCCTCACCTTTCTCAGGATCATTTATACTCCACGAGGCGAGATCTTGCATGGAGCCCCAGTTCGAGGGAGATTGACAGTCATCTTGAATTTCTTCCATTTTCTAATAATTGAGCTAACAATTGTTGCCTTCTCACCAAGCTATTTGCCTATTTTCCTGTAGCCCATCCCAGCCTGGTGCAGGTCTACAATTTTGTCCCTGGTGTCCTTAGACAGCTCTTTGTTCTTGCCCATAGTGGAGAGGTTGGAGTCTGATTGATGGAGTGTGTGGACCGTGCTTTATTACAGTAAAAAGTGCAAAACAGGTGCAATAATACAGGTAATGAGTGGAGGACGGAGGGCTCTTAAAGCCAAACTAAAGGTTCTTCAGAGCCAGGAGTCGTGGGAGTGGTAGGTGATCACATACTTATTCATGCAATTAAAATGGAAATTACGTATTAAAATCATACAATGTGATTTCCTGGATTTTTGATTCTGTCTCTCACAGTTGGGGTGTACCTACGATGAAAATTACAGATATCTCCATTCTTTGTAAGTGGGAAAACTTGAAAAACCGGCAGTGTATCAAATACTTATTTGCCCCACTGTATAAAATAGTGATATTGTGATTTTCCTTAGACATTTTGTAACAATGTGAAACACTTTACTATCACTTTTGAGCAATGTATCGTGTCCTTAATATATATTTAAATCTTTTTAATCTTATAAAATTCTGCTGATATTATAACAATCAAATACATAAATAAATAAATAAAATAAATAATCAGACTGACCCAGTTTGTTTGGTTGTTTGTTGTTATTATGTTGGTGTACTGACTATTATAAAGTTCAGAAAGTGTTTTAGCGATATCTGTGTCTTTTTGGTTGGCTTTTGACTGCACATAATTGCATAAGTTACACTTTTCACCATGTAAACATTCACAGTGCAAGGTGAAAATGTATGTAAACACTTTAAGAATTGGTTGACTGTATTTTGGCAGCTATAAATTGAACTCCACCAAACTTTTCCTCTAATTTTGGATCCAATTTGCAGAAATTAAGCGCATACAGAGTATTTTTACGAAATCACTAATTTCTGCAGTAGCAGACCAGCACAAGGGAGTGTTTCCTCAGCAGTCTCACTAATCCTCTCAGTCTGCTTCCACATGCACACTCTGTCCGCACTGAAATATGCTAATATTAAGCCGAACAGGTGTAGGGGAGAAAGGCCAGCCTGTTTGGACACATTTACTAAGAAAAACAGACTCTTTCACACTCCTCAAGGTCATGCAGATGGAAGACACTTCCTGTGATTGGGAGATACAGCGTGACACGGGTGTTACCTGTAATCAGGCACGTGCACACATAGACATAAAAGGGGGCTTGAGCACCTGCCCTTTTTCTTCCTCGAGAGAAAGTGCCCTTTTTTTCTGGGGAGTGTCCTTTTTTTTGATAAATAGATATGTGCGGCATTTGTGTGTGTGTGTTTCTGTTTGCTCACAGCTTTCCCTGTCAAACTAATAAAAAATCAAAATATCAGGCAGTGGTGGACAGTAACGTAGTAGTTTTACTTCATTACTGTACTTATTAAGTACATTTTTCAAGTATCTGTTATTTACTGGAGTAGTTTTATTTTGAGTAAATTTTGCGGAAACTCCATTAAAGCGCAATGGAGGGGAAAATGCGGCCCAATCAATCATTCGTTCCCTGCATGTCTTATCAACAGCATGCATGTTTGTCACATATAATGTTCATGCTGTGGAAACCAGAGCATGAAGCTCCACGGCGGTACACACCTGTCAGCCGTGTTCCCTTGAGGGATCTTAAAGTCCATTATATTGAGTGTTTGGCATTAAAAAAGCCTTATCTATGCTAATGAAAGTGTTGAAATATAAATTATAATACAAAAAAGGTCAGGTGGTGCTGCTGCAAGGGTTTCCTGCTAAGCTGCCTTCACAGACATTATAGTTTAAATATTATTCATATAGCCATATACGCATGGAGAAATCATGGGGCGAATGAGTCACTTAGCTAATATCTTGCATTGTCATAAAAATCGGCTGGTGGCAGTTTGGTAAACTGCCTATGGCAAGTCTTATTTAAAAATACACTATTCCTCAGGAACACTTGTTTCGCATCATTAGCAATTGGATTAAGAATTCCCTTTGTGCTTTTTGCCATATTTTCCTGTGAAGTATAATCTTTGAAAACATTTTTTTTCCTTTCTTTTTTTGAAGGTGAAGGTGTCTAATCTGTAAGGTATTTTGATATGAGGCGCAGCAGCAAACCTGAAGCGACAAAGATTTGAACTATAAAAGCAAATCCCCGCTGAGCCTTCATGCAAAGCCAAACCTGATGTGGAGAAGATGAGGATAAATGTATTTAGTGAGGCAGATCGGACAGGTAAAGGGAGTGATCATCAGGTGTTTTTACAGCCAGAACATGAAAGCAGTGTAGATATTATAAGCCTGGCTAGCTATCTGTGTCTCACATAGATTATTTACAGGGATACGTTCACATTGATGTGTAAACAAATTAGCACAGCGGCCACCTTCGTAGAGGAGATTTAGCGAGCAGGAATTACAGTATATCTTCCGTCAAATGTGTTTTTAGGAAACCACTGCTTGTTAAAAACATTGGGAATTTGGAAAAGTTGCAAAAGTGCATGGCTGCCTTGAAAATTTGAGCTGTTATAATGCCTGTGGATAAACTAGTAGAGCTTGACGCCAACAACGTCAAGGTCGTGGGTCATTTTCAGGGATAAAATAGATAGCTTGAATGATCTGTGAGTCATTGTGAACAACAGTGTATGCCAAACACTTCGATAGTTAGACAATGGCTTAACTTGATACAAAGTTAGCAGTGGTTTTAGTTTACAGTGACCTGAAGGGTTTTAAACTGTAAATGTGTTGCTGCTAAACTTAATACTGTTGTACATTTGACATTCTAACATTCTCATTTTGGTTAAAACATGCATTATTTATTTATTTAAATTAGTGTTGGTTTGCTACAGTCCACTTTTTGCAGCTTTATTGTGGTTTTAGTAATGATGATTATTCATTCTCTCTCTGATCTTTAAATTAACAATTTATGTTTGGAAATCCATCAGGGCAGAATGAATACTCAAATAAGATATTCTTAATTGATTGAATCTATAGCATTTTGCAGTTTAAAATCCAATTTACTGTGTGTGTGTGTGTGCGTGTGCGCGCATGAGTGCGTGTTTGTGTGTGTGTGTGTTTGTGTTTTTGTGTGTGTTTGTGTTTGTGTGTGTATGTGTATGTGTGCGTGTGCATTTTTCCATATTTATAAGATGTAGAGTACTGGTAAAAAATTCATTTGATGTGTTGTGGGAATATTTTTGCCCACGGAATTTACAAAAGGTTGGATACTTTTCTTTTTTTTTTATTAGTATCAATTCATATTATTATTAGTAGTATTATTATTAGTTAGTATTAGTTAGCAGAACACCTCACCTCTTGTGTGAAACCTGTAATATCACACAACACATATATAGATAAGAGATATATATCTATAAAAATATATATATATAGGAGAGATATACATATATATAGAATATACATATGTATATATATATGTATAGTTAAATTAGATATCTGACATATAAGGTATATAACATTTTATATATATACATATATATATAATTATATATATATATTATATATATATATATATAATATATCTATGATATAATATACATCTATATCTATATACATACATAGATATTGTATCTCACATATATATATATATATATACTATATATATATAATATAATATATATATATATATAGATATTATATAATATATATATATATACATATAAAAATATAGATATCATTATATATATATTACATATAACAATTATATATATATCCTACAGATAGATATATGCTATTTGATATTGCATAATTTTTCAACTGTTTTCATGCTAAACGTGATGCTATTTTACATTTGGCAGTTCAAGCTGCACATTCTGTTGAAAAATTGGCATTTTTTATTCATGTAATCACTGGGGTTTTCTGCAGTGCATTTCTGGGGGTTAAAGAGGTGACGTTGTACACAACATGTAACTTTTTGTCAGTCCACTTATTGTGTTCATCAAAGCTCAAAATTAAATTTTCTGATATTTAAATGAATATTTTGGCAATCCATCAGGGCAAGCTGAATACTCAGTAGGATTTTTAATATGTAAATATGCTCTGTCATATGTTAATATGCTTACGGTTTTCGCCAGGGGCGGATTTAGTGATTTGCGGGGCCCCAGGCAAAATACAGGAATGGGGCCCTATACAATTTCACACATCTACAAACTTGAGGTTTCTTTCACTGTTGCTTGCTGCTGCACGACCGTGTCCCATAGTTGTGTCCAATCTTTTAGATTTTTATAAATAAATGATTTCTTTAATGTTGTAAATCCCTTTTTCATATTTAAACAGGTTATGCTAGTATTAGAGTAGGTTGGACACTAGGTGGTGCGTTGGGGTAATTTTCACTATGCAATTGTCTACACAACGCAAAGCTGTCTAATTCTAAACTTTAAAATATAAATTTATTTTAATTGCACATTTAAATTAAACTGAAGGAAATTATACATTTACAAGGTTAAGGATTATTTCAACCAAACATGAAGCGTGCCTGTGTGGAAAGTGACTGTGCATGGTCCTTCTAGGGTCTTTCACAAAAACGAGTGAGCGCCGTTTAAAAAAAAATAGGCCCTAATAATATGCACTGTTGCTTAGTATTAAATTATAGCTTCAGATGCATGATATTTTCATTTGTAGGGCCCTATGAAATCCGTTTTATTTTTCAAAATTAGCCTAAGTGTATTTTTGGTGGAGTGAGCTGTCTTAACTGTGGCTTGTGTACTACAAACACATACCAGCTTCATCACTATGTCTGTCATGCGACTCTGTTGCCCTTTCGGGCTTGAAATGATGGTAAAACTAACAACATTATTAACTGTCTTTACATTTATTTTGAAAGCTGAAGATCGCGATTATGGTAAGGGGCGTTACAACACGAGTGCTTGCGGTGTTCGGCCAATAAAAATGCACTGGGTCAGCTGGCCAATAAGAGCAGACTGAGCTTGTCGGAAGGAGGGACTTTGTAGAAAACCAAGCGTTTGAGAGAGGCGGGGAATATAGGACCTACAATAATGTACAGTATCTTAAAAATTTGTTTTTTGAACATTAAAGCATGTCAACTTATTCTGTTACACCAAATACACAAAAAAATAATGATCTTTAAAATAGCATTATATGACCCTTTAAATAATAAATGAATTAATTAATTTTATATTTCAAGTAGATCTTTTTACCAATAACTTTAAAGGAGTCTTTGCTACTGCATATGAACGATCTTCTTTAGAATCAGGCTTCATGAATCAAATCAATCTGACAATCACTGCAGTTCAGACAGAGAGAGAAAGACATGCATACCAGAGCACGAGTAATCTCAGCAGTTCTTTTGTGGTGGAAAGCTGTACCATCCTGACAAACGTAACCAGGCAAGCTGAAGGGGCTGCGTTATGAAGTAGTGTGTTTGTCAGATAGGGCTGGACAGTGCTCAGGCAAACCCAAAGCTCCAAACAACTGACAAAACAGCAACTTGATAATATAAAACCCAGGCCACCACAAGCATAACAGCTCTGTCAAAAACAGCATGGGACACCAGAATGACCCTCAATAGCGTGTTACAGGGATGATGTATTTTTGTAGGCCAAAATCATGAAACGAGTTAGCATTTTAGTACTTTCTGTTCTATTGTCAAAGGGTTTTTTTGAATGGTTTTTGGTTAAATGGCGGAAATAATGTGGTTACCACAAGCTTGTGTTTGAAAGCTTTTACTTGTCTTGAAACAGGCAGTTGATAACATGTGGCTAAATGAGACTAAATAGGTTGCTGGGGACATTAAACTTAATCATGCTGAACAGGTAAAGTCACCCACTGAGTAGACCACTTTTATAGCCCCATTTTATTCAAATTCAGTAAACTATTCTAAATCTAACTTTCATAGAAACTATGTATATATCTATAGTTCATTTATAGGCTATGTTTCACTTTTTTTTTTTTACTTCTGCCGATTGTACTTAAGCTTCATAATTCATAAAAGTCGTGTTCATATGCGAAAATAATCATGAGGAATCATGTAATAATCATAAACTTGTGTTGTTCACAGAATTTATTTTCTGCAATAATCCAAAAGCCAATGGAAAAATCCTATTGGGTTTTAATCAAATGAACCAAGGTGATGCTGACTGGAGCATCACTTATCTAGGAGATAACGAAATATTATGGATAGAGAACCCGTATTTTTGGAAGCAACTGTTTTTAGTTTTTAAGCAAAAATGCAGCTTTTAAAATGGAGTCGTGTGGATTATTGTGATGTTTTTATCAGCTGTTAATTTTTAGGTAAACTAGTGTAAATTAATCTGTTCAAGTGTAGTGTAGTTTTGTTAGTAACTTGTTAAACTACTTTTCCAAACTTTTGGACTTTAGCTTAAATCTCGAGTATATCCTAACCATGAGAAGCAGATCAAATTGTGTTCCTTTTCTACGGTGGCCGAGAAGTGCAAAACAAATCACAATTCTGAAAATAAAATAACAAATTACAAGCAAATGCAAGTCTAAAAAACAAAATAACAATTCAGAAAACAACAACAACAATTCAGAAAACATTATAACAAGTCAGTAAACACAACGACAAATCAGACAAACCAATTTACAAGTCAGAAAACACAACGAAAAATCAGACAAACAAAACGGAAGAGGTAGGTATAGTTTGAGAAAGCGCCATTGGTTTGGGATTACTCACCGTTGATTGGACGAGACATCTGTCAATCAACGTATACAGGAAGAACCAGCCGAAGAACAGCAGAGTCGTGGTAGAAAGTTCGGAGATGGTATTAAAGTAGATCAGTTTAAATGTATTGTATGAATTGCCCTTACTATGGAATAAAAAATATGGGGGGTGTTTATTTACATTTAGTTAAATGTGGCCGTAAAGCCAGTGGCACAGATGGATAAGCGCGTGTTGTTGGCTTTTTGACGCGATCGACCCGGGTTCGATCCCGCCTTTTGCCAAACTTTTTTTTCCTCCTTTTTCAAATCTCGTATTAGCAATGGACTCTATTTACACTAAGTGAAAATAGCAAATTTTCTTAGCGATATATGCTATTTACACTAAGTACAAATACCTATTACACTATGTTAAAATAGCAGGATTTACTACTATTTACACTACTTAATGCAAATAGTGGCAATTATCAGCACCTCAGTATTGTATAGTACATTATAAAACAGTATGCAATAACGTATTGAGTGTAAATTATAATTATAATTTTAATTATTAAATGGATGCCACCTTATTGGTACAATAAAGCCCTCCCTACACCTACCCTAACCCTGCCCCATACTTTATTTTCAACTTTTTGATTATTTCCTTTAATTTTTATTGAAAATAAATGCCTTTTACGATGTGATACGAGATTTGAAAAAGGGAGGAAAAAAGAGTTTGACTAAAGGCGTGATCGAACCCGTCAAGAAGCCAACGACAAGCGCTTATTCATCTGCGCCACTGGAGCTGATGATTAACAGCCACATTTAACTAAGTGTAAATAGACACCCCATATTTTTTATTACATAATAAGGGCAATTCATACAATACATTTAAACTGAGCAACTTTAATACCATCTCCGAACTTTCTACCACGACTCTGTTCTTCGGCTGGTTCTTCCTGTATACGTTGATTGATAGATGTCTCGTCCAGTCAGCGTTGAGTAATCCCAAACCAATGGCGCTGTCTCAAACTATACCTACCTCTTCTGGTTTGTCTGATTTGTCGTTGTGTTTTCTTACTTGTTATTTTGTTTTCGGATTTGTCGTTGTGTTTTCTGACTTGTTATAATGTTTGCTGAATTGTTGTTGTGCTTTCTGAATTGTTATTTTGTTTTTTAGACTTGCATTTGCATTTGTAATTTGTTATTTTGTTTTCTGAATTGTGATTTGCTTTGCACTTCTCGGCCACCGTATTTTTCACTTTGCAGAATACCAATAAATACTTTCGGGTAATGATGACAAAATCTTGTTTGTGTTGTATTTACAGTATAGTTTGTACTCCATTAATTTGTATTCTTAAATGATATGAAGTGCATACAAGAATATGGCTGAGAATCTGGATGTAAGATTTTAAGTTATAAATTTAAATGGGAAAAAATTAGTTGAGTCAAATTAAAACATTAAAGCAACTTCAGGAATACACGAGTTGTGCCAAATAATTTATTTAAAGTTTGGCTGGTAGTTCATCCACTGAAATTGAATAAACTCAAAAATGCTTTGCAGCCAGTTACTTTATTATTATTTTTTTAAAAGTTAACTTTTTATTTTTTACAGTTTGGAAGTAGCTTCTCCAACACTGACACGCGCACAAAATGCATGATAGAGCTAGGGACCCGTCCTGAACCCAGTAGGCTTCTGCAGAATTCAAAACAGAACCTCTTCTAATTGCCTGTCTGTCTGCGTTGTGATCTCCACACCTGCATTATCCGAGACAGAATCTTCCAGAATGGTCGACAGTCAGTCTGTCGTCCCCACTGAGCCCGAGAAGCGGGATGTGGAAGGAGCTACTGCCACCGAAGATACGTCACACTGATTGCTTTGCGTTTGCCGGTGTACATTAACGATGGCCCATGGCAGCTGGCATTCTCACAGACCACTGCATGGAAAATGAACCGATTTTCGGATTTAATTACCCACGATGGATTTTACCCCTTCTCTCTCTGTTCCTATCCTCTTAGCAGCCAGAAAACATTTATTTCGAAAACAGGACAAGACAAATGACAAGACCACGGCCGTCCACCCCATTCCTTGGCTCAGTCCGTGCGTTCGTGTTCATTTTAATCCAATGACAATGGATGATTCATTAGCATAGCTGAATATGTGCATTTGGACCAATGACAGCTCGGATCTCCGCTGCAGCTGTTGCTGTTGCTTGATATCATTCCCTTTTGCATTTCAAAAACTTCCCGTGATCTCTTTGCACTTCATTTAAATGAAAATGTGTGCGCCGTCCTCCGCAATATTTCTAAAGCTTGTAATTTCTGCATTTGCATTTCTCTTTGTCAATATTTTGTTGTCATGCTATTATACAGTAAGTTAGACATTAAGATAAGACGCTGGTGACAAGACCTTATGTCTAATTATTTGCTGTGTGAATAAAGGTCTCGGATGATTAGTGTTTGTTTTAGACAGTTACTTTGTTTCAAACAATTTATTGAGTTGTCTTCCAAAATATGTTTTTTTGTTGTTGTTGTTGTTTTTTTAATCTAGGGCTGGGCCAGTTATTTAGAATCATTGCAATACAATAATAGTTTATTCATATTTAATGTAATTTTTTATTAAATTTTTTAATTTTTTCATTGATTTTTTATAAATTATTTGTTCAGGTTTAAGTTTTGGTATTTTAGCACAAGTTAAACAAAATACAAAGTATCAGCTTGGATTAAATAACTATTTTATGTAGTTTGTTAGTTATTTAGTTTTATTCAGTTAACTGTTTTATGGTTTTAGTTTTAGTTACCTATAATAACCCTGGGCTAAGTGAAAATAAATTTTATTTTCAATGACAATTTTGCCTTCCAAAGATTATGAAAACAAAATTATCAAGATAAAACGATTAAAACAAGATAAAAAAATGAAATTGAGACAAATTATTGTGCTGCATTCAGTCGTTCAATTCAATTTATTTAGCTCATTTATCTTTACAATTTTTAAATTACATTTCTTTTTCAGCTGAATTATATTTAAAGTTCAAGGAAATGCATTGTTTAAAAATGTTGTATCATATTTATAAGTCAATAATGCAACAATGAATAAGTTTGATAATCACATTTAAAGTGATAGTTCACCCAAAAAATGAAAAATCTGTCAACATTTACTCACCCTCATGTCATTTCAAACCTGTAATACCTTCGTTCATTTTCGGAACACAAATTAAGATATTTTTGATGGAATCTGAGAGCTGTCTGACCCTGTGTAACGGGGCTGACGAGACGTGAGACGTGTGGATCCATCTGCAAGCTTTTATTAAAAGAGACGTGGTATAACAGGCAGGGTCGAACAATGGCAAACAGGTATATGGCGGGCAAAAACACAAGAATAGTTCTAGGGTTAACGTAGGTCAACGATCGACAGACAGAATCACAGGGGCGAGACTAGAGGGATAAATCCAGGGAGGCAAAACAAGGAAGAGCAGAGAACCGCAAAAAAAAAGGCAAGGCAAGGCAAAACAAGGAAAACACGGAGACTCTGAAAGGGGTGCAGGCTAAACAATACTTAGCAGAGAATGGCAGTTTGAGTGGGTTTTATATAGTGAGTGAGGTGATTAGAAAACAGCTGTGTGCAATGAGTGCAATTCAGTGCAGTGTGCAAATCGTGCAAAAAATGATGGGATATGTAGTCCGGGGTGCTATGCAACTGTTTGAGTTGTGCGAGAGTCAATGTAATGGAAAAGGTGACATCTGGTGGTGAAATTCGGCAAATTCGGACACCCTGTAGACAGCAACGCATGAAATGTTCCAGGCCGAAAACCGTAGCAAGGAGATTGTTAACATAATCCTGTGAATCAGTGTTGACATCAGTAAATCCATCGTGACATCAGCTGTCGCCTCTGGCTTGCTTAGTTGGGGACACTTCATTTCCAGCTATATCGTTGGCATGCTTGCAAAGATACGATTTAAACTGAGCTGGATGTTGACATCACTGAATTGAATGATGAACTATTGTCATTTTGCATTATTGACACACTGTTTTTCTAATTAATGCTGTTCAGTTGCTTTAACACAATCTGTATTGTTAAAAGCGCTATATAAATAAAGGTGACTTGACTTGACTTGTTTCATCCGCAATTATACGAAGCTATGAGAGCTAAGAAAAAAAAAACGACTTTACTGTCACGCCGGATCTGTTTCCTACATTGTTGTGATTTGATCTGAACGGAAACAGCGTATCCATGTGACGCAGCTGACACAGAACAGCCAAACTACGAGTTACTCAGTGGATATTCTCCAAAACGCCGCTACGGTGATGCGAAGAGACGAATTGTTGAATAAAGTCGTTTGTTTTTTTATTCTTTTGCGCACAAAAAGTATTCTCAAAGCTTCGTAAAATTACGGTTGAACCACTGATGTCACATGGATTATTTTACCGATCTCCTTGCTACGTTTCTGGACCTGGAAACATTTCAGTTTTTGGGTGAACTATCCCTTTAATGTGATTATTCATAGACTTTTGAACTTATAAATAATAATAAAACATTTTTAAACAATGTATCCTTTAAAATAATCAAATTTTGTTTCGTTGCAGTCTGAAATTAAGACAGACAGTTTTTGTTTTATCCAGCTGTATTTACACAGTGCAACTTATAACATCCAAGGTGAAATATGTATAACACTAACCATGTTAGGGGAAAAAAAAAAAACAGATACAGAGGCTTTAATTACAGCCGGGTATGTTGGGATGATATGACCGTAGGCTCTACTAGACTTTGCAATATTTGCCTGCTCTTCTTTGCAGAACTGCTCAAGTTCAGTTCAATTTGATGGTGGAGCGTGTGGGACATGCCGTAGCCAGCTATGAGGTCACCGTGCTGGACCTCGGTTAAATTTTCTTTTTGGTCAAAAAATAAAAAAAAGGGTCCATTGTTCCAGTGTAATAGCCATATAGTCTGAGTCATAATAGGAATACCTGTACTTACTACAAAGGTTAGGGTTCGGGGATTGGCGGTTAATTGCATGTTATAGGCTATACTGTTATTTATAAAGTTAAGTTCATGGAACTGTAACAAGGACAACTTAAAAAATAAAGTGTTACGATGTGTTCTCTAAATGAATAATCTGCCTGTTTTAAAGCTACTCTATATGGTGTCTGCAAGTATTTTAAGTTACAGTTTGCAAGAAAGTTTGGTAACGCTTTAGATTACAACCCACAAAAGAACTATGTAAGTATACTGAATTTATGGTGTATGTTTCTGTAATTATAGTGTACCTATAAAGAACATACGTGTGTAGGTATAAGGGAACAATGTGTTACGTTTGGGTAATAAGGGGGTAACAACCAGATATGCAACCTGCAAAGAACTGAGTAAGTAAACTGAAGTTACAGCGTAACTTTTTTGTAATTACAGTGTACCTATTCAGTAACTCCGTGTAGGTATAAGGGAATAATATGCGAAATTTGTGGAATAAAGGGGTAACAACCTGTAAAATTACAAACCATTTATACTGTAAGTATTTTGAAACTAAGAGGTGCTTAATCTAATATTACGTGGTATGTATGGCCTAAAAAACAATCTTATGTTCGGAAATGATTTAGAAAGACGATATATAATTTTTATAATTTGATATTGGTATGGTATACAGGCGAGTGATAGGTAGTTTTTAAACATGAGAAGGTACACATTCTTATAAAGGACGGCTGTGAGATTACATGAACAACAAAAACACGGGCATCTAGTGAAAGATGAGTTTATGAGGTTTCTGCAATGATGTGTATAAATTCACAAGTCTACTACCTTTGAAAAGATTATTCGTCGATTTCCAGCAATTCACCCCAGCAACTTCTCAACACCCCCACTGTCACCAAATAAATTTGCATGATATACATCAAGGTTCAATGCAGATTAAAACAAGTTTACCTCTTTCAAGCTGTTCGCAGAAAAAAACATCATGATACAACATTTGTATTTAGTGGATGGTATATGTGTGTTTTTTGATAGGCAAAAAAAAAATTTAGAGGGTTTAAATTTGGCCATCGACCAATTAAATTTTAAAACTAGTGCAATATTTACTCTGTAATTCTGTCAAATATAAATGTTCTGTGTTAAGTTTTCCAATTGTTCCCACCTTGTTCCATGTAGTTACAGGGTAAATAAACCATTTGCGGGCTGTAAATTAAAGTGGTGCTTTGTTCCCCCCTTGTTCCATGTAGTTACAGGGTAAATACAACATTTGCGGGCTGTAAATTAAAGTGGTGCTTTGTTCCCCCATTGTTCCATGTAGTTACAGGGTAAATACAAAATTTGCAGGCTGTAATTTAAAGTGGTGCTTGTTACCTCCTTGTTACATGTAGTTACAGTGTAAATACAACATCTGCGGGCTGTAAATTAAAGTGGTCCTTTGTTCCCCCCTTGTTCCATGTAGTTACAGGGTAAATACAACATTTGCGGGCTGTAAATTAAAGTGGTGCTTTGTTCCCCCCTTGTTCCATGTAGTTACAAGTGGCTACAACAAATTGCTCTGAAACGATTGTTTATACATTAGGTCATACATACATACATTATATATCAGGTAATGTATCAATAAACATGGTGGACTGTTTTATTTAATTCAAATATTGTTTGCAATTTACTATAGGCCTACTGCTGGGTTAAATAAAAAAAAAATTTAAAATTAAAATCCCACACAATATGACAACAGTAACAACACAGGCAACAGATTAAAATGTATTACACCAGTTCAGAAAAAAAGCAAAGCAACTCCATACTTATACAGATTATACAGTTAAACCAAATTCTTTTGAAAAGCTTGTTTAAGGATAGATTTTGTTCAATTTGTTCATGTTTTTCACCCACTGACTTAATGACTAGTTGATTAACTAATAATGACTAGTTAAACTATTATGGCCAAACCATCACGCCAATAAACACACAGTAATAAACACTGAAAGTCAAGATTAAACTGTGTATTATAGCGAACTGACAGGATTTTACCATCTTTGATTTACCGTTTTGATCCACGTCCTCAAGCACCATTTTGACTAACATATTTCAGTTCCCGGTTTTACCGCTCATCAGTCGCTGCTAAATGTTGCTGTGAGAACATACTCGAACAAAACCTCCCGTTTGAAAAGAACACTTCCAGTCAGTTTCAAACATATCTCTGCTTTTCTCTCTCTATCTGTTTTCTTGTATTTTCTAAACATATCATGTCTCATGCAAGCAAACACGGAAGAAAGTCTCATGCGCCATTCCAGCTGTTTCCAGTTCGCGCTCACCACATTCACTGCTGCAGTTTTAAAGGAACACACTCCAGACAGTTTCAAAGTTGTCCCTCGTCTGCGCTTCGATTCGTTTTCTCCTATTTTCCACACATGTTCCCGTCTTAAGCACCGCAAACACGGATTTCGCCACACACAGAGCCGTTCACGTTTGAACTCACGTGACTTGCTGCATGCTCTCATTCACGTCCTCCACATTCATAACCCAGCAACATCGGGTTATTACTGATATCAACCCAAATTGGGTCAAATCAAGCCAGCTTCCTAACCCACAGTCTCAACCGAGCGTTTGGATTGAAACAATTACCAGCGTGTTTTATATGTGTAGGCTATAAAAAAGTACACAGTGTATGCTTTTGCTTAACTGCTTGTGAATATAAGATTGTTAGGTCATACATACCACGTTATATTAGAATAAGCACCTCTTAGTTTCAAAATACTTACAGTAGAAATAATTTGTAATTTTACAGATTATTACTCCTTTATTCCACAAACTTCGCATATTGTTACCTTATACCTACATGGAGGTACTGAATAGGTACACTGTAATTACAAAAAAGTTCAGTACATTGTGGGTTGTAATCTAAAGCGTTACCGAAAGTTTAGTGCCTGTGGTATGAAAATGAGCTCTGCGAGATGCTGGCAGAGTGAAGAGGCTTGAGAGAACTGTGAGATGTATCCATCTCTTGACTTGTGCCTGTCCACGAGTTTATCCTGGAGATATTTCGACAGTGCCTTACCACCCATAGTTGACTGTTTGCTTCAGTTGCACTACCAAGGACTGAAATGCTCCAGGAAAGCTCTTTTCATGCTGAGCTAATCAAAATGACCACAGCTGATCACAGTTGAAAGTCAGATGGTGTTGTGTGCCATTGAGAAGGTGATTAGCTACACTTGATTGAGTTTACAAGTCATTTTTAGGAGGGAGGTGATCCTTTTTCCAACTCAGTGATTCTGTTTTTTTTTTTTTTGAAATGGTGGTGTTATAATTCATTTGGGTGTGTGGTGTGTGTGTGTGTGTGTGTGAATATTCATGGCTTTATGATATAGACACATGACAGCACACAACTTCAGTTGACAGAACGTGTCCTGAAATATAATTGGACATATTAGTTTTACCTCAGCTGATATGTCATTTCTCTTTGCCTCAAGGACAACCTAAGCAAAAGTAACTCTTATCCCACTCGTCCATTTGTTCATTAGGTTTGCAGCAGTAATACAGCAGTCCTGTTGTTATTACTCATTAATTTATTTAATTAGAATACTTAATTTCAATGTCTTTTCATTTCAAATCACACTCTCAGTGCCCTGTGGACACATTCTGGGGTGTTTTTCACTCCACACACTGCTGTTGCTAAACTGACAGCATTAATTGGGAAATGATGCAACCTGTTTTGTTTGGTGATTAGTCGTGTTACCATCTGGACTGTTTTCTGCAGAGGAACCCTCACACATGAGTGAGCGAAATGTGCCACCAAAAACTGCTTCACGTCACACAGGCCACACTCGCACTATCACCTTCAACAACACCCCTGCAAAGCATAACAGAAATAACAAAACACCAGACTGTTTGGAAGAATATCTCAGACAAAACCTTGCGATGCATTGTTTTTTCAAAGTGAGCTCTATAGCACCAAAATGTAGCTGTACATTTGTATGAATGTCTTTGCATTATAAAAAATTTAATATAAAACCAAGTGTCATCTGCAAACAAATGATGCTACTTTTTTTGCACAATTATCTGGCCAAGATATCCATAAAAATGCTTTCTCCAATGAAAAAGTTCCTCCTCTGTTGTCCTCTCACATCGAAATAAACCAACATATTTGTTTAGAACTGTTTTGGACTGTTTTCGCTTATAAACAATGCTTGATCTGTGCATATTTCTCTCCTGATTCAGACAAGATGACTTTTCCACTGGATAAATCAATATTATGGATAGAGGAGTCATATTTTAGCTGGAAGCAACGTTTTGAAGTTAAAAAACATTAATGATGGTTTTGTTTCTCACAAACGTCTTTTCACTTCACAAGACATTAACTGATGGACTGGAGTGGTGTGGATTACTTGTGGATTATTGTGATGTTTTTATCAGCTGTTTGGACTCTCATTCTGACGGCACCCATTAACTGCAGAGGATCCATTGGTGAGCAAGGTATGTAATGATAAATTTCTCCATACCTATGCTCAAAGAAAAAAACAAGCTTATTTACGGTACATCTAGGCCAAATTTTCGAATGTGTCTAACTTAAAAAATGTTTTATTTTTCTATAACATAAATGCAACTTGATTCGATGTTTAGTTATCATTAATACATTAATACATTTTGCTTCTTGTACAACTTATTCAGTGCTATGTCACTAAATTTACATTATGAAACAGACAGCCAATTACAGAACGGATGAGCAGATTCTTCTCAATATGAATAAAAAACTACACAAACTGTGAAGCGCAATATCTGAGTGAATTACTTTAATGAGTCAATTATTTTCAGTGAATTAAAAAAGATACAGCACAACCCGTTGGGCACAATTGCCAAACGTTTGACTCTAACACCGTGTCCTAACCAGACTCTGAGACACGTTATTCAGAGTTTTTGTCCTAACCAGACAGCTGGAACAACAACATACTATAACTATAATGATGATCTCAGGTACTGATTATGTGCTTTATTTAATGTTAACGTGTCTAATGTGTGTTTGAATATCATCTTGCGTGACCTTTGTAACCTGAAAGCAACAATGGATTATTTACCTCAGATCTTGAAAATAAACTAGGCTAAAGAAATCATGAATGTTAGAACTGTGAACTCAGTGTGAACCCACAAGTGTATTCCATGACAAAGACCGTATCAGGCACTCAGTATGTATTTTTAAAGGGGTCCTATTATGCTTTTTCACTTTTTTAATTTTAGTCAGTGTGTAGTGTGTATGTTTGGGCATAAAAAAGATCTAGAAAGTTACAAATCTCAAAGTCCACTCCAAAGGGAGATATTTAGTTTTTTAAAAATCCATTTTCAAGAACTACAACGAACGGCTCGTTTGGACTACCGCGTTGGTTCAGCGACTTATGTGAGATTATAAGAGCGGCTATCAATCGAATTCATTATCCAAATAATTCCCGCCTACAGAAATTCGAATGGTTGGGGGGGGGGGGGGGGGGAGGTACGTGGTTAGACGCTGGTGAGTGAGTGATCCGACGAGAAGACGAAGAAGAAGAGCTGCTGTGCTGTAGCCTCAAATTTCTGGCATGTCTAGAACAGCGGTTCTCATTTCCAGTCCTCGCGTACCCCCGCTCTGTACATTTGTGTGTTTCTCTTATTGCTTCATATGTTTGTTATATTTGACTGTAAGTGCCCTGCGAAGTGGACATTACGGGATATTCCTTCATGATTCCAGTTTGAAGGGAGCGTATATGTTCCATACAAAGGGCATTTAAGTGTGCGAGACGTGAATTTAAATTGTATTTATTTACAGAGGTATATTATGTCCCACATCACGCTTCTCTAGTAAGTTTTGTTTGTGTGCGAAGACGCTGCAGGCAGGAAACAGTGGTTGCAATTTACTTTCTAACTCTGCTCCTGAGTATTATAACCCCAATTTGCTATAGTGTGCTGCGCATTTTACTGAGGACAGCTTAACACATGTGAGAAGTGCCGGATTCCCAAAAGCTTTTGTTGAAAGATGGAGCAAGGGGGCATGGCAGTACTGAAACACTGTTCGCCAATCACAACGCACTGGGAAAGCTAACCAATCACAACACATTTTGTTTTTCGGAAGGCGGACCTTCATCAAAGCCGGAACTAATCGAGCCGTTTGTGCCAGCCTGGGGAGAAAGGTATTGTAATAATGTAAATTATGTGAAAAATAATGCGTTTTTTCGAACCACCAAGCATGAGAGCAAGTTCTAGTACACCCCCAAAACAAAATCAAGACTTTGTAAAAGAGCATAATAGGACCCCTTTAAGCATGTTAAAATGGCTTATTATTTATGAATTAGACAACTAGAGGACACGCCAATGCTCCACTGTGATTTTTCATTGATTTTGTTGCAACTTGTAGCCTTGTCACATCTAGTGTGGACAGACAAATTGATTGTATCATAATTAGCAGTAGAATTTTGTTAATTTTTCTCAAATATGCATACTTTATAAGTACTAAAATAATAGTTAATGAAACCTGAATCATTCAGAGCCAGCAAATGTACTGTATGTAAAGTTTAAAGGATGGCGGGCAAAAATCTAATAAACATTGGAATCTAATAATCAGCTAATGAACGTTTCTAATGAATGACCAAAACGGCTTTCTTTGTATTGAAGTATTCCATTGGTTGGATTCATCTATCTTCCCCATTGTCATACTGTGACTATGAAGTAAACAAAATACCTTGATTCCAGCCTCTGTAGTGTCAATGTAAGTGAAGCCTTTCTCTGTCTATGACAGATACTTGCGAGGATTCGCAATGACAAGCATTCCAAGCTACTTATGAATTCTAAGAACAATCTGTCATAAATGTAGAGCATTCTGACCTTGACCTTGATGATTATGCAGGAAAAACCTGTCAGGCTGGAAAACTTTCTGTTACTGTTCATCTCAGTGCAGGGCTTGTTCTATTCCATATGGTACAACATCACCTTAAATGCATTTGTTTTTCTGCAAAAGCATGAAAAATAAATTGTCCTTCAGGTAGTGAACATATATTACACTTAAAAAAGTTATTTAATGGTTGTTTGCAGCACTTTACATAACAATAAATTATCAAGAGCCAGGTTTTTGAACCGGCAACAGTAGATCCTTTTGTGTTGTTCAGAAGAAAGAAAGTCATACGGTGCACAACAACATGGATGAGTAAATGATGATAGAAAAACTCAAAAAAGGTTCTACTTTGGCTGTAAAAGCCAAACTATTGTAGGATATCAGACCGAATCAGACAATCTAAGATTTGGTCAAACATTAGGAGCACAAAAATTCCACAGAGGCCCAAGACAACAGGATGTCATAAATCAGACCCGAGCATTAGCCAGTCTGAAGCAAGCCTAAACCCCTCTGTCACAGAACAGTTTTCAACATTAACACAAAAGAACACATTGACAATTCCAAGGAGATTGTCAATTTTGGGGCAAGTTATCAAGAATAATGGTCAAAAGAGATGAACAGCGTGACCGCCACATGGAAACATGTGATAGTGACCACGCTTCGGTGAATTTTCCTCACCGAAGACAGAGAACAGACTAAAATCTTACAGAATTTTACCTCTTGGTCTTCACAGAACGTATCTTACATTCACAGACAGGAACGGAAACTGCCTTTCCATGCACCTAAATGACACTAAAAGGACTCAAGCAACTAATCATGCTATATATATATAAATATCTCCATAGTATGTATGTACCCACGTGTGCTTATCAGGGTCTTAACTTTATTGTGATGTATTTAAACTATGGACTATTGAATAACTTCATATTCATGTTAGTATGTGTGTGTTTGAATCTTCATGCTTGAAACGTTTTTTCCAATCAATTCTTCGTCAAATGTATCAAATCCTTGTTATAGAAATCATGTCCAAAATAATACTCTACCAGAGCGGGAAAAACGCGGATCATGTGAATAATGAGATAACCGTTGATTTATGATATGGGGAGGAGGAAGAGACAAAACACCCGAGCACACGACATCTAAGTGGTCAAAGCACCATTTGGGTGTGTTAACAGCCCGGTTTAATAATAGAAACACATTCAAAATTTGCTTTTTGCTTTTTGTCTCTCGCTCGTGCTCGTCCTTCTTGCCTTATCAAGCCTTCTTGTTTTCTTTTAAATCATGCTTCTTTATTTTTGAGCATGCTCTGGCTTACAAGCCATCTCCTCCAAAACCATGAGGAGAAAAGCCACCTAGTCTCGTCAAACTTTACATCTATTCCTTTACTTTAGCTCTTTTCTTTTCCGTTGAGAGTTTTGTGTTCTGAGTTAAGCCTAACGCCGCATCTCCCAAAAGAGTGCTGTCTAAAACTTCAACTGCAGACCACAGCTCCGCGTCGCCAGCAAACGCCCAATCACTGGCTTCCCAAGACTAAACCTCCAGCCAATCAGCAACCTCGGGAACCCCCTTTTCGATGCAAACAGACAAGGGGGGGAACCCCACACCCGGATGAAGCAGTACCAGATTCTATGAACTGGTGCATTTAAATATAAATTGAACACTCATTGAGCAAAATCAATCACGGGTAAGTACGTGGTTGATGGTTGTTCAGATCTATGCAATTGAACATATTGCTGTAAACTTGGGATTTCACATTTTCATTCTCTTAAACTAATTATCTCCTCACTTTCTCTCTTTCTGCAAAACTTGTGTGAATGCGTGTGTTAGATTAGTATACATGTCTTAGATTTATCTAAAAGCCTTATTTATATTGAAAAGAGAAATATCTTGTGTTTTGTGCTAACAAGTTAATGTCTTAAACTGCAGATCTTGTTACATGTGCTAATTAATAATGTTTTCACTATATTTTGGATATAACATTAATATCCATTGCAGAATTGATGTTATATGGCCCGTTCAATGAATCGCTGGCCGTCTCGGTGATCAGCCGTAAAACAGCGATTCTGTCCTATTTCCCTTACATATTATTGGTGGAGTTCCCTTTAAAATCTTAAATGATTCCCTTTGAGCTAAATTGACCTGTTTCCCTTACACTAAGACATAAGTTGTATGGACCACTATTATTATGCTTTAACTGTGCTTTTGCATGAAGCCTGAAAGCAACAATCCCCATTCTTTGTAACTGCATGGAAAAGAGCGGCTCATGGTTCGCAACAACGATGATAGAAACAAGTTAAAAAAGGTTCTCCTTTGGCTTTAAAAACCAAACTGTACAAAAGACATGATATATAACAATTTAGAAATTGTATGGACCGATTTTATTGTGCTTTTATTACGCTTTCTCAGACTTGACAGTTCCAGTCCCCATTGTAATTGCATGGAAAAGAGCGGTTATTACATTATTCACAGTTTCTTCTTTTGTGTTGTTCAAAAGAAAGAATGTAATTTGGTCTGCAATAACAAGGGTCAGTAAATGATGTTAGAAAAAAAAGGTTCTTGTTTAGCTGTAAAAGCTGTTCTGGGAGCTTTAAGAGTAAATTGTCTTTGAGTGTGGGCTGAAGGTGGATCGCTCCATTGCTGATTATACAGCAGTGGTCTCATCAGTAGCCTCGTCTCTTATCTGAGTTCAAGCTGCATGTCTTCCTCGCATGTCCACATCATTCCTCTCCTCCAGACCATCTGTTCCATGTTGCCAATCTTTGGTGGTTGCCAGATCCTGCTTCCTTGATCCTCCGTTCTCTCACAGACTGCAGCTGAGAGGATACAACCCATTGTAACATCCGAGGTAATCCCAATTTTTGGCTTTCACTCTGAGAGGCACGATTAGAGGATGTCCTGCGAACTAGTGCTAATGTGTGTTCACCTGATCTCAGCAAAGGTGTCATGTATGTCTAACGTACAGTCGCTTAAAGAGTTAATCACTACGACTGTAAAATCGGGGGGGGCAAACATCACTTTTGAAATCAGTATATTTTTATTCGATTAATACAGTACTTAATATTTTGAATTAGCTTTTATTTTAAAATTCTTGGTTTTATTTTTAAGTTTAGTTAAATTTAGGTTGTATTCAATTGTAAGTGCTTTTTTTACTAGATTTAAATTTTTTCTTAATTTTACATTTGTTTTTATTTATGTTTTAGTAATTTTGGTACTTAAACCTATTTATTTCAGTTAGCTGTCAAAGCAATAATTTCTAATTTTTCATCCATTGTTTTATGTGATTTCAACTTCACTTCAGTTAGAAAAGAAAAAATGATTTTGAAAAGGAGAAAGGAGCTAAGTTATTGTATCTTAAACGTATCAATTAGTCCAAAGGTCATTGACATAAAAGAATGTATCATAAAGAAAAGGAAAAATCATTTAAAAGGAAAGTGAAATCTAGTTTAAACACATATGCCAGGTTCATAGACATGTACTTTGTATTTATGTTGGTTTCATAGGTTTTTGAAAAACTTTAAATATCATTTCAAAAAGCGCACACATCAAAATCATTATTATTAAAACAAACAAAAAAATGTTTTTACATTTATTTTGTAAGGTAATTTTTTTCATTATTATTAATTCATAAACATTAATATAGATTTTTTTTAGTCACATGACATGACATTTACAACTGAAACTATCCTTGCTTATAAGAAATATATTATTATTATTATATTATTATTATGGTACTATATAATGGTAAATGATGTTTAAAAAAACCATTAACTATTAAATCTAATGACAACTGTTGATACGATCTCTTTTAAATAATTTCATTATTTTAGGTAAACCTTTAATTAAAAGAATGAAATTAAATGAGCAATTAAAACATTCTCATGATAGAGGAAGTGTATTCATTGCATGTATAGAAATATTAATGTGTTTTGCAATAAATTAATAGACAGGACATATGATTAATGCTCGATACTTTAAATGAGAACTTTGTGTGAAGAACAGACCAGAAATCATCTATGCCCTCGTAATAGACAGCTGATCTTTTCTTGACTGGCTGAGTTTGCTTGTGGATCACCTCCAGGTGTTCCTTTGTTAGTTTATGACAGTCACATCCCCGAACTGACTGAGCCGGCTCCACACTGAAATAAAGCTTCCAGAATAAAGCCGAAGAGAGCGGTGGCATTGCATTATTCAGTGATTGAACATTTTCTGTCGTGAAATGGCATGCTCTTGTGATTGTGCCAGTGACTCAAACAACATCACAATATACGGTTTACATCAAAAAGATGCTATTCAAGGTCTCAGGCTTTGAAAGCTTGTTATTGTTGATTTAATTTCCATTCAAATGTTCCATATAATAATAGACCACTTGATGCCTCCATAGCTATCAAATATGCATTTAAAGGGACAGTTGAGCCAAAAATTATAATTGTGTGATCATTTACTTTTTAACTCAAAAAGGGGTGTTTAGTAGAATGTCCAGGCTGCACTTTTCCATACTATGAAAGTGAATGGTGACTACAGTAGATTTCAAGCTCAGAAAATGATAAATTAGTAATATATATATATATATGACTTGTGCACTGTATTCCAAGTTTTGTAACATCATTACATAATTTTGTGTGTGGGAGATAAGAAAAACGAATTCATATTCAGTATGCATATTCAAATTTGCTATGTTACTGTTGATTTCGAGAGTTGTGGCAGAGGAGAAGATTATAAGTGAATAATGACTTAAATTTCATATTTTTCTCAAACAAAGCTTCAGAAAACTGATGTCATAGAGCACATAAGTCATATGGATTCTTTACTTCATATGCGTCTTTAATTCACTGTATGGGAAAGAGCAGCTTGGACATTCTGCTAAACATTTCCTTTTGTGTTTCACAGAAGAAGGAAGGAATGAGGTGTGAAGAATTATATTCAGGGAACTATCCCGGAAAATACATACAATTTTGAAGACACAGCAGTATTATTTGATTCCATTATAAAGTTCAAATATAAAGAGATAGGCAGAATTGCTTAATATTTGCTATATTTGTCAAATATCAATGTAAAGGGACAGCTGAGCCAACATTTAAAATTATATCATAATTTACTCACCCTCATGTTCTTCCAAACCAATGTGACTTACTTTTTTCCATACAACACAAAACGAGACGTTTAGCAGAATGTCCGAGCTGCTCTTTTCCATACAATGAAAGTAAATGGTGACCAGGTTAAAAGAGCAGCTCTGACATTCTGCTAAACGTAGCATTTTGCATTCTACAGAAGAAAAGGCAATTGGAAACAACCTGGGACTAAGTTAAAAAGACATCAGTTACATTGAGGTGAACTATTTCTTAAAGTGGTCATATGATGCGATTTCAATTTTTCCTTTCTCTTTGGAGTGTTACAAGCTCTTGGTGCATAAAGAAGATCTGTAAAGTTGCAAAGACTAAAGTCTCAAATTCCAATATCCAAAGAGATATTCTTTATAAAATTAAGAGTCAACCACACCTACCTAAAACAGCTCGTTCTAACACGCCCCCCACATATCTACCTCACTATGTGGGAAGATTTGCATAACGCCGCCCAAATGTTCACGCAAAGAAAGAAGGCGTAACTTTTATTCTCACTGTAGTATTGTTGACGCTGCAGCCATGTCGTGAAGACGCTGTGTGCTTCGTTGTGAAAGCGAAACTACTTTGTTTGGTCTTCCAAAAGAGGATGATATCTGCTTCGTCATGCCTAAAGCTGATCTGTGCTGGTGGCTGAGGAAATACATCAACTTCACGCTGTGGATCGAAGCGGAAGTCCAGCCCGGGGTCGTCAAATGTGGTTGCCGCTCATTCGTCGGATCTCGCCGTTCTCGACCCCGCCGCCTCAGCTCACTCTATCCCGGCCTCAGCGCACGCTAAGCCGGGGCTTCCCCTCACACTAGGCCGCTGTGTTTTTCGTTGTGAAAGCAAAACTACTTTGTTTGGTCTTCCAAAAGAGGACACGACTACAAATCAGTGGTTAAGTTGTATTTACAACACTGTTCCAGAACAGTTTAACCCAAATATTTGGATGTGTGCAGCACATTTTATGGATGACTGTTTACTGATCCTGGGAGAGTTACGTTAGACTAAAATGCCGGCAGTTCGGACTCACTATAAGTATGTTTTCATTAAAGGATTTGCCACTGATGATTCAAACGCGAGTTTGGGCAGTAGAGTAGCACTTGTTGTTTGTCATTTCTCCGATCACAAATGCAGACAGAGTTTTATGTTTACGCGGCGCGATGCAATGCAACGCAACGCGTAAAAAGACAGTATAAGTCATTATAATCAGTAATTATGTCCCCACTGGATGCAACAAATGCCTTGTTTGTAATGGGTTTTAATGTTTTTGTCTCGTCAATCCGGCCTGACAAGTTCCCAACAGTATGGTGAGGGGCGTAACATTTCCGTCTCACGCTTGAGGTTTCGGCCAATCAAAACGCACTGGATAGCTGGCCAATCAGAGCCCACCTCGCTTTTTCAGACGATGAGCTTTGTAAAAAACATCAATTCAAAAAGGCGGGGCATAGAGGAGAAACAATAATGTACAGTATGTGGAAAATAATGTGTTTTTTTACTTTAAACCGCATAAACACATTTCATTACACCAAATACACAAAATAATGTTCTTTTTAGCAACATCACATGACCCCTTTAAAAATGCATCAAGACACCATCAGTGTTGATTTGATTTCCATTTAAATTTTCCATGTAGTAACAGACAGCTTATTGCCATGATATTTGTCATATCTGTCAAATATCAATTAGAGGGACAAGTTGAGTAAAAATTCTATCATCATTTACTCACCCTCATGTTGTTACAAAACTGTATGTTATTTTTTCTGTGGAACACAAAATGAGACGTTTAGCAGAATGTCCAGGTTGCTCTTTTCCATACAGTGAAAGTAAATGTTGGCAAGGTTTCAAAAGAGCAGCACTGACATACTACTGAATGTCTCATTTTGTATTCTATAGATTGTTCTACAAAAAAAGCTATTGGAACAACAAGGAAATAAGTTAATGATGGCATCATGTTCATATTTAGGTGAGCTTGTCCCTGGAAAATACATTAGATTTGTTAGACACCATCAGTGTTTTAGCTCGGCTTTGAAACATCAAGCGCAAATCTGATTTTAATGGAGTGGAACAAAATGTACTTCATAAAATATCTGCTTTATTGGAGGCAGATATACACTTTTTTGAGTCTTGCATTATTCAGGAATAAATGTATTATTTATAGATATGTAAATTTTTTATCAAGGAAACATGTTGGTGTGAGGTACATGCAGTTATAAGTTTTGCTCTCATCAAAGTGAAATAAAATCATTTGAATAAATAATAATGACACAGAAACATCCATTCAGCCTAATGATGCTCCGAAGGCGGAGGGTAATTTTATGGATTATTAATCTTTAAATGGTGCAAATTGCATCAGGAGTTGTATAGACTAAAGGGTTTTTTAAGCCTGCATGATCTCTTCGAAAGTGCTGTCTCTGTTGCTGGTAGAGGATGCTTACTTACGCATATTAGTATGTATGCGAGCATCTCCGGTTCCTACTGCAGGTCTTCGTTTGAAGCTACTTTTTCTAAATCACCTTGGGCTTGATCTACGCAAACAGCTGAATCAGCTCTCAGCACTGGCTGTTATTCTCAAAGTCAAGCGTTGTTTGTTCCAGGATTCCCATCTTAAAAGCTTCGTTTGAGTTCACAAAAGAGCCAAGATGAAGGCTGAGCTGAACTGCAGCCAGTATAACGGTGCTCATTCAGTCAGCATTTTAGTTAAAACCGTGATCGCTAAAGCAACCATAACTTTGACTCTTGCTCATATATTTAATGGTTCATTACAGGCAAAATACATGATGCGATTAGATTTTAATTTTTAAAAAACATTTTTAAACACTATTATGTGATGATAATTATAACAAATAATAATTAGTCTATTTATTTTCTATTTATTTATTTGTAAATCCAATTGGAAACCTCTCCCTTCTCCTTGCTGAGAGAAACAGGTACATTTAGAAAATAAAGGTGCACAAAAGTTGTAGGAGTCGTTAGTAATTTATATGTGAACATAATGGATATCACACTTCCAAAGTGTGTGTGTGTGTCGTTCTTATCAGTGACGTACAGAATGCAACACAGTTTTCGTTTGGTCCAACTGAAGATTTAGTTTTAAAACTTCAAAATACTGCTGGTAAACAAGTGCTTCAGTGTAATCCAGTTATTTGGAGTGAACAAAAGCACAGAATTCAGGTGTTGAGCTTGCAGGAGCAGCCACCATAAACTTTACTGTTGGCCATTATTGTGACAATCTGTTCCTTGCTTTATTAGTTGTGCACAAAAATGAAAAACACAATAATAACAACAAAAAAAACTATTCAGTTGTTGTGAAGGAAATTTTTTAATTATTCATTTTAATCAATGAATCATAACTAATGTTTCCTTGTCTCTGCAGGCCTAACCTTTAAATATGTTTTAGGGAACAGAAATGTTCTACCCTTTATAGTGTTGCAATAATGAAACAAGGGCTAGACGTCTGTCTGAAAATATTAATAATCTCATGATTTAAGGAACAAGCGTAAGTAATCAGTAACAGGGGTTTGCATGTCAACTAGATGAGCCCCAGAGATAGATCCCCTGCGAAGATCTCATCACCTCGATGATCATCGGTACAGACAAAGAACCACGGTGAACCAACAACCCCCCGGCCCGGCTGAATCCTGCATGTTTCCACAAGGTTTTTTCTCCATTCTGGTCCTGCCACTGTCGCCATTGGCTTGCTTAGTTGGGGACGCTTGACTGCTTGCACAGACACTATTGGAAAAGAGCTGAACTGGATAATGACATCACTGAATCACAGTTTTCACTCATTTGATTTGTCCTCTCCTTTGTTTATTTTCTTCTTGGCAGTTAGTGAAAACTATTTTCCCTGTTTGCCACTGTAGGCAGTGGGCTGCTTTGCACCATTGCGGTATTGTATAGAAGTGCTATACAAAGAAAGGGTACTTGACTTGATTTGCATATAGCTTGGGTACCAATCGACAGTTAGAGGGCGAATGAGGTAATTATGCATGATGTTACCTTTGCGAATTACTTTCTTATGATAAACTTTTGGATCCTGATGCCGGTATGCTCTGTATTGGTATGAGGGGCATCCGGGGGTGTAAACGATCACTCTGACAGGATATATGAATAATTAACCATAACTAGTTTATGATTAATTATGAATATTTTAGATCCACTGTAGATATTAAGCTGACCACTCAGGGTCAACCGTCTAGTCAATTCTAAGAACGTTAATTTCCTACTTAAGGGAAATAACTTTCTTACTGTAAAATTCTACAAAAGCTTGCAGCATAAATCTGCATGAATAAGTGACTCAGTTATGAGCAAACAATAAACCACGTCAAGTGTGATACAAGTAAGGCTTTATTAACTACATCGGAGGAGGCACTTAAACCTAGTCTACGAGACTACATAAACACATGAAACGGGTCTAACATCTCATACACCCATAAACTGGGGTCTAACATACACATACACCCCACACACACCCACACATACAGTTGGTATAAAAGAAGGGGGGGGGGGGGGGGGGGGGGGGGGGGAGGAAAGGGTTAAGTTGTGGAGCTCCGTACGAAAGAGACATGAAGAATGAATTTTTATGAACCAGTTGCTCTTCAGCAAAAGATCTCTCCGGAGGAATATACCGTGCAGACGTCCGGAGTTCAACACAAGAGAAACAAACCTTGTATAAAGGTGTAACTGATACTTAATGTATTAATTAATAAGTCTAAGTTTGATACTTGCGAGTCTCGTTTGTCTGAAAGAGATTCCTGATGCAATCGTAAGGCCCAAGATCTTGCTGAATTGTTGATGAAAGAACCAGTTTTGAGTCAGAGAATCTTTGGTAAATGGAAAAGTCAAGGCCGAAAGGCCTAGCACAATGCTTTGGTATCCTGAAGCGTTTTCCCACATTTTCTTAGCTTCTGACCGAACCACCGACTGTGCGGGTCACATGGAGTGTGGCCTTTTTAAGCCTGCAGAGATTCACGCCTCTCAAGATGGGCTTGTCCAAGGAGGAAGTCCGGAATCTCAAGTGGGAATTCTGAGATACTGGGGCATTTTTTATGGCCCTTTGTTTCTAAAGAGTGCATGGTATTTCGCATATGTAATTCGCTGGAGTGTTGAGGCACGAATTAGTACATATTATTAGAACATCAATATGTTGCATAGTTATCAGCATATAATATACACGCTTGTTTCGATCATAGGAAGGCAAATTCATAGATACTAAACAAGGTAAGATTACATATAGTGAAAAGGGATGATCAGGAATGGGTTCCCTCACAAGCATACTAAAATAGTCTAAAAATATCAAAGACAAAATACACGATGACAATAATATACCCAATGACCTGAAGGATATGTGTGTTCATTCAAAGAAAGGTTTTCCTATGAATTAATTAGTAGAAAAGTCAATTTCTGCTCTGCCTCTCCTATAGGGACAAAGAGTGGGTTATCCTGCTCACATTCCTGGGGGGTCATCAAACCAGTGATATCATGATTAGTTGTCATGGTGACCAAAGGGGGGATGGTGTTCAGCAGAAATCCTGGCATCCAGTTTATTGAGTGAGGGGACTGTGACGATTTGTTAATCTAATGAATAATTGATTTGTTAAATCAAATAAAAATTAGTGTGTCAGATTGGTCGAGACGCTACACGGGCCACGATTAAAGCATATTCAAGGGCATTGAAATTCCCACAATGGTGACTTTTGTGTAAGAAATTAAATTAAATGTACGTAAAAGGAAAAATAAATGCCTACAAACAAGAAAGAATAAAGAAAACGATGACAGTGAGCGAAAGAAAAAACTATGCAAAAGTAACAATGTGTAACATTGCGTAAAAACATACCAATGTTACTGTTACCACACTGTAAAGTGGAACTATTAAAAGTAGCATCTATAACCTTTGCTTCTAACTGAGTTGAGAAACTAAGAATTAATAATTGCAATTTTTCTTAAAGGGGTCATATGATGCAATAAAAAAATTTCCTTTCTCTTTGGAGTGTTACAAGCTGATTGTGCATAGATAAGATCCCTGAAGTTGCAAAGACTAAAGTCTCAAAACCAAAGAGATATTCTTTATCAAAGTTAAGACTCTGCCACACCCCCCTAAAACGGCTCGTTCTAACACGCCCCCACATATCTAGGTCACTATGTGGGAATATTTGCATAATGTGCATGCAAAGAAAGAAGGCGTGGTTTCAGTAACTGCAGTTAGTGTTGAAGCAGCCATGTCAGGGAGACTCTGTGTTTCTAGGCGAAAGCAAAAGCACTTTATTTGGCCTTTAAGTAGATGCATTTAGGAATCTTTAAATTACTTACAACAGAACAGCATGCCTTTTATGGACGACCGTTTCATGAACAGGAGAGGGGTTAATTCGTGACTTTGCTATGACAATCTGGCGCTTCTGAATCGGCGACTGTAAGTATGTTTGTTCCTCAAGAGTTTAAGTATATTGCTTTGAACTGTTCCAAGCGCGTTTTTGCGCATCTTGTGTGTACGTGCACGCGCAGCAGTAGTGTGTGTGTGTGAGAGAGAGAGAGAGAGAGAGACAGAGTCACATCACAGTGGAGTCAGCCGTCTTAACTGCATCGTTTACTGTGTCGGTTCCCCTTTCGGGCTTGAACTGATGGTAAACTAATGACATTATTTACTGTCTTGATATTTACTTTGAAAGCTGAAGCTCGTGTTTATGGTAAGGGGCGTTACATTTCTGACGAGTGCTTGTGGTGTTCGGCCAATCACAATGCACTGGGTCAGCTGGCCAATCAGAGCAGACTGCGCTTGTCGGAAGGAGGGACTTTGTAGAAAACGAAGCGTTTGAGAGAGGCGGGGCATAGAGGACCTACAATAATGTACAGTATTTGAAAAATAATGTATTTTTTTAACATTAAAGCATGTCAACATATTCTGTTACACTAAATAATGATCTTTAAAAAAAAGCATCATATGACCCCTTTAAAAAAAATTGTGATTGCAATTTAAAAAAAAATATGAATTCCTTCAAAATAGCTCCAGGTTTGCTGTGCTTGTTTGTAGGGATGCACAAATTAGACTAACTAACTAAATAAATAAATCATTTAATTTCACAGTACCACTGTAACATTACAATACTAATATATATGGCTTTTTTAATGAGCTGCTCATGTCTAAAAGAACACAGTTTCACTCTTCACTCTGAAATACGCAACATTTATATTCATTTAATTAAATCATAGCCTTTGTGATTTGATAACTGCACTAATCCCTAGAAGAATTTCGTTGTTATTATGAATAATTGCCCAGCCCTAATCTTAAAAAAAAAAAAAAACTTGTTAAATGTTACATGAAGAAGAGACTTGGGCAAGCAAGCACCTAACAACAACTGAGAATATCCTAGCAACCTCTTAGCAACAGGCTAACAACTACCCAGAACACCCTAGCAACTGCTTAGCAATGTGCAACAACATGACGTTCACTAATTAATTTGCTGTCTACTTTCATAAAATGTATAAAATGCACATCTACATTCATAGTTTTAGTGTGATACACAGATGTAACAAAATGACTAACTTTTTCAGATAACATCCTGTCTGTTTCACAGCGAATTGCATTCTCACAAGTTTTTTTCCTCTCACACCTTGGCACAGTGTGCTAGCAGAACAGCTGCGGTGATGAACTCATCCTGAGGCGCTAACACCTTTGCTGTTAGGCGAACGTCTTGACATGTCCTGTTCGGACACAACAAAACTGCCTGCTCTCAAGAGCCGTTCCTCACAAGAGCGATGGCCCGCCGCCAGCTCCCTTACATCTGGTGTCCAGCACTGGCTGCAGCTGGACAAACGACGAGGGCTTGGACACAGCTCTGGTTTTAGACCCAATAGGTCTGATGCTCTGACATGTTTTCACATCTCCCTCCAATCGCTGTTTGTCAGACAGATGTGGAAACTGGTGGGTTACTGTCAACAGAAGAATGTGCAACAATCCCCTTTAAATCTTTTAAAAATGAATTTGCAAAGGCTGTCAAGTTCAGTTGGCTAAGCTTTTCCCCAGTCTTCTGAATGCAAATCTAGGCATCATGCACATCAAAAACAGGCAAAGCAACAAATTAATATTATTCAACATATCCTAGCTTTTACAGAAAATATTCAGATGTAACCCCCTTTGTAATCGTTAACATTTTCATGAGAAACTCTAATTAGACTTTTTTTTTCTCAGTAACTGTAACGGATTACAGTTACATTTATTTTGTAATTAAATTACGTAACATAGTTACATGTAATTAGTTACTCCCCAACACTGGCTAGAAGCTAGTTAGCTATATCTGTGGCAATCACTCACGGGTGTGCAGGGTTTCTGGGACAGTGAAGGGCGACACGAACTACAATTAGCAACTAATTATGTTACTATATGTTTTAGTAGCATAACAGTAGTTTAAGGGATCATAATTTACTCACTCTCAAGCTATTCCAAACCTATATACATTTTTTTCTTCTTTTTCTTTTCTCTTAACAAAGATAAGTATTTTTTTTTGTGGGGTTTTTTTTTTAAAGAATGTTATGGAAATGTCCAACAGTTGCCGTAACCCATTGGTCTTCTGTATATAAAAAAGCAACAAACAACAAACCAACAAAAATACTAGGGAAGTCATGGTGCACAATCTCGAGCTGGAGTGCCCGTGAGTTTCGCTAGAGGGCACTCCGTTACAGACTCTTGCCACTTTACCCCAGACTTCATTCCCTCATAATACGTTGCCTGGACACATCATCACTGATTGCATTCACCTGTGTCTTGTTACCTCATCTGTCTCACCCTATTTAAAGCCTGGTTTCCCTCTTTCTCGCCTGCTCATTATTGTTTTAGGGGCCCTGTTTGCCCGTAGTTCCGGTGTTAGCTTGTTGGTCCATGTTTCGTTTCCTTGCCTTGCGGCAGTTTCCGTGCCCTGCCGCTGGGTAGTGTGGGCAGAGAGATGATCATACAAACATTGAAACGTCGAAGCAAGGGGTTCCGAGGCTTCGAAACAATTCGACTCCCGTCTCTATGGTGACACCTAGTGGTCGTTTTCAAGTATTGATCTGAAACAGCATTGACAACGACTCAGTTAAGCAATTTGACGAATTATAATGTATATGTTGTGCTTGTCTTTCTGCCATGTGGGTTGGGGGAGTGATTAGTGTGCACGATTGGCATGTTATTAGAGCCTGTCACTTTAGGTTTGAATCCCGGGTGAAGCATATACTGTATGTAATTATAATAAATATTTGAAAGTTGTGTTTTTATTGTTCTGTTCTTATAATATGTTGTAACAGCTCTCTGACAACTGAATGAACTCTTTATTATGTTATTTTGGTCATGAACAAGAAGTCATGAATAATAGACCATCACGCCCCAACGCCTGGCATTTTTTTAGCTATAAATGAGTTTTGTATGATTAAGCGTATGGGTATTATTGGTGGTCTGCTGCTTACTCTTTTACACTTTTAATACTTTGTGAGTTAGGTTAATTACAGATGTGTCGATTTGTGTGGTTTGTTCCGACCCCTGTCGACAAAAGCAATTCGGTGCTGCTCAAAACACTTGTGAAACACTCCCGATGCTTTGATTCGCCTTAGTCACGTGACATGGGTGTTTCGAATCACACTTCGGAGCACTTCGGGATCTCGACACCGTGTCGAAATGTCAGTTGTGTGTCAGCCATCCCTACCTTGCCCTGCCCTGCCTGGCCTTGCCTTGCCTTTGACCCTGGACTGTTCCTTGTTTTCTGATCGTTTGCTTCCTGCCCTGACCTTTTGCTTGTTTATTGGATTACTCTTTTGTCTGCCCTGGATTATACCTGTTTGCCCCTGCCTGTTTTGACCACTCTTGTAATAAAGCCTGCACTTGGATCCTCAACCCCATTGTCCCACACCCCCCACTACAAATGGCTACCGCCAACGGTTTGTCACTTGAAACATGCAGTTACCTGTCAAGAAGAGTTCATGATTAACTTAACAGGTAATATCATGGATAGATCCAAACACGACAAACAGTAAATGTGCGGTGACATTAGCGAAATTTAGGAAAATTTAGAGGGAAAAAAAATGGTCAGTTGTCTATTATCAATAGTGTAGATATATGAAGCATAACTCACACAGAGGTGACTTTCAAACCAAGTAGTTTTTGCTTCTTTGAAAACATTCTTCTCGAGCAAGTCCTGTACGACGCTGCTGACAATTTCCGTAAGGCCGGGCTAAACGTGCTATTTCATCCGGTTGAGCCGATTCTGACGCGTGACCCTTTTTTGTTTCGGCCGACTTTCGGCTTTGTTGTGCATATTTTGGTGTCGTTCAGTGTACAAAGGGGGTAACGAGAAGCGATCAGCCTCTCCAGAGCGGCAATTGGATGGTCGCATGAATTTCTGACATGTCAGAAATTTTGGTCGCCCCTCGTGAGGGTACCGCACAGCTGAAACGTAACTACGAACTGACCGCCCTAATTTTTTTCCTCACTGCACCTGCGTGAAAACATAATTAACCATGGCGACATGGCGTGTTGGTTTTGACAGAAGCGGATGGAGTCTACACATCCCGGGCTCTAGGTCCCACTTGTTATTTGCACTATAGGGTGAGCATTCAAGTTGGCATCTTTACAACGCACAATAGTTGTGAGCACATACATCTTGAGCTTTGCCTTCACATCGCATGTGATTAACTTGTACGGTGAGAGTTGGTATTTAATAAAAACTGCTGAAATCGCACATTTTATCCAGCCTAACCCATGAACCACGTTGATGGACTGCTCCCCCTTTGGTACTGTGCTGGCACGCTCTTTGGAATAAGTGCCCACACAAGGAATCCACCCTTCTTGACAGAGTCCTTGGTCTGCGTGGGACTATTTTTTTAGTCCTGCTCCCACAAGGTTATATTCCGCACCCACCTGCTCCCACTATATATTCACTCTTTGTTCACCCACTGTCCGCTTAGAATAATTTTCTTCCTGACCCGACCGTTCCCGCTAAATGTATCTCGTTTCCAGAATCTCACATTTAAAAGAAAGAGAGATAGGCTGACAAATAAAAATGTAGTCTACACAATTTTTATTTTATTCGTCTTGTCAAGAGTCTTGAATTTACTGACTTTGACTTGAATTTATATGAATTATCTTAAGACACACAATTTGTTTAATATTTTATGCAACAGTAGGAAAAAAGTGTCAGAGAAAATAAAAATGTTGTACAAAAACTGTATTTCTTATTTTTATTTGTCTTGTCAGGATACAATTTGTTTAACATTTACAACACAATATGCAAAAGTGTCGCAGTTCCCGTGGGAGAGCCGCAGACGCAGACCTCGTATTCATGACGCTCCATGGTCATACTAAAAAAAAAAAAAAAAAAAAAAACATCCCGAAACTTAGAACCCAGAAGGAGTGTATTTGGCACAGAAATAATCTGTCATACGTCCAACTCGTTTTTTAAGACTTTGGTCATGTTTAGCATGAGAATCCAACTATTTAACAGTGTGAATAACTCAGAATGCATGAAACAGAATTAAGTTTACCTTTAAGTTTAGGGTTTAGGTTAGAGTTATGGGTTAGTATTTGTTTCAGCATTGTGTAGGCAGCCAGCACTACGACTGACATGACTAATCAAAACTTTAGAACTGGCTATGCTGAAGGTTTTGCGTTTAACATGTTTGGGGAAAAAATCACACTGGTGATTCCGACAAATAACAATATAGCAAGACAAAATATTTTGAGTGGGTTTGATAAACAGTTAATTCTGTCCTTGCACAGCATTTTATTTTTAATTTGAATGCTGTCACCCTAATTGAGATCTTTATAGAGTGCTGCAGGAATTAATTGTTTTTTTTTTTGTAGGCCAAAACCCGGAAATTAGTTTTATGAATGAGTTCATAATGTACGAGTTCATTTTAGCACTTTCAGATCCATCATCCTAAAGTCAGTGTGTATTTTGAATAGGATTTTGGTTAAATGCCTGAAATAAGGTTAACAGGCTCAATACCTATATTTCATTTCTCTGCAACCTAAAAACATCATAATAGCACTATATTTTTTTAAGCTTTTACTTGTCTTGAAAAATGTGGTTTCTAACAAGTGGCTAAATGGGCTTACAGAGGTTGTTGGGGACATTAAACGTCATCACACTAAACAGGAAAACTCATCTACTCACTAGCCTCATTTTGTTCAGTTCAGTAAACTATTAAAACTCAAACTTTAAAGACTGAAAGAATTGTCAGAAACATAATGGTATTGACGCAGAAGTCAAGCGACCCTTGTAAATTTTGTTTATAGATAGTGTTTAGCTTTCTACTTTAGCGATTGTATTTAGTGGGGCTGGGTTTTGATGCAAATTTCACAATTCGATTTGATTCTCATTCACAAGCTGGCGATTCGATTACCATTTCGAGTCGATTAGATTCAATCGATTATTTTGGATAAATATCAGGTACAGTACATGCCAAATTTCTCAAGGGAAAAAAACTAAAGCTGTAAAAAATACAAATATAGTTTAAATATATAACTAAATATCCGTCCTTTGGTACTATATTACTATAATATTAAAATAAAACTGACTGATTGTAGGCTAATATACCACTCTACATTACACTCAATGAAGTTATTAAAATAATAAAAGTACAATCATAATATACTTGCTACTTCAATTCATTCATTTTTAGTTAATAAATGTGGCCTGTGCTAACGAGCGGTTAGATGGATAATTCAAACATAAATTAAACATTGATGAACAGTAAAAAATTATGATGAATATGTTATATGGTGCATATATTTAGCAAAATGCCCCTCTCCACAGTTTATTTTTCTAGCTTACTAATGAATTTATGGTAAATGTGACGTTATGTGACATTGTTTACAAGACGTTATATTGACGTCTTTGCACGACGGAAACACTGATTGAGCAAATACATAAGACAGGACATGGATTGTAAAGTTGTACTTTTTCTTTTAACTTGCCTTCGGATGTTTAGTCATGTTTATTTTGTGCTGAAACTGATAATGATTTTAATGTGGAGGAGATCAGTTCCTGTGTGCCTCGCACTGCCGTGTCTGTTGATCAAGGCGCTGCATCGATCTGTCACTCCACATTAAACAGACTTTGTTTCATATTAAAAGTACCAAAGCACAATGCTTATTGCGTTTTATTGGATGGGAAGTGCCCTTCAATGTTCCATCCATTAACTGAAAACAGGCTAGACTAATCAATTCTTGGGATTTAAGAATCAATATCCTTCCGTAAAAATGAGAATCGATTAAAATTGAGATCTATATTTTTTACCCAGCCCTGGTATTTAGGTTTCAAAATTCAAAGGTTTTTTTTGTGTAACTTTACATTACAAAGACCATCCTGCACCCTTTCATATATACAGTAGCCTATGCTTTAGTCCAGATCCAGAAAAAATGGGCTTGAAGCAAGTGATTTTCGGCCCATTTTCTACTCTCTCATTTGTCCAAGGTCAAAAAGGTGAATAAGCATGTTTTAAAGTCTCCCACGTGATAGAAGTACTGTCTGCTAGAGAGTTATTTTAAATATTCGCTCACAGAGGTAACACAAGGTCAGAGGGAGGACTGATGTGCCATTCCCCCTGAAATCCCATTAATTTTCTCCCTCGGACCCAAATGGGTTATTAGGGGAAATTTGTGATTCAAAACATCTTTGCAAAGCTAAACCCAAACCCTTGAGATGGTATAGCATTTGTATTAAAACAGGGCAAAAATATGACTTATTGGTTTCAGAATGATGATTTGAGAAAAGAAATGGACTTTTATTCTCATTCACCCCACCCCATTAAATGAGAGTAAAGTCAACACGAAGTCAAAATTGATCAAATCTTGCTCATAACACACTCTTAGTCTTAGTCTTCTGAAGCTTGAAACTTTAGACCCCGTTGGTTTTCATTGTTTGGGCAATGGAACAGATGAAACATTCTTCAAAACATCTTCCTTTGTGTTTCACAGAAGAGAAAATCATTTAGACTGACATGAGGGCAAGAAAATCATTTAGACTGACATGAGGGCAATTAAATGACGACAGTTTTCATTTTTGGGTTAACTATTCCTTTAAAAACGCAAGCATCAAATGCCATAATAAATATGTTTGAATGTGACTCCCTCTGATTCTCCATATGTAAATGAAGCTTATGACTGAAAACCAGCTAGAGGGATGCCAGGATTACGGACATTATATGGGTTTTGAATGCCGTTTCATTCTGACTTTTACCTGTTGTGGGCCATTGGAAGAGAAACTGATGTTAGGTTTTGTTGTTAAGCTCAGGACCTTTAGCCTAGCATAACACAAGCTAAGCCATGCCATTCAGTAAATGCCCCAAAAGCCAGTGATCCATGTATGTTGTCAAAAACCTTGGTGTTTTCTTTGTGTCACCTGGGTGATTGCTACCAGCAGATAAAATGTGAGAAGGTCATTTTTGATGGCTTTGTTTTCCTTGAGCCTTTTATAGGACTAGTCTTTTCTGGTAGACTCAACAGTACAGGAAATATCTAAACATACAGTGTTAAAAATTGAAGGTGGCATTTAACAAATTACTTCAATGAACTGACTTTAAAATGACTGTTATTTTCCTTGTGCATTATTGACAAACTATGTAACTGTTTGACACTGTAAAGCTGCTTTGACACAACCAGTATTGTATAAAGCGCTATATAAATAAACATGACTTGACTTCTATTATAGAGTCAGATAATGTTTCTATGATCTTCATGCAATGGCAGCATGGAGCTGTACCATGAACTTACATTTACATTTACATTACAGGAACAATCCCCACAGATCAGCTGGGAGTAATGTGTCTTGCTCAAGGGCACATTGGTGATAAGTCATGGCTTGCCCTTTGCTGGGAATGAACCAGCAACTTGCTGGTTAATAGCTTTAAGCCTGGTTCCGTTAACATTGCAATTCCATCGACCAATGGAAGATAGGGGGAGGTTTTGGGAAACCTGTTTGAAAACAGTCAAAAAAACAAAAAAAATTTATATATATATATCTATTGTATATATACCGCTGTCTTACTCGTGGTTTTTTATCAAATTGCTTATGGTATTTATTTTTCAAATAAATGATTTATTAATTGATTCTGTAAAAATAATTGAGTAATTGGAGTCGCACCACATGACTATTAACAACCAGAGCTAACCGTGACTTATCATTAAAGGACAAATATTCACATTTTGACTTTTTTTCACACTTTATTTGCATCACGAGGGGGAACGATGGACCTAGGGGTTAGAGCTTAATTTGGTTTAGAGTTTGTTTTGGTTTTTTTTTTTAATTGCTGTATAATATTTTACAGAAGTTACTCCTTTTTCCCCTAAGAATCGGTACAAAATTATGCGAAACCATTCTTGTTTTTTTTCCTTTGTTCAATAAGTGTAAGTTTATTTATGTATTATTATGTTTTTTTTATTTTTTAGGTTATAACAGAATAATTGTATCGCCCGAAAATATTTGATTTTATGCTTCAAAAATATCCAACTTTAAAAACAAAATGTCTCTAATGTCTTCAAGAGGTGTATACAATTCAGGTCATTAAATTACTATTTTAATGTACGTAAATACATTAAATATAATTTTAAAAATGTAATTTTAATGTGAGTTAAAATTTAAAAATGTAATGTAAATTTACAGAATCAGTAAAAAAAAAAAAAGATTTAGTGACTACACATGAATCTCCATTCTATTTGTGTCTTTTATTCTTTCAAAGCATTAGTGGATCTTGTTTGTTTTGGAGTTAGCTGATTTGAAATGAATGTGCTCCTCATCAGCAGATGTAATCATCTAATAGATTCAGTGCATTCTGTACCTGCTCGGATGATACGGCATCAACGACATCCGGTATCTTTTAATCAGGCCGAAATTAAATCTTTGAAATTGATTTCTTTTTACGTGTTTGCGCTTGTCGGCAATAATTACAAACCCCACCACGATGGACCACGTTGCACACCTAATGACTCAAATGCATCTTCCCAGATATAACAGACCTGCATCTTGTCATGTCGATTATAGAGTGTAGAAGTCCAGAGGGAGAACGCTGGCTCTTCACCATCTGTGCTAATATTCCAAAAACCAAGTCTGCTCAAAGGGCCAAAATAGTGGGAAAGAAAGAGAGAGAGAGAGACATAGACAGCATTGATGTTCGGAAATGGGTAATGGCCTGCCTTCACCTTATCTTCAAAAACAATAATGCCAGTATCATTAATTGGCTTGTCAGCACAGATGTGACTAGAAAGAACAAGGAGGGGCAGCACTGTGAGTTTATTCTGAGCACTTCAGGGTTTTGTATTCACCTCTATGAGAGGCTAATAGGCCATGATAAGTGTCATCATGTGCACTTGAAAAACTAGCCAAACACCAAAACGACTATTGTCTTCATGAGAGAGTTCCTCTGAAGAAACCCTAATGAAATGCTTAAACAAGGTTGCTTTCGTTTAGCTTTTTTACACAGAAATATTGTCTTTATTTCAATAGTTTTAGGGGATTTACACTTGTAGTTTGGTTCTCTCTGTTCTTTTAGTACAGACCAAAAAAATTAAATATGTTGAGTCTTGGTTCGTTTCCAATACGACCACCAACCTCGCTCATGTAATGTTGTTCAATATCTATGATGTTGTTTTCATGACATAATATGTCATTATTATGAGAAAATATATTGTTTAAATGACATAACATTTCGTTTTTATGACATAATTGAGTGGGGAAAAAAATATGTATGTGGCAGCAATGCTTGCTTGGACAGATTTTATCCCATATATTTTGCGAACTTACCAAACATCCAAAACTGCTTCGTGTTAAGGTAAATGCACTCATTGTGTGTACACATGGTGATTTTTTTTACCAGCTGGTTTACCAGTCAAAACTCTCCTTTTAGGGTTGCATCTTGTGACATCACATCCTGTTTTTAGTTCGTTTAGATGACATTGGTCCGTGCTGCATTCATGTATCAGTTGAACCCCACTAAAGTTTTTTTGGAAGTGGACAGAGACCCCCTAAAAAGGTGACTCTCGGTCTGCTTGTGTGCTGTGCAGAAAAGGTTCAGACTTCAGCATTTACACTTATTCAAATGAGCAGCACTAACAGAGCAATCGCACTAGAGTTTGTTTTAATCGAACCAACATGCCAAGCAGGGCCTAAAATCAACCCTCGCCAAAGACCAATGCAAGTAAAAATTGACACTGGCGAGTACACGAAACTGTGGAACTCTTTTTGAATTAACTCAAAAAATTATCAAATCGCATAGACTGTACTGTAATTATATATGTTTCAGAGTGAGCGCGCACTGTGATCTTGAATGAGAGGCTGGGTGCGCAGTAAATGTTGCAGCGTATGACCTCCCATCTCTGCTGTGCTTGGTTTTTTGGAGGGTGTTTTTTTTTTGACACTGCGTCTACATCGGATGCAACCATTGTCACAGCACACACAGCTGCAAACCCATTTGTTTTTTGTACGAGAAATAGTATAGGAGCTTGGAGCACATAATTTCTTATTGTGGGTTTGATTGGATTTTGTTGTGTCGCGTCGCATTGTGCTGATCTTGTTTATAAATTATTTGTCAACAAAAGAAAAGCATTTCAAAAGTGAAGTTTGCCTGTGGTTTTCTGCCAAAATAAGCTCTATGATCTAACGTTTGAAAGCGAAGAAAAAACTAACATAATATCAGTAGTTCAAATGTGGCCGGAGAGATCTTGCAAAATGCTAACTTTAGCCTGATAGCACTGAAAGCGAACATCCCACCATCCCTGCAATCGCCGTCCAAAGTCACGCCCCCTGAACGCATATACGCTCTCAGACCAGAACACCAGAGACAACATTAAAATAGGCTACATCAGCAGTTCCCAATTCCAGCCCATGTTCCGAAGTGAAGTAAACTTCAACGGATTCCCCCCGCTCAGTGAGGAGGGAGCAATGAACACTGTGTAGGGATCATAACGATCGGAACAGGTCATGCACGTAGCTCACTTCTAGCGAGCTGGTTATCGGAATCGGGTGTGTTAACAGCGAGGCATGCAAAATATGTCATTGTTGGCGCTAGACTGGAATTGGGAACCGCCCGGCTACATCATGTGTCCATGCACCGGTTAGAACAACATTAACAGTAACTACAATCCAGGAAGAAATCGGTTGTCTGCCATTTTCGCTCTGTCTGCACAGCGTGTGTGAACGAGCTGATGACGTATTCTGTCTGCGCGAACCGTGTGCGCAGAGGTATGCTAATACATACGGTGACAGGCAGGTAGGAAAGCCAATTAAAACACTCGGACCGAGCGTTTTGATTGGATGAACATTTCTTGGTCCTACGCCTTCCACAGAATATATAATACAGATAAATACATTTAGACCACTTAACTTAATGATTGCTATCCGGATGTGAAGAGACTTTCAACCAGCATAACAAAAAATGTTTCTGAACCAAATCACCTACCCTGCCTTTAATTTGTACTTGTTGTTATTATAAAAATAACAGTGCCAGTACAATATTACTATTTTTACTGTAATTTTAATCAAATAAATCAAGACGTTCTTTCTACGTTCTTTAACCCACGTACAGCAATTACTTGACCATCAAAAAGACACTCAAACAATTTTAAAAGAAGAGGCTCTTTTTAACACAGAAAATGAAATAATTATTACATCCCTGGTCTAACTGATTTAAAAAAAAATACTAATTAGATGTTCAATTGAAAGTGATTTGCTTGAGTATTTAGCTATTTGAGTATGCAAACCCGCTTAATGGAGGTATCACATTAAAACTGCGGGACGTGGAAAGGAAATGGGTTCCCAAATGTTTGGAATGTTCCTAATTAGTGATGGATGATTATGTGACGGATAGCTAATGAAGTGGGCTTTAATTGAATTATCCCATGGTTATGAGACTTTTTGGAGCTCAATTGGAAAGGTCCTTTTTAACGTGCTCACGCATTTTTAGCACTAATTGAAGACTTCATTAGACAACTTGATGCCACTTGCAGTCAAATTGTTTAATGACTCTAATGGAAATTTTGTTCATGCTTTGTTGGGCCACTAACATTTTTTTTCTCTCTTTTAATTCCCTGTTGTGAATTTCAAATGTGTTTTAAGCAGCTACAGGTGCACGGTCCAGGAAAGCTCCTCTACTAGCTTCAGCTGCTAATAAAGAGCAACACAGTGAGCTTTTTAAATAATTGACACCTCACTTCTGAAAACACCTTGTATGCTGGAAACTTCAGAAGGGTCGAGAAATGATGAAAATTGGTCTAAAAAATAACGTTGGTCTCACAGAGGAAATATAACATTAACTTGAATGATTTCCTTCCTGTCACAGGTAAAATTACATTGCCGGCATTTGATTTCCCCATGCTGACTCACATAAAAGCCTCAACGGTGTTCCTGTGCTCTCTCTTTCAGTTTTTACTCCAAGCTAAAGCCCTTCCCTAGAAACCAATTTTGCCACTTCATCAGCAGGTCAAGTGTTAACAATTCCGTTTTGCTGCCGTAGCTTTAGCAAGCTCAAATTTGTAATTGTGTTTTGTAAAAATCCTACCTCATCCCCGTAGCCTTGTGCTAGCTGCCTCAGCCACACATTCTAAAAGTGGCGAAGTGAAAATGTAGCCTCAAAACAATGATAAAAAGTCCCATGTTTGTCCAAATGCCAGAAAGCCACCAGGTTTGCTGCAAAGTGTGGACTCCCACGATTCCACTTCAGTTTAAATTGCCCTCAGTACTGCTTTCACAATATAGGCAATTTCATTCATGGGGTCAAATACTGTTCCCGCAGGAACATTACGCAAAACCTGATGTGGAAGCTTCTGCTGCCATTCACAAGTTATCCTGCTGTTGAGATAAACTGCGTCGTATATAATTCCCCTCTCTTTTCATGCAGACTTTATTGAAATTCTTGTGTCAGTAATGAGAGTAATGCCTATAGCATCAATTCTGTGCAAAAAAAACGCTCTGCATACGAAACTGTGACAGTCTAGAGACCTCGTCAGCCATCGGCATAAGACCACGAGAACCAGACACGTCTTTTGCTCAAACTGACGTGCGTTACAGCCTGGAATTAAACCACACCATGCCGGTTTTGTCCCCCCATGACTGAGCCTGGTTTCTCTCAAGGTTTTTTTTTTTTTCTCCATTTCTGTCACCAATGGCGTTTTGGTCCCTTGCCACTGTCACCTCTGGCTTACTTAGTTGGGGACACTTAATTTCTGTCAATATTGTTGACTTTGATTGCCACGACGTTGAGAAGTTGACCGAGCTGGAAGATGACATCACTGAATCAACAATGAACTGACTTTATCTGATAAACTGACTGTTTTCTATTGTCCTCTTGCATTATCAGCACACACTTCTCCTGTTTGACACTTTAAAGCTGCTTTGACAATCTGTATTGTATAAAGCGCTATATAAATAAAGGTGACTTGACAAAACTCTACTCACTTTACATTCTTAGCTGCACTGATAAAAAGATGGCCTTTCATTGAGAAAAAATTCTCATTCAAAATTAAAGGATTGTTTGTGGGGGTTTCATATGGTCAGCCACAAATTGTATTGTCTGTAAATGCATGCCGCAGGTTTGCTCAATGCCTCCATAAATCAGATTCACTTACAAGTTCACCCAGAAATCAATATTTAGTCATTTTTTTGACTCACCCTCATGTCCTTCCAAAAAATATGTTGTATGCGTTTGCTGTTTCTGTGGAACACAAAAGTGCACTTTTTGATTTTAGTAAACTAAACTTAGTTAACTGTGTTTATCCAATTGATTTGTCCATTGTTGTCAGGGTTTTGTTACGGAAGTAGGACCCAGATGCAGAATGCCCAAGGGATTGACATTTATTGACAAGACAAGGCACAGTCAGGATGGTGATGATTGAGGATAAAAGAAAACAGTAGGACAGGGCAATCAACAGGAGAACAAGACCACAGCTGAGCTCAGACCCGGGCAAGGTTAGGCTGTAGAGCCAAGGAGATGGAGCAGCAACAGACAAAGACAACACAGGAGATCAGGCAGCAGCTTGAAGAACCAGAGGCTTGATTGTAACGGTGCGTTTCCACTGGCACATAACGAGCGCAGCGGAGCGAGCATTTTCAATTCATTCCCATGGAAGTTGAGATTGAAAGCGGCGCAATAGAAAGGCCACTGAAAAAACGGCCTGCACGCCCCCGAGAAGGCGTGCCCAAAAATTGCATCCTGTTAATGTACAACTAATACTAAGGTGCAAATAGTGTCTGTCACTATTTATACGTATAAATAGCATCTAATTACTATTTACACTCATTGCAAAGATCTGTTAATTTTACATAGTGTAAATACTTTCAAGTTTTCAAGTCAGAAAATACTTGTTTTAATGTTAGAATTATTTTTGATAACAGCCAGAAATGAGTGTGACATCCATATGGCAGTAATAGCTGTAAGGTAATAGAACCTCTATGTGGTTAGTTTACGTCATGTATTTGGTTAAGCAGACACTAATGGGCCTCATTCATGAAACACGAGCAGAACAAATTTTTGTGTAAATCAATTCGGCAAGGTCGTTTTTTCTGAATTTTAAATTTTCAGATTCATGAAAATGTTAGTTGGTAAGAAAGAAACGTACACCTGCTCCCTACCACGTGTAAATGGTGCATAAAACATTTAAATGTTCTGTATTCTTTTAGACAAAGTGATGACACTGCATTTTTTTATGCACTATGTATTGTAATGATATTTAACGAGTTCATTTGCCCTGTCTTTTTTAGTTTTTTACTAACTTTGGGTAAAACTAGGGCTGGGAATCGATTCCAAAAAGAATCGATTCCGAGGCTTTGGGAATGTCGAGAAGTATCAAGGGAATGCGACATCCCTCATTCAGAGCCGTTTTTTTTGCAGGTTGTAGGAACAGAAGCCTCAATCTATGGGTTGCCTTTTTCCAAAACCGAGGCCTCTGCATCCTACAAAGGCTGGCATAATCTCAGCCTGCTATGCCCAGCCAACCATCACTGGGAAACGTCCCGAGTCACGAAAATAAAATGAATAAAAATTTGGTAACTGAGGCAAGTCCTTGAGGTTGGGGAGGATGCAGGCTTCCGTGTGGGGAGAAGCCAGCCCATGAAAGTTTGGGCGCGGGGGGGGGGGCGGGCGAAGGGGTACCGGTTTGGTTGGGGGGGGAGGAATAAGTCCTGAAGTTTCGACGCCCAACGAGAAGGGGGGGGTGGGTGGGTCGGGCGGAGAGAGGGGGAATGAATGAACCATGCAAAAAACGATGCAGGAGGGGGGGTAGGGTTTTAACGGGGTGGGAACGGGCGTATGTTGTCCACAATTGTAGAGCGCGTGGTCATGACGCAGAAAGAGAGCAGGGACGGATCGAAGGTCCGGGATCTTTAGTTGACAATCCAGGGAAAATGCGATGGCGAAACCTGTCGATCAGCCAAATGAGACAATGTTAAATGCAGCAGAGGGCAACAGAAAGGGGCATCGTGATGGGGGACAATAAAGCGGGTAGAGGGAGCAGAAGGCGAGGGCCCGATGACCGTTTAGAGCGGGAGGCCCATAGCGAAGGAGGGGGGCAGCCCAGGAAAAACAGGACCAAGACGCGAGGCCAAAACGGGCAGAAGGTGAAACAGTTTGCGAGTGGAAAACGCAGAGGACTCCATCGTCCCACGGTCCGCTGTCTTATATTTACACAGTCCGTGCCCCATCACAGTGGAGAGGGGCGGGACAAACACGACCTGCCCAACTCCTCATACGTTGGAACAACCAACCAAGAGAGAAAGTGAATATTGCTGGTGGTACTGGCCGGGGTTGTAGAGACGGCCAGGTTTGCCGTTAGCGGGGATTCAATTGGGTGGGGAATCATGCCTAATTGGTGAATGGACGTCGCATGGCCGCGCCCTAAATTGACCGAATGGATTGGAATTCACTTAACAATGTTGACGGAACAGAACGAGACATGAGGACCGTGCGGGGGAGCCTTATTTGGCAAGCTTTAAGTTTAGGAGTTGTGGGTCAAGAAATAGGTCGATGGGTCAGACAATGCTAAAACTGGTATGTAGACAGACAAGGCCAAAGAGGCCTCAGGTAAACAACGAGGGTTCAGGTCCCCAACGGCCAAACGTAAATCCAACAGGGGGCGAGACCAGAGGGAAAATAATCCAGGTAGCGCAAGGCAAAGTTTCCCCAGGCAGGGGGAAAACAGTATCTGAATAGGGCAAGACGAAAGAGGTAATCCAAAGTACACAGGCAATAATCAGAACACGAGGAAACAGACAAGGCAGTCCCTAAGCTAAGACCTACCGAAACTAAAAAAGCAGCTCCGTAAGGTACTCATCCGCTTATAGCAGTGATACAACCGCTGAAACAATACTCAGTATTTGAATGTGGCGTTGAGACCTGAATTTATATAGTTTGTGTTATTTTGTAGGCAGCCTGTGTGGGGTGATTGGTTTTTTTTTTCAGTGAGCTTTGTGATTAGTTGCAATGGAGCGGCATGGAAATTATCCTGCAGGTGAATGTGTTACCATCCTGTGTATTGTGGAGAGGTGCCCCCCATTGTGGGAAGGGTGACCTCTGGTGGTGAGTGAATTGAAGTTTATAGACCGGATTCGTGACAAACATTCACACATTTAACTATCAAATCTGACCTTTACAAAGTATTTTTGAATCCAGAGGAGAGTTTTTTTTGGGGAAAGGTCTGTTTTTTTGAAACGCTTTTAAATGTACTCAGAATTTTTACTCATAGTTTTTTACGAATTTTTTCATGGAATGAGGCCCAATGAAACAAACTAGTTTTTTTTGTTTATAATATAAGGAGAATATTTGACCCAGTTTTTGTTCCCATCCAATTGTTGGCAATCAATCCTGAGTCCTTCACAAGTGTTTTGCCCATCATATAAAATCGGGGGGCAAAGGAATTAGATATTGAAGAGCAATGTTTTTTTTGGCCGTCATACAATGGAATCTTTGCAATTGCCTTGGTTTCAAAAAAGCTATCATATGACACGTTTCATATAATATACAAATCTACATAGCTAATGTTTTTTGTTGTTGAACAGGGGGGGCCGAAAGTCCATTTATTTTACCTGAAAGTCCTTGCTTCTCTGGATTTTACCCTCAACAAACAGTTTTTTTGGGGTAGCACAATACAAGTACGTGGCGTTACTTTGTCAGATTAACTTTTTTTTTTTCAAGTAAATAGGGTAGCCTAAGGTAAATAATTATTTTTTTTTTGAATTTTCTACAAGAAACTATCTGAGGTTTTCCTTTTGTCCAAATACATACTATAACTTTGGTTTTTTCACATTTTAATCACTGACACCTCTCCTATCCTCCCATGAGATAAAAGGGTCTTTAACCAGTTGCCCAAAAAAATATAACTGGTTTTTTTTTTTTTTTGTTATTACATATAATACAAAAGCCATCTCAGCTACAAAAAGTAAACACAAAGAGGTAATATAATTGCATTCCTTTGGTTTTCAAGTGAGTAACTAAATAAGGCAAATTTAGTTACCCTTTTTTTTATGGAGTACAACGCAATATTGTAATTCATTACTTTTAACGTCTTCCCAGCACTGCACCTTCTCAAATCACATATGAAACCTTCATGTTTTGACATTAAGATGTTTTTAGTTACAGGAAAAACAAAGAGAACAGGTTGGCGAGTTCATGTCCACTAGAGTCCAAACTGCACTATAATTGGAATTTTTGAGCAATATGTCCCCCCTCAGAATATTTTTCAGTGCAAACCACAATAAAAGTAAGATACAGCAGACGAGGGTTTACGATATTAAGCGAAGTTTTTTTTTTTTTTTTTTTATGGTGTGAAAAAAAAATTCTAATGGTGTTGGCATCCCAAACCTTAATTGCATGAACAGATGTTTTGTGATTGAAGCCCTTGCCCCTCCTAGTATATTCCTCTTAATTGGTGGACTTTATTTTGGGGGGGGGTGTTTTACCATTAATGAAATTTAGTTGTAGAAAACATGGAAGCCATGACATTCCGTGGTCCTGAACATCCAGCCTGCACCCGATTTGATTTGACAGTACAGTGCCTCAGATATTTTTCAGTGAAAAAGCAATTTTGATTTTGGTCTGTTCATCACACAAAATTTAGACAAGCTCAACTTCTTTAGACAAAAAGACTTGGCATAAAGCAAGTGTATTTATTGAGTCTTTCTGGAGCTTGACAGACATAGTCACCATAAACTGCAACTGGAAAAGAGCAGCGTAAACTTTTTTTCTGAATGTTTCCTTCCATGGAAGAAAGAAAGTCATGCAGATTTGGAAGAAGGAATGATGGCCATACTTTCATTTTTGCGGTGAACTATTCTTTTCATTGCTAGGGAATTTCGAGATTGCTTCTCACCTTTGTGAGATCCAGGGATATCACTCTTTTTCCTCAAAGGCTAATATCTTTCATTAGGACCTCAACTCCTCGCGGGAGTCTCACAGTACTCTCCCAAACCACTTGCTCCTCCATCCTTGAAATTGAGGTCTGGAATTAATCTTATCACCTCTCATTAGCTTCATTCCCATTCTCCTCGGCCCCTTTTATTGTTTAACATTAACCTCCTCACATCAAGGCAAAGCACCTTTCTTGCTTTTGGGGGAATTACGGTCGGCCAGACTCGTTTCATGAAAGTCGATCCCTGACTTCTAATTCTGTTCCCAGTGGATGCAGTTTATCAGGTGACACTTCCGCATCCAATTGTGCTCATGCACTGTGGCTCAATCCAGTGTTTGGCGAAACATGCCAGAGATTTAGTTTTTTCCATTATCTTGGCTTTACAACACTCCTAAGTGCCAGATGAATCAGGTGATCTCTTTTAAGTTGTGATTTGAATGAGACAGGCGGGCTTACAAGTTCAAATGTAATTGCCTTTGTCACAGATGTCTTAAAAACATCTGCCTCTGGGGTTGACAGAATGTAGGAAATGTATTTGCTACAACAGCCAGAGAAATGCAGGAAACATCTTCAAAGAAAACATGAGAGAGAAATCTGAACTCTGAAAGAAAATACTTTCTTGTATAACCTAAAACTGACAAAGCCTAAAACTGCTTTAAAAAAAATTACATTGAAATTCAGTTTAGGCCATTGTTGGCTCATAATGTCATCAGTGAAATCCAGCTCAGTGGTGCATTTTCTAAAAGCATTCGAACTATGGTCGAAAGTTTTGTCTTTACGAACATAGTTCAACATAATGGTGTTTACTGAAACTTAAACATCGCAAACTTAAATGAATGGCTATCCATACTGTTGAATCAACATATTACAAAAAAAATGGTGCAACCATGTTACTACAGTTTTGGGAAACATTTGTGACTAGTTGGTTAATTTCTTAAAAATAATGCATTTCTCTGTAGTAGTCAATTAGCAAGTTGCTTGTTGTATAGAAAACACACCCTTGTTAGCCTATTGTATTTTTGCACCAATGCCTTCAAACCTGACGGAACCCAATTTTGAATGTTTGGAAGAATGTACTAAAATTGAATTAAAATTCAAAGAAATTCTATTTATAATTCATAATTATGTATTTGTCATTTTATGTATATCCTATCAATTTTTAACTACTTAACTTTACTTGAAGGTTTGGTAACATTAGTTAACTACATTAGTAAACATGAATTAAGAATGAAAAATATTTATAAAGCATTTATTAATCTTAGTTAAGGTTAATTTCAACATTTACCTATACATGTTAATTGTTTGTTAACATTAACAAAGATAAATGCAATATATATATTATATAATATATATTATATATATATATATATATATAATATATATTATGTTGTTGTGTGTGTATTGTGTGTTGTGTTTATTCATATTGCCCAGGTGGAAGATGCACATAATTTCCCAGAATGCATTAATTTGCGGTATTTCTTTGAATTACCTTCTGAAAATCCTCGTCCCTGTCATTCCCCTATAGATTCAATCTTTGTGTGAATGTGGCGCAATTAGTTCAAATCAACACTCATGCTAGAAATTATTCTGTTAAGATTCTTCAGTTTTGAATTTTGCCCACGCTGTTACATACAGATTTCTTGACCAAATTGGGCACAAATCGATTTTCCATTTTTTTTTTTTTTTTTTTTTTGATTTTTTCCAATAATAAATACTTCTCCACAAACTGTATAAATATAAGGACCCTATAATCCAAAACAACACCCAGAGGTATTCCAGCTGCTCCAAACAACACGTAGTGTAGTGATCCTCATGATAAATATTCCATCTGCAGCAGAACACTGGCCTCACCTTGCTCATGCATAGAGCACGTCCCTATAGGCCATAGAAAAATGCCTTTGATTATGTGGATGTGATGGGATTTTTGGGCAGGGCTCTGGAAATGTGAGCAGACTCAGGATGAGCAGTAAGAGCCCTTCTCTCGGCCAAATGGTACAGAAGAGGACCTGGTACACGTACGACTGTGCATGTCTAAGTGTGCGTGCGTGGGGATCTGGTAAATGATCCGTGTGCTGTTATAATGCTTCGACAATAGATTTATCCATACAAACGCAGCTTGAAATAAGTGTGCAGCCTCCGTCACAGTGATACCATGAATATTTTCAGTGTCTCGAGTCAGATAACTGAAATTTAAAGACATGCTTGAGTGTGCATTGGCGGGTACGGTTTGTACAGAGTCATAGGGAGTCTCACAATCATATTGCTAACTCTGTGAGGCAGAACAGAAAACTCCTTTGTTTGAGCAGACGTGACGATAAAGATTGGGCCTGTCTGTTTAAACTGAGTGTGCTTATTATAGTGCACTAATTAAAAAAAATTGTGTCATATACGTAAATTTACTATCAGAGCAAGCTTGAACTAGCCTACCACCTTCGTGTTTTTGCAAGTCTGCATTCAACTAATTACAGGCAGCTCACCTGTGTAACGAAAAATAAATTCACAATCGTGAGGATACAATTATAAGATTAAAGTCACAGTTATACTGCGAGGGACAAATGACTATTTCTTGTTATTGTGGCTTTACAGTTTAATTTTTCAATTTACGACTTAAAATTGTGATTTTTATGCGCAGCTGACATTCAGCCTCACAACTGTGACTTTATCACAACTGAGCTCACAATTCTGTGAATAAACTCACAATTATATTGTGAAATATAAATGTCTTTATTTCTCGGAACTCTGTCTTACTCTGACAATTGAGATTTTTCTGTTTATGACTTAAAATGTGACTATTTCTCATAACTCTTGACTTTATCACAATTGTAAGGTCACAATTATGAGAATAAAGTCACAATTATATTGTAAAATTAAATGACTATTTCTCACAATTATAACTTGTCACAATTAAGATTTTTCAATTTGCAGCATAGCATTTTGACTATTTCTCACAACTTTCAGTCTCTGACTTTTTAATCACAATTGTGAGGTCACAATTATGAGAATAAACTGGCAATTATATTTTTAAATATATTATGTGACATTATCTCACAATTGAGATCTTACTGTTTGTGACTTAAAATTATGATAATTTCTCACAACTCTGACTTTTAACTGCACAATAGTGAATTTTTATCAGAATTGTGAGGTCACAAGTATGAGAATAAAGTCACAAATATATTGTGAATTTATCTCACAATTAAGATTTTTTTTTTTTTTTGAACTATGACTTTTTTTTTATCTCACAATGTTACATTTTATCTCACAATTATGACTTCTCAAAATGTGTCTTATCTCTCAATTGTGAATTGAATCCCTGTTTTAAACTTATTATTTAAACTCAATCTCATAATTAACTTTGAGGTGAAACCGGGCTTCCATTTCTCAGCAAATATGCAAAGAATTAATTGCTTTATCAATACTTTTGTTTTTAAGTTGTAAACGATTGACAGCCCTAATAAAGATGCATTGAACTTACTAAACACACTAAATGTTTTTAAATCACTACTTTATCTCTTGAAAAAAAGAAAAAGGAAATTATAGGTTGTCAGATCGCTGAAGATTTATTTCTGCTAATTGACCACATATTGCATATACATGTACAATTAAGAGCCATACACTGCACCATGTGTTTTATCTATTCTTCCTGTCAGTGAAAATACAGAGCTGCCTCAGCTCCATTCAGCCACGTTCAGCAATAAGCCCACTCCCATATGCGTGGGGATGGTGATTGATGGCTGGGATATGGCGAACAACAAACAGGAGGCTGTTTTTCCTTAAAGCAGGTCGGCATAGACTGCTCAACCCCAGCAACAGGAGCTTCTGTTTAAAAAAGCTGTCAGTCCAAAAAGAACACTCAATCCCACAGATTCCAGAGAGTGACTCAATGTACTCAACCATCCGAAGAGAAGCTGCTGTAATCAGCTAGTAAAAACACCTCCAGTTAGTTGAGTCATATGTGTATTTGTGCCTCAGGATGTTCACAGATATGTAATGGTCCACCTACTATCCAAGTATCTGTTTGGTCTTTGTGCCTTCAAAGTTGTTGGGCTGTTGAAGAAGGGAATGAATATTCTGCTAAAGGGATAGTCCACCAAACATTCCTGTCATCGTTTACTCACCCTCATGTTGTGCCGAGCCTGGAGGACTTGCTTTCTACTGTGAAGCACAAAAGTGAATTTTTGGAGACTAACTACTATAGGCTTCTTTTTTTTCAGTAAAATGTAATTGAGTGAGAACTGGGATTGTGAAGGTCTGAAATACTAAAAACCACCAATAGAGTATTATACAAAAAAATGTTGCACAATGTTTCATTTCTGAATCAACATGAAAGCTTTGATGAAAGCTGTGATGAACAGACCACAATGTAAAAGGATATTTCTCCTAAAAATTAAAAAAATCGGTCATCATCATTTACTAGGCCATCATATATAGGCCACTTTTTTCAGTAACATTTTTTTTCAACCAGCTTTGTATTGTTACAATGTTGGTAGTATGTAAATATACAACATGTACTCTTTCTCCACGTTACCTGCACCAAAATATCCCGGATTGTTTGTCAGTAAAAGTCTGCCGGATGACATTTGACAGTTCCAGGTCTTTTGTGAAAACTACATATCTTACTTCCGCATTTTTGTATTTCAGTTCATGGACAGTCAGATTGAACCATGTCCAGTGGGTGCTGAAGTTTTCCTAGCTTTTTTGCCACAGCCCTTTTTCTATTCATGTAGCAGTGCTAAAAAAAGGCATAGTTCACCTAAAAATAAATATTCCGTCATCATTTCTTACCCTCATGTCATCCCAAACTTGTATGACTTGCTTTCCTTTACGCAACACGGAAGTGTTGACTCCATTGACTTTTATTGTATATTAAAGATCTTTTGTGTTTCACAGAAGAAAGTCATAAGTGTTTGGAATAACTAAATAAAGACAGAACTATCATGTTGGGTGAACTATTCCTTTAACGTGAGGACATTCATGGATCTACACCCTTTTTTGGTCCTGGAACAATATTCTTGCCAACCAAAGGATTGGGTTGAAATGGTTTGTTTGATGAATGTTGTTCCAACAAAAGGTATCCTACTGGATATCCTTCTTGGCAGTCACCAGATTTGTTGGTGCATGAACAGTACTTCATGAATGTGATCTAACACCTCCTCCAATGACAGTACGTGAGAATATGATGGAGTTGTTGATCCATGACAAGTTCTAAGCAGTCCAGCATTTCTATCAGACGCTCTTCCTGACCACTCAAGTTAACTGACGATTCATCTTCATCTCATCGGCCAAAAGGAACCGACGGGCCATACTGAGCTTGAGTGACCCACTTTAACCCCCATGTCAACAAGTATCAAGCAGTCCATCCTTCTCGTCCAGCCAGAGTTTCACGCTTCAGGGACTCATGGGTAACATGGCACGCTGTGGTAACTCTGGTGGTATTGTCAGCAGCTGTCTGGTGTCTTTCCTCCCTCTCTGAGAACCAGGAGGCGTCACGCTCAGTCAGCCACCAAATGCTGGCATAAATCAACACAGTGACTTCCCAGCCACTGGCCCTGATGCCACGGCTCTGCATAGCTTATAAGGTGTCATGCTTGTCATGCAGCGAGGGTACATGGGCTTCATTTCAAGGACAGAGGACCAGACTCCTGAAGGAGTCTTGACTGTGGCACTGGACCTGAATGCAGTCAGGCCTCAAGTGTGTAGAGCCACGGAGTGGATTTAAAGGCTTTAATGTTTTTAATATTGAAAAAGGGGGTCTTTTAAAGTTTCTGAGGTGCTAGCAGCACTGAGAAGAATTTCAAGAATTGTTCTCATACATGTTTAGCAAACACCCTGCCCATCCGCCATTGGTCAGACAAACACATAGTCCCGCCCCAAACTCACGCCATTGGTTGAGTCGTTGTTGCTGCATCAGCAGGGGCGTGTCTAGATCATTTTAAATGGGAGGCCAGTCGGAGGCACTGGCTCAAAAGAGGGTGGCCGGGGGGGGTTGTTTTTGTGGAACGATGTATGTTAAAAGCACACGTCCAGTTTTGTGTGAGTGAAGGAAATCCGCTTGGGAGTGGAGAGATTCGTCCTCGTGCACATGGATCGCGTAACATTATGCGCTATTATAAAAACAAGCCTATGGCAAGACATCTTGGTAGGAGGGGCACCTGGGGTGGCCAGCCAAATATCAGGGTGGGCCGGTGCCACCCCTGGACACCACGTAGACACGCCCCTGTGCATCAGGCCGGTTGGATGTTTAAACAAACAGAGAAACCTTTTGATAGCCTCACAGATACACTGTTTACACTTTTTTAAGGTAATCAACTTACAAATGTTGTAGTTAACTTTGCATTTTAAACTAGGATTCGTATTTTAACAAAACATTGGCCTTAAGTTAATCTTAATGACCTTCGTTTTGTGGACTGTAGCTTTTAAAATTCTAGATACAAACAAAATACTGAACTAAACTTAAATGCAGGTTGAAATGCAGATAAAAGCCTTTTGAAAGTGATGGTGATGGGGATCTAATTTTGAAAGATTAGTTCCAGAAACAACCGACAGAGGGCTCTACCGAGTCCTGTCCATGAACTCTGTGAAGGGAAAAACAGGGTCACTACAGGTTCACGTGGCAATCAGACAGACTTCAGGCAGAGGTCAAAGCATTTTCAGTGAAAACTGGTTTTGAGAATAGTGCGCCACTATGGTTTCCTCAAACATCCTCATTCGGTTTTGAGGGCATTTCAGGCCTGGAACCTAATGTAAATTTTTTTTTTGTTAATGATTTAATTAAAATACGAATATACTGACACGCATAGTGTGTGTTTCTTCAGTGGTATGATTCTAGCTTTTGACATAAAACCTGTGCGTGTATGCAATTTTTAACTAAGCAAATTGCCCTTGCATATAAAGTGCGTATATTAGAAACGTGGGCATTTGGCTCCATATTATTATGTGATTTCGCTTGAACAGAGATGTGTGCATGTCAGAAGAAGGCACATGTGATGCTTTATAACACTGTCACTCCAGGTGAAAGACGCATAAGGCTTAATTTTGGAAACTATAAAGGTGTTTCTATGTGAGTACAGTTGCTAAAAGGATGAAATTGATGAGTCCAGAAATGGAATGGAGTGATGAAAAAAAAAGTTTTCCCAGTGAAAGCCCGGAGTGCAACATGTGACATTGTTATTAGTGGTCATGATAAAACAAGCATATCTGTTTTGCAGTTTTCGCTTGGTGGACATTACATTAGCCAATAGCATTGTGGTTTTGCATGGACAAGCAACTCGCCTGCTACTAGCTCCTCTTTTTTTTTTCGCAAGACTCTCACCCCTGCACTCTGCTGAAATGTAGATGGTGGACAGCTGACTGTTCTTCCCACTGGCCCTGAGCAATAAGAGGGTGTTTACATAGACAGTCCCACCCCTCCTCTCATCACCAACTGCAAATGTATATATTTTCGCTCGCTGTGTTTCTAATGCATCGGAAGCGAAAAACTTCCTCCAGAGAACCGAAGAATTCTCACATTATCTTTACATTTCTGAGCGTGAATACAAATTAATGTCAGGAAGGGTTTCAGAAAGTTCAACCGATTGAGTTGAATTAAATCAGAGATTTTAATGCATAAACACATTAATTACCGAGGTGCGCAGAAAGGTTACTTTCGTTCATGTCCGCTGTGTCAATCAAATTCTGAAATATGCTAAAGGGGGGTAATATCTCTAAATTAATGGAATTACAGAAATGATAGTAATGATATTCATTGTGAAGATTACTTCTCAGTACATTTGTAATATTCCTACGGTGCCAGTTTCCTCAAAGATGATGAGCAGGTAGTTAAAGATCTGATGAATCACAGTGTTTATGAAATGCGCACATTCTTCTGGGTTCACCTCCGGCTCAGACTTGAGTAATTGGTAAATCGTAAACTCTCATAAATCAAAACAATAACCTTTTTTTTTTTGAGCATTTTGGCATCCAACCTAAATTTCGAACAGATTCTGCAGCCTTGATTTTAATCTAAACCTTCAGTGCACATGCTGAAAGAGTCTCTCTTCTCATCAATTCTGACTCATTGACTCACAGAAACATATTGTTCTTTCATAATATCAACCTTGACTTTCATTTTCCATTTCATGAATATTATAATTGTGATATCTACATGCATACACTCTTATAGACTTAAATGACCTCTGATGGCAATAATATTGAAGTATTATTAATATATATGGTATTTTCATTATGGATATACAGAAGAAACTGCATTTTGAATGTCATTTCACTGAATGTCACCTCCACACTAAAAATGATCATTAAGCTGTTAACTAGCCCTCTTGTTGTGTTTGGGTCATTTGAACCCAGAGATAATTTTCTTTTATTCCGAAAATGCTTGTTAAAGGGACAGTTCACCCAAAAATGACATTTCTGTCATCATTTATTCACCCTTAAGATGTTCCAAACCTGTATGTTTCTTTCTTCTGTCCATAATAAAATAAGATATTTTGAAGAATGTTGGTAATCAAACAGCTGCAGGTCCCCATTGATTTCCATAGAATGAAACAAAAAATACTATGGAAGTCAATGGGGACAAGAAACATTCTTCAGAATATCTTTTCTTGTGTTCTGCAGAGGAAAGAAATTCATAAGGGTTTGGAATAACTTGAGGGTGAGTAAATAATGACAGAAGTATTATTTTTTTGCAAGAACTATCCCTTTAATTTCATGCATACATATTTTTTTTTTTTTTTTTTTTTTTCTTTTTTTTTTTTTTTTTTTTTTTCTCACTTTGTACACTTGTGGTGTTCTTGATCAAAAATGACTGGCCAGCAAAAAATACTTAATTATGCTATATTATTACCAAATATAAGATTCAATATTTTACTATAAACTTGTTTTCTTTCAGTTAGCACAGATTTTGTATTTATCTTTACAACTGATTGTTGTTTTTAGGGAACTCGTCATAGGCCTCATTGATCTGAGCCTAGCACCTTAGTTTTTAAGTGAATATTGCCAAAATGATCCACCAATAATGCTTTTTTTACTCAAAAACTGAGGTGCATAAGCTCAGATCAATGAGGCCTACGACCAATCAGTTCCAAAAAGAAATACAAATCCTGTGCTAACTGAAAGAAAACAAGTTGACAAAAAGGTAATATAGCATTTTAGATTTATAAGCAATTTTTAAAAGGCCGGTCATCTTTGACCAGGAACACTAAATTTGGACATTTTTAGCACAGCACAAGGGCTAGGAGAACATGTTTTCAAAGACACAGTTGTGCATATTTAATTCTGTAATACGATTAAACATAAGACACATGATTAAATCCAAATGAAAACGAGATAAAACTGCTGTGATGTTGGTCATGCTTACTGATAGTCTAATAATGTTTTAACGCCACATTAAACTTTACTTTATCCTGCATTTGATCATACTGGTCTGTTTCAAAATCAAATGTGATGCAACCAGAGTTAAAAGAGGACTGCTGAGGCGTTATCAAATATGTGCAGATATGAGATCAGCTGCATAGACAGATGTGATTCACTTCCGTGCATCCTTCCTCTTAACACTTATTTCTCAACAGTAACATAGACCAACAGTAGCAAATAAGACTAAATACAGGATATGAAGCGAGAGATATGAAGCGAGATGCCTTGAGTAAATTGAAGTCAGTTTTTTCTTGCTCATTGTGAACAAACATTTCTGCTATTCTGGAATTCTTATTTGTTTTTCTTTTTTTAAACGCATACACAGTGATACACATTCCTTTCTGTGCTTTTCAGAAACCTCTGATCGGATCCATGTGATCTAAGTGTTTATGAGCACAACCAGGTTCAAAGAACGATATGTGAACCAGCAAATGTAAATATGCGCATGTGTGGCTGTAGAACTGTCAGAATAATGTCACTTACTGTGGCAAAGAAATCAATTTTTTTTTTCTTTGGTCAATGAAATTGTAAAAATGGTTGTAAAAATGCCACTTTTTGTTGAATAAAGACAAGCCTCCAGTGGAAAAGCAATAAGCTGATGCTGAGCTCTTGCTTTTTCTCTCTCTGTGAAGTTTACATGAATAGGCCCTTTTTATCTTTATATCTAACCTTGAAACGAACCAAACCATACGGTGATGTTCTGTAAAGAGAACATGCCACATATCGCACAGCCTATTATACAGTATTTCAGCAAAGGATAAAAAGATCAAGAATGAATATATGGTCCAACAAGGGGCCATATCTATCTATCTATCTATCTGTCTATTTTATCTATCTATCTATCTATCTATCTATATTATCTATCTGTCTATCTATCTATCTATCTGTCTGTCTGTCTGTCTATCTGTCTGTCTATCTATCTATCTATCTATCTATCTATCTATCTATCTATCTATCTATCTATCTATCTATCTATCTATCTATCTATCTGTCTGTCTGTCTATCTATCTGTCTGTCTATCTATCTATCTATTATCTGTCTGTCTGGTCTGTCTGTCTGTCTATCCGGATATATAATTATAAAATGTTATATAATTATAAATAATATATCATACAATAATGGCAATCGTTATAATGAATACTAATATAGTACTAATATTAAGACTTAAAAAAAAAATGATATGGCTATATTAGTATTATGTCTTATGTTTAATCGTATTACAGAATTAAATATGCACAACTGTGTCTTTGAAAACATGTTCTCCTAGCCCTTGTGCTGTGCTAAAAATGTCCAAATTTAGTGTTCCTGGTCAAAGATGACCGGCCTTTTAAAAATTGCTTCTCATTATGCTATATTACCTTTTGGTCAACTTGTTTTCTTCGGTTAGCACAGGATTTGTTAATTTCTTTTTGGAGCCGATGGTTGTAGGCCTCATTGATATGCAATAATAATCAAATATAATATAATATACTAATAATAATGTTGGTGTTATTAAAACTATATTTCAAACAGCTTTAAATAGAGTAGGCTATAGCAGGTCTTAGCACATGACACTGCTTGGATATTCATGTACACTATTCATAACTTTTTCTTCTTATCTATTTATATTCGATTGCTTTATAGTTGACATTTACGGTGTGACGTCGCCAGAGAGCCGAGGGTCTGTCCTTATCAAAAAATGAAGAGGGTTGAACTTTGTCAAGGGCAAAACGTTCAATGATTCGACTCTCCACCTCTCTTCCGAATGCTTGCGCGGTCATCTTAAAGCACCACGCTGCCAAGAACAAACATGAGAAGTGAGCTCATGAAGACACATCCTCTTGTTTTGGGCAGGGCGAAAAAACATGACACTGTGTCTCAAATGACAGCGCAACACAAACCCCAGTGAGTGAAAGCGGCAATCTCACGCTGTAATCGAGGGAGTCGGTGCTCGATTGCTCTGGTCTGACGTGAAGATGGCAGAATCGGAGTATAATGTTTCAGTTCCTCACTTGAACTCCCTTCTACAAATGGATCCTTACCTCAAACCCTTTGAAAACGACTTACAGAGGAGGTAAAACGGGCTTTTAAGCGTTATTTGCATCTTGTGTCTGGGTAATGGTCCTGTGCCCGTCCCAAACGCACATCGACACACGATGTCTGTCTGTCTGTCAGCCCTTCACACGCGGCACTTTGGACGTGTTTTATTAATTCAGTGTGTTGTCAAGTTCGAGCAGCGCGGATGCTCTCCGCCTCTGTGTGAAAGTGCTGCGTGTGCTCTGCTGAATATGTAAATATGGACATCGATGGTTTTATGGGAGCTTCTCTGAAATCAACACAAATAAAAGAAAACGCAGCTTTAAGAAGACAGTGGAGGACAACAGTTATTTGAGTAACAACAACACCCCCCCTGTACGTGTCACATAAACAGTGCTGATTTTTAATAATATGAAACCAGGGACTTGCTTATATATTACAAAAATATATTTTTGGATTAAGACTAAATCACATATTTTGGGAACTTGTTGCAATCTTTTTAAAGGGGTCCTATTATGTTTTTTTTTCACTTTTTCAACTTTAGTTAGGCTGTAATGTTGCTGTCTTTAGCATTAAAAAGATCTGCAAAGTTACAAAGCTCAAAGTCCACTTCAAAAGGAGATCTTTTATTTAACAGAAATCACTTTTCAAAAACTACAAAGAACGACTCGTTTGGACCACAACGATATTTTCCGGGATTTGTGATATCACAAATACTGACGAATGGTTCGAGACCTGGTTGAGCTGCACTAGAGTAGGCAGCGAGTGTTATCACTATGTCGGAGACAATCTAGCTTTCCCAAGGCAGACAAACTTAAAGTGGTTAAAATCATCCGGGTTTAAATCGCGCTCAAAATTATTTGATATTATGACGCAATATTCAGCAGCTATGGTAAGGGGCGTGGCATTTCCCGACCAGGCGCCGAGTGCTGCCAATCACAGCGCACACTGGCACAGCTAGCCAATCACAACAAACACTGGCACAGCTAACCAATCACAGCAAACACTGGCACAGCTAACCAATCACAACAAACACTGGCACAGCTAACCAATCACAACAAACACTGGCACAGCTAACCAATCACAACAAACACTGGCACAGCTAACCAATCACAACAAACACTGGCACAGCTAACCAATCACAACAAACACTGGCACAGCTAACCAATCACAACAAACACTGGCACAGCTAACCAATCACAACAAACACTGGCACAGCTAACCAATCACAACAAACACTGGCACAGCTAACCAATCACAACAAACACTGGCACAGCTAACCAATCACAACAAACACTGGCACAGCTAACCAATCACAACAAACACTGGCACAGCTAACCAATCACAACAAACACTGGCACAGCTAACCAATCACAACAAACACTGGCACAGCTAACCAATCACAACAAACACTGGCCCAGCTAACCAATCACAAAACACAATGGCCCAGCTAACCAATCACAACAAACACTGGCACAGCTAGCCAATCACAACAAACACTGGCACAGCTAACCAATCACAACAAACACTGGCACAGCTAACCAATCACAACAAACACTGGCACAGCTAACCAATCACAGCGCACACTGGCCCGGCTAACCAATCACAATGCACACTGGCCTGGCTAACCAATCACAGCGCACACTGGCACAGCTAACCAATCACAACAAACACTGGCACAGCTAGCCAATCACAGCACACACTGGCCCAGCTAACCGATTACAGCACACACTGGCCCAGCTAACCAATCACAACAAACACTGGCACAGCTAACCAATCACAACAAACACTGGCACAGCTAACCAATCACAACAAACACTGGCACAGCTAACCAATCACAACAAACACTGGCACAGCTAACCAATCACAACAAACACTGGCACAGCTAACCAATCACAACAAACACTGGCACAGCTAACCAATCACAACAAACACTGGCACAGCTAACCAATCACAACAAACACTGGCACAGCTAACCAATCACAACACACACTGGCCCAAGCTAACCAATCACAGCACACAACTGGGCACGCTAACCAAATTCCACAGCGCACATGGCAGCGAAACAATACAGCGCACACTGGCACCAAGCTACACCAATTAAGCGGCACAATGGGCACAGCTAACAATCCCCAATGAACACACTGGCACAGCTAACAATCACAGCACACACGGCACAGCTAAACAAATCACAGAGCCACTGGCCAGCTACAAATCAATGCACACACTGGCACGCGAACCAATCACAGCACACACTGGCACAGCTAACCAATCACAGCGCACACTGGCACAGCTAACCAATCACAGCGCACACTGGCACAGCTAACCAATCACAGCACACACTGGCCAAGATAACCAATCACAACACACACTGGCCCAGCTAACCAATCACGACACACTGGGCCAGCTAACCAATCACAGCACACACGGCCCAGCTAACCAATCACAACACAAACCGGCCCAGCTAACCGATCACAGCACACACTGGCACAGCTAACCAATCACAACAAACACTGGCACAGCTAACCAATCACAACAAACACTGGCACAGCTAACCAATCACAACAAACACTGGCACAGCTAACCAATCACAACAAACACTGGCACAGCTAACCAATCACAACAAACACTGGCACAGCTAACCAATCACAACAAACACTGGCACAGCTAACCAATCACAACAAACACTGGCACAGCTAACCAATCACAACAAACACTGGCACAGCTAACCAATCACAACAAACACTGGCACAGCTAACCAATCACAACAAACACTGGCACAGCTAACCAATCACAACAAACACTGGCACAGCTAACCAATCACAACACACACTGGCACAGCTAACCAATCACAACAAACACTGGCCAAAAGCTAACCAATCACAGCACATTTGTATTTCAGAAGGCGGGCCTTCATACAGAAACTATTCGAGCAGTTCATGCCAGACAGGGGAGAGACGTGTTGTAATAATGTAAAATATGTGAAAAAAATGTGTTTTTCGAACAACCTAGCATAAGAGCCTGTTCTAGTACACCCCAAAAACAAAATCAAAAATTTATTTAAAAAGAGCATAATAGGACCCCTTTAAACCAAACGTAAAGAAAATCTATATTAAAAATACTAAATAAATTTAACAATGTAAAGAATTGTTATGAATATATTCTGCTAAAAAAAAAAAGATTCCATTGTTGAGGAAACACATCAAAAATACACATTATTTGATGCTTCTGGCTAAAATTGCATCACAGATATGTTTTTATTTACTTTTTATTAATAATTACAAAAAATACATTTGATTGTGTTAAAATTCTTATATATATATATTATATTATATATATCTATATATATATTATTAGTGTGTGTGTGGAAGTGGTGTGTGTGTGTGTTGTGATGTGTGTAATAATAATAACCAAATCACGGGGGACCTCGTAGATTTAAAATGCATTATAGCTTTATTAATTGGACGTGTTGCTGGCCCGAATTTTGCCCCACTTCCCCTAAATTTGTACCCCTCGTTCAAGTCGCTACCCGATTGGCTAATCCTAACCCCTCCCCCACACCTAAACCTACCAATACTAGCGGGGTAAGAATTGGGCACAACACTGGCTTTTACATTGTCATAATTCATGAACGGATGAACAACAGCAGGCCATAAGCAATCTATTAGTATAAATGTGTGATATTAATTAATTGCAAACTGCTCTGAAACCGTGAGTTTGTAGAACGCTGCGTTATAATTGGAATGTGTAGTGCTTAATTTATTTAATGAAATCACAGACTTCTGAAGTTTAATAATCACGCTAGGCTGAATCACGATTCCGTTTTTTCCAACCTCAAATTTAAGACTTCTTAGATTAACCTGTTAGGACTTTTTTTTTATTAGCTCACATGCTCCTATATACATTTTAAAGTGCAAAAGCGAGTGAAATGCTCGTGCTGTTGAGCCCTGTGTATCTTTCTCTTTTTTGATATCGTACAATCCAGTGTGCGGCTGGTTGGTGGGAAGAATTAAAATGGCATCTGACAGCATTTAATATTGTCCTCTATTGTTGCTCAGCCCAGGTCAGTGTTCCTTATGGCCTTTCCCGACATTGGCATTTTAATAAAATCATGTGACAACACAATAATGCAACATACTGTTTTTAATTGCACAAGTCTCGCATAATTATTATTATTTTTTTACATCAGTACTCCATACTGCTTAGTATGCAGTACACTACTATTCCATTCATAGCCATACAAGCATGCTTAAAATGAATGGAGAGAGAAATATTATTAGGGCACACTTATTAATAGAAAGAGCTACAGGAAAGTGATGGATGACTTGGGGTGACCACATTGAATATCTAATTATAATATCACTCATAATTATAGTTACAGTTTAACAGATCTATATTTGAGTATATAAACAGTGACGCACAATTGGTACTTCAGCTCTGACTGCTTATGCCTGGAGACTTCAAGTGCTCTCTACCAATTAGATGTCACTTAATTGCAATCCAGTGAGTGGCACTTGTCAGCAATCGTTCGCTCACCACTCGTCAGTTTATTGCATGATATTCAGGGTCCTGTGGCACCGTCTTTACATTTGATTATAATGATAACAATGCCTAATTGCACTGTTGCATGCATTAAGTGAGCGTGGCACAGTCTGCATATTTATGACTCGACATTCTCCATTCATTAGTGCCACAGAGACCACTGACAAGTGAAATGGAGTTCTTCATTATCGTTTTAATTAACACCAAAGTCTTGAGGGGTAGCCATCGAGGTATCTGAAAACATGGTACATGGTTTCTATTTTTACCCCTCTCTGTGGAACTGGTTTCGAAAGTGGAATAATGTTGTGTGAAATGTGTGTCACGGATTGACCGAGTAAATCCACATGGGATGTAAGAAACTCAGATTATTAAGGAAGACTATGCTCTTCTTAGCATGTTCCGTAAAACTCTTTTGAAATGAAGGTTAATAACATTTCAGATTTCTGGGCTACTTTCATTTGCTCTGGGTGAGAGAGCCCATAGGAACGGGAAATCACAAATGAGATCTCTTTAATATCTCGATTGTTGCTCCTAGATTGCAGTGATAATTATAGAGAACAAATTTAAAAAAGCCTTTTGCTTATGTCAATTTCTGCAAAAAAAAGAATCATGCTTTGGTAAATCATAATTATGATACAAACACAGTTAAATTGTTATATAAAAAATGTTAATGACTTAAATCTAAATTATGATACATGTCAAAATTAAGAAAAAATTATGACATACAAAGTGATATAATAAGCTGTATGAAAATCAAAAGATTAGGGGAGAGCGGGGCACAAAGTAGCACTTTTTGACTTTCTCAAATTGTGTAAATCCACATGGGGTTCAGAGTATAATTTTTTTTCATCCACAGTAATTTCACACTTGTCTAGTACAAATATGTCGCCTTGTTTCAAAATTACAGTGTATATGTTTTTCTTTATTTACCCTCAAAAATTGGATGTGAAATGTGACAACATGCCCCATAGGTGGGGACCGTGGGGTACTTTGTAACATCTGAGGGGCATGTTGTAACATGACCATATAACAGCTTAAAATGTTATCTGATCGCATTCCAAAAATATACAAGACAAACTAAAATATTTTGTCAATAAAATAAAATTATTTATTTCAAATAAAATAATGGCGTTTTTAAAAATTAGAATTTTTCAATTTTAAAGAATTAAAAATAATCTGTTTTTGGAGTTTGACAACAAACACATTGTAACCATGCTTGGGACGGCCCACATAAAAGAGCAAAAATGCTTGTCTTGAAATAATAATTTCTAAACGTTAAACATTGACTGTCAGTCTTTAATCACCTGTTTCTCGTCAAAATGTATTAAAGTAAACAGTGTAAATTACATCGCTAATGTCAAAGAATAGCACGGCAGAGCACATTGTAACGCAGTGTTACAACATGCCCCATCTGCGCAACTGGAATTTAAAACCGGTTACTGTCTTTTGATAGTTAGCGAAGCATTAAAAATAATCTAAACTGATAAATAACAGATTGGAGATTAAAATAATAGCAGATTTGTCAAATTTTAAATGAGTAATAAAAACAGAGATGAAAAATGTACTTAAGCCAGAAATTTAATTTATTAATATTAGGGCTGGGTATCGAGTCGCTTTATTTTTATACTTTTTTCAGGTGGTGGAAAAAAATAGAAATCATGATTCTGTCTGAGCTATGCGTTTAAAAACGAACACACACTAATAGTGTAAATGTGTAAAACAGATGTGTAAACTGAAGACTATTCGAGCTTTATTAAAATTATTTGCACTGATTTATTGTGTTGGTTACATTTTGTTCCTTTGTGCAGTGGCTCAGGAGATGAGTCTTTGAGTTTGAATAAACATCAACAAGCTGAAAAATAAAACCAAAGTTTTTTTTTAGATAATGTAATCTTGTTAAAATTGATTTCATAAAATTGGTATCGAAAAAAGTATCGTTCAGGAACCGGTATCGAAGTCAAGGTTATCGGTCTCGGTATCGAATTGCAGCATTGTTGACACGATACCCAGGCACTTTTACTATGGTAAAATAAATGTTCAGCGATTTCTTCAAAAGACTTTTGAATTTTGGCGTACTTTTTTTCTCTATTTAATGTTGATATAGTAACTAGTAAATGCTGTAAATTTGGTTATGCTAGCATGTGTGGAAATATTTAAACCACGTGTGTTACAATTTACCCCGCGTTACTTTGTGCCCCGCACTCCTCTAAATTCAAAAACATGAGATAAAAAGTCGAAATTAGGACATGAAAAGTCCAAATTATTAGATAAAAAGTCAATTATAAGAAAAAGTTGATATTAAAATGACATGAGATGGAAAGTCAAAATTAGGATGTAAAAATCAAAATCATGAGATTATGAGAAAATTAGGAAAAAATTAGGACATTGAATAGTGGTTTCTAACGAATATCGCCGATATATTTTTCAAATATCGGCATCGGCCGATAAGTTTTTCTATTTGGCTGATGTGTTTTGACACATTACTTTTATTTTGACGGCGCGTCTGACTTTATTTTTGTGATGATGCTGAGAACGGCAGCGCCTGAGCACACAGTGCTCACATTCTCCCTCTCGTTCGCTGTCGTCGTTCAGTTATGTCTAATATGGATAGAAGTCTGTCTAATAATCAGATAGAACTGTTAAACAAAGGAATTAAAATGTATACAAAAAGTATTATAACGATTGCTTTAATATTATTAGTAATAGAAAGGCAAACATTATAATACTTTCTCATTTGCCATCAGCATTCAGCAAACACGCATTTATATAATTTAAACAAATCTTTGAATGACTAATGAACATTTAATTTCACAAACCTTGCAGACTTATTCGAATCTAGTTGAGATCTTGTGAAGTGTGCATTTGTATCATGCATGATCCCGTGTTCTCTGCGTGACGGTCGGTCCGTGTGAATTGAATGCGGACAGGAGGAGAGTTCAGCTTCATTGAGACGCGCGATCGACAAACTTTAAACTCGTGATTTCAAATTATGCTGCACTTTATGCATTTGCCCACTGTCATATTCATGCGTGCTGTATGTAAAATGAGTGTTACCTTGGCTTTATTTGGAAAAAGAAAATGCACACAAACTTCCCAGAATACTGAGTGCCCTGTTGGTTACGGTGTTTACTTCCTTTTCAATTAGATTTTAATTAAATATTTATTTTTGTAAAATGCTTTGTCTTCTAAAGTGTATATATGTTTATTTTACACAATTATTTTTAATAAATTTTCAAATGATTTCAAATTTCTTAAATATGAATTAAAATAAATAAAATTATATCGGCTTTATATCGGCCATCGGCCACCCTGCTTTCCAAGATATCGGCATCGGCATCGGCTGTCAAAAAACCCATATCGGTCGACCACTAGACATGAATATGTCAGAATTGTGAGATGAAAAGTCATAATTATGAGATAAAGTCTGAAATAAAATTATAAGGCGAAATCAGGGCATGAAAAAGTCAAATTTATCAGATAAAAAGGGACAATGATGAGATGAAAAGTCATATTATTAAAAATACGTCAAAAATTATAGTGTTAACAAAATCATGATGAGTACATAGTCAAAATTAAGAACATTTTTCAAAAAGTTGAAATGGACAGTCAAAATTGTGAGATTAAATTCATAATTGACTTTTTATTTCATAATGAAGACTTTTAATTTCCCAATTTTTATTTTTGTCTCGTAATAGTTATGAGATAATTAATTGTAATTTTAAATATGAAAAGGTTTGTGTTTTTTATTGTTTTCTTAGGAGAAACATCTGAAACTGATTTTTTTATTAAAATTAATTAAATTAAATTAATTGAATAAAAAATTTAATAGTATTTTAAAATGTTGCAAGCCAGACTCGATCTTGCGTCACCCTCATGTGCGCCACAACTGTTATGCTACAGCTCCAACATCTGAGAGTTACTGAGTGAGGAAAGTTCACTAGGCCTCCTGACCTGCTGTATGTAAGCAGTGCATTCTCTTGTGGGAGTTGAACGGACATTAGGTGGGAGTGAAGTCTTTTGGAAGTAAGATGAACTTTGTTTTATTGGTTTTTGGTGGCGAAATGCTCTTCTTATTGAGCTCAGACGGTAAGCAAAAGGGTCATGCTCTGATAAACAAACACTCACAGAAGAGCGGTGCGTGTGCTGTTTAACAGAGGCTAATCATTTACACGTTGCCCTGAATAGCAGTGATCAGCATGGGCAAACATAGCCTTTTTTTCATATGCTGTCTCATAAATATGTAGTTCAGCAGATTTCCCCTGCTAGTATAAGTAATGAGATGATGCAAAAGTGAGAAGTAGTGAAAGTGTATAACAACTAAACAACATGGAGATTTTGTCCAGAAACAGCACAAAAGTTACACACTTAAGGGTTTCAGTTGTGATACACTACACGTCTACACTATCTCAAGTCAGCAAGAACCTCAGGTCATGATTGATTTGACTTCACAGTATTGTGACGTATTTCTGGGTGAAAAAATAGAGGGCGGGGCTTGATTTTAATGCACCACCTTGCCATCTCAAGCTCACAGCTGGCTGACAGACTGTTCTGCCTAAGCTTTCAATCTGAACACCATTCCAGGGAAGCAAATTCTTAAGAAATATTATAAAGACAACATTTTTTCCCCCTGTGAATTATTGTCATAATTATGATATACAATTTTAAATGGATAATTATGACATAAGTTTAAGTTATGAGATACACGTTCAAAAATTATGAGATGGTAACACTTTCTATGAAGCCCATATTTAAAATACATTATAAGAGTATTCTTAAGGCATTATAATGAATGCATAATGTATTATAAAAAAACATGTTGTTTCATCTCATGAGTAATCATAACAACAGTTTTAATGCATTATAATATTTACTTATTTGTGGTTATAGCTTTTACGATTACGATGATTTATAATACACAATGAACACAATACATCCACGTAACTTATAATGGATAATGTTTCCCTATACTGTAGTTAGAATGATTATAAGTCTCATATCTGACATTTTAACTTGTTACTTTACTTAAATCAGACAAAGACCACTTATAAACAATAATAACAACAATAATAATAAAAATAAAAGTAATATTTTTTCTTAAACAGCCATAAGGTCAGATATTTGATCAGATGAATGTGTAATATGGCACATTTTATTTTAACTATATTTATTGTAATATCAGTCAGATAGTAAGATACAGTAAAGATCTTAAATAAATAATGTCAAGATATGAGACTTATAATCCATTATATATAAGTGGATTTAACATGATGTTTATTGCATGTTATAAATGTTCATACTCATAAAAGTTATAACCACAAATAAGTAAGTCTTATAATGTATTGTAGTTGTTATGATTATTTATGAGTTTTTTTATAATGCATTATGCATTCATTATTATACGGTATCTAAGTAATTATGTATTGTAAAAATGGGCTTCATAGAAAGTGTTACCGTCAAAATTATGATTTGAAAAGTTGAAATTTACATACAAAGCAATTCTGACAAAAAGTCATGGTTATGAGGGCGAAATTTTGAGATTAAACGTTGACATTGACATAAAAGCACAGTTTGAAAAAAAGTCAAAATTGAGATTAAAAAGTCATAATTATGAGATGAAAAGTTGAAATTGACATAAAAGCAATTTTGAGAAAAAGTCATGATTATAAGTCAAATAATAGGATAAAGTCTCAATTGCGACATAATTCAAAATTGACATAAAATGTTGAAACTGACTTCAATTATGAGATAAAAGTGTGTCTAGTGACATGACACATTACTGCTGAATTATGTTTATAATTTTAGATGAATATACACATTTATGGTATATATCACATTTTGAATGATATTATATAGTGTAATATAATGCATTAATAATATGTTCAGACATTCAGTGCACTGATAATCACTTATGATCAGTGTGAACAGAGCAAGTGTTTCATGCTTTCCTTTCTTAGTAATATTCCATTCTCAGACACTTTGTTACTTGCTTACATGGTTCTTACCCTAAGAACCTATCTTGCCTCACTCAGTAGTCTGGTGTTTTTGTTGAATAAGTGTTTTTTCGGTGTGTGTTTATGAGGCGACTGGGTCACGCTGAACACACATCTATGTGTCACGGCCCATTCCAGCAGCAACGTGGCTTTTGTGGACTCCAGGGAGCCCCGGGCGAGCCTCACACACCTGCCTGGCCCCTGAAAGGCCCTCTCCTCCCCATTAATAATTGTACATAGGCAGGTGACAGCGCAATAGCTGCTCGCCTCTTGATCAAACCCAGCGTCAGAGTCCCCTGAGCAACAGGAGTGTTTCTTATGAGCGGAAAGCGTCAAAATCAACAAGGTCTTGCGGGCAGCTTTGAATCACGCTGTGCATCAGCAGAGGGAATGAAAGTGTCAGGAATTCAGATGACTAAAGAGACTCGGGGAACTTCAAACTGGGATTGATATGTGTTGCTCTGATCACTTGTTCTCCGAGCTTTAGAAAGAGTTGTGGTGTGCAACTTCTTAAACATTTTAGATTGTGATCCGTTAGTGCACAAAGTAGAACAACAGCCTCCTTTTCTGCCTTGAAGTGAGCGATTTTTAGTTTTGCAATGCTTCATTTGTCTTGTGTGACCAGGTTTTTGTCTTGGGCTCTTCTGTGTGGCTGTTTGATTTTTAACTTTTATATTTCTGAGAGAAAAAAGCATTTTGTGTGTGTGTAGCTACCTAGCAGTCTATACAGCAACACCAAAGTGTGAACTCAGTGGTCGACCACAAAGACTTAGGGTGGCATTTGGGACAGGCCCACAGTAAGGTCTCAAGTGACCCTAAGTATAAATAGCAACCTTATTACCCCGTTGTGCCCAAAATAATAATAATAATATCAGTGAGTTGGTCCAGCTTGGAGTGTGAGTGTAGAGAATGGTGATGTTAGAGCACAGGTGCACATGGAGGTCTGGGGAAGTCCTATTCAAATGAAAGACATTTGCATTATCTGATTTTTTTTATTTATTTTTTTCTAATGAATGGTGTAATTTTATTTTTTTACTTTTAATATCCACAGCAATTAAGGACATTTTCAAATAACATATTTATAATATTACATTATTAATGATAAATATTAAGCATATGTAAATAAATATTAATGGAGCATTGTAATGTTTATGTTGCCTCTTGCGTGCAATTTATTTTAAGATAAAATATTATAAATGTGTGATAATTAAGTGTGTGTGTGTGATTTTTAAAATTGGAATTAATTTGACATCATAGCATATTATATATATATAATATATATATAATGTATTTATATATATATATACTTTTACTTAAATATTATCAATATTCAAATTATACTCTAAAAGGCATAATTTCAGTTAGGGTGAAAAAAAGCTTTTGGCTTCTCTCCTGAGGCCACAAGAGGGTGCATCGAGCAAAATATTATACACGTTTCTTCAAAGCATAATAAAATAAAACGACTATCTTTGAAAAAAAAGTGCATAATGTTAAAATAATGTTTATAAACCATATATAATTAATAAAGTTGCTTAAACAATTACATGTATAGTTTAATACAAAGGACCGAAAAACAATCACAAAAAAGCACTTTTTTTTCATTTAAAAACATGAGATGCAGTGGGATGGGTAAAAACCGCCATAAAGTCTCGAGACATGTTTTTAAAAGTTGAACTTACATAAATCTTACATAGCTTTCTAAACATGCTGCTCTCTCATGCGAGTGCAGCGTTGATAGATGTCCCTCTAGAAAATACGAGGAATATGCGTCCTGTGTGAACGGCTTGGTTTCAGTTTTAACGTAAACAACATCTTCTCCGCATTGATGTTCTCTTTTCCCGCGATATTTGTAATTAACTCAGCAGCGCCGTGTCTAGTGGTTTCAACTGGATAGGCTAACAAAAACATTACAGTGGTCGTCGCATTCGTGACCACTGCTAAAAGGCCTGCCTGGAGTCACACCTAAAAAATGTGGGTTATTTCAAATCGACGCAGAATTTGAAATCGAATGTTTTGTGACAACCCTATATATATATATATATATTGGTGTTAAGACCTCAGATTTAGGATTAAAAAGTAAAATAAAAATAAATTAAGTTATATAGACTTACTGTTCAAATTGTTTAGGGGCCAGTATGATTAAGTACATGATATAAGTAGAAAATAAATTGTTTTATTCACAACCATTAAATTGATGTAAAAAAAACAAAAAGTGACAGTAAAGAATTATATTCAAATAATTGCTGGATTTTAAACTTATATTCATGCTAAAAAAAAAATGTTAAGCAGAACAACTGTTTTCAACATGATAATGTTTCTTAGCAGCAAATCAGCATATTAGAATGATTTCTGAAGGATCATAAGACAGTAATGGCTTAGATATATTTATAATATAAAATGTAAAAAAAGAATCTGACAATATCTATATTTAACAATATTTTTTTAAATAAATGCAGCTTTGGTGAGCATAGATTTCTTTCAAAAACAATACAAATCTTACAAACCCCACACTATTAAACAGTAGTGTGTTATTTTATTAATAAAATAATGTTCATTTTCTTTATGCAAAATACAATTTCTGATTATTATTTTCTGTTTGTTTATGGGTGAAATATGACATTCAATCAATCTTAAAATGGTAGCAGATCCGGTTAGACGTAGAGGTAAACTATCCTGTGTTCCTCTCTTGTATATTTTGTCAGCCGTTTCATAATTTCTCTAAAAATACTTCCATGTAACCTCAAACTTTCTTTTGACACAGTTTCACAAAGACTGCTGGGAAAACCCAGCATTCTGTTCTCTAGACTGTGTCTCATTGCATTCTCTCAGCTGATTCTGAAAGAGCATGGAATGCAGTCTGATTTTGTCTCCATCTGGGACTGATATTTCCCCGCGGTCTTACTCTGACAGTTACTCAGCCAACTGTACATTTGTGAGAACAAGCTCTTGAAACTAAATGAACAAACGGTGGGAAAAGTGTGAAGGTCAATGGGTCACACATCCTCCATTCTGCATGATATTGGCACAATGTGTCACAGCTCCAAGGTGGTTAACCAGAATGATCTTGGTTCGAATCCAAATCTAGGAACTGTGGGATATTGGCCTAATAGTGGGTTAGTGCCCTTGAACAAGCCACTTAATCCAGAACTGATTGCTGCAACATGGGGCTTGTATCGATAAATTTCACTTTTTAAACAAGAGCTGCTTTAAGAAAAACACTGTCATTTACGATCATTTCTTTATTATTATCGGGTCATAACACTTAATTGGATTACAAGGAACATACTAAGAAGCTCTCATTCGTACACTGATTGTAGTATGTAAAAGGAATTGGTGTCTCGGGTTATAAGGTTACATGTGTTTCATTTGAGTCAAATGTTGGAGGTCGGACGTTAGGGTTAGCAATTTTAGGCAAATCAGAAACTTGAAGCAGTGTTGGGGGTAACACATTACAAGTAACGCAAGTTACGTAATCAGAATACTTTTTTCAAGTAACTAGTAAAGTAACGCAGTTACTTTTTCATTACCAGGAAAATATCTGAGTACTTTTTCAAATAAGTAACACCAGTTAATTTGTTTTCCCATTTATTGACTGAAAGCTCTCCTATCCCCATGTTGAGAGAAATCGGGAGTAAGATGTTACTTCAGTTCTAGAATAAATGTGAACATGCATTAATTAATTACTTCACTCACTCACTCACTCACTCAAAAAACAAAATCAGATTTAGTTTTCCTCAAAATGAATAAAAACAATGCAGTGCAATAATTAAATATGTTAAATAATACAAATATCCTTTATGTATTTAATCCCATTTTATTAACCAATTTGCTGCTGACCTTCAGTGATCCAATTCAACCATAATAATAAGAAAAAAATTAAACAAGATAAACTAACATTTCTTCTTCTTTTTTTTTATTGCTAAAGAGTGTTGAACTTTCTTCTTCTGTGTTCTACTGTACAGACGTGTATTTACGTTTCCTTCAGCCTGAGGCTTTTGGTGTGAAAGGGCTTTTACATTTGGCAAAAATAGAACTTTTTATATTAAAAGCAAACAAGCAAGCCCAGCCCAGATTTAAAAAGTAACGCAAAAGTAACGTAGTGCATTACTTTCAATAAAAAGTAACTAAGTAACGTAATTAGTTACTTTTATTAGGAAGTAACGCAATATTGCAATGCATTACTTTTAAAAGCAACTTTCCCCAACACTGCTCGTAAGTATGATTTCAATGAAATTCCAAATAAATGATCTAACTAGATTTTTATTTAGTAAAGGCTATTCATGGCACTAATTGTCATTTAAAGTTGAACAGATCTTTGCATTATTCACTCCCTCTCTGCATATTTATTTAGAGCGGATGATGTCCGCTGTGAATATTCTTAAGTCTGGCACACACTACAATTTTGGACATGATTTTGTCTAAGACGAATTTTGGGAATAATAACAGGTTTCTTTTTCGTTGTAAGGCACATGTTGATTTCTTAGCATGACATGCTCACAGACTGCCAAATAATTGCCATTGAGGAGTCTGACGAACTTCTGACAGTGTCAGATATTTTGGGTCGCAGCCCTAAAATGTGGCTGCCCTGCGACGGCCATCTCATCAAACTCTATTCTGCCCAGCCAACTATCTCCTAATTTTCTTTTCTGTGGCAGGAAAAGCCTTGACATCACTTCAAGGGCTTGTTTGTGCTTGTGTGATACCATTTCAATTTTGGCGATATTAAAACGTGACAATTGATCGTCCAGTCAACATCAGCTTTCAGTCTGCATCGGCTTTAACTCAAGACCTCACCAGACTCGTGTCGTACAATGAGGCAAACAACAAACTTAAAGAACAGAAGAAATAAAATCAAACAGCAGACATTCAGCTTTAGAAAGGACATCTATAGTCTAGTAATTTGCATCTCATGAAAATCCGCTGACATATTTGTCATAATATTGCTTTCCCCAGTGAAAGAGGACTCATTTTTTTTTAGCCAAAAACAACAGTTTAAAGTTAAACATGGTCTTAATTATGTATTTGTTCATCACAAACCTGCAACTTTTAGCTTACCAAAATGGTAATTGATGGACTGGAGTCATGGTTACTTTGGATTATGTCTGTTTTATTTTTGGACTCTCATTCTGACGCACCCATCCACTGGCAGAGGATCCACTGGTGACAAGTGATACTCTAAAATTTCTTCAAAAGGTTGCCCAGACTCTTCACATTTGTATCACCTAAAGTACATTGCCCAGCACTTATTTTTGGGGAGGGGGGTATAATTGTTACTGTGGTATAATTGGCTTTTATGTAAATAATAGAAATCAGTATAACAAGAATGATCTTAACCCTAGAAGATCTTGTTGACACTGAGACTGGCTGAGCATTCAGCTTTGCATTACATGAATAAATAAAATTTTAAAATATATTACAGGACTAATATAGTTGTAATAATAATTTACAATATTACAATTTTTACTATATTTTGCTCAAGTAATTGCAGCTTTAGTGAGCATAAGAGACGTGAATGGTATATACTTATTAATATAAAATTTGTGCACAGTCACAGATGCATATCAGCTGGGCAAGAGGTATTAGTGGTTTTATAGTAAATTAATAGAATCCTTCCTAAATAGATTGAGTGATTAACTAATGGTGTAGCATCATACGGTCTCCTGGCCTGGCAGCAGCTACAGGACAAGGTTACAGTGAAGGACACAGCAGGCTGCCACTGACACTAGGATATTTGTCATTAAGATGCCTGCCAGGAGAGCTGGATCTGTTCCTGGCTTTTCTACAGCATCCCGAGCATTTCACCAAAGTAAACATGGCCTTAAAGTCACATTTACCCACCTCTATGTTACATTTGCTCATTTACGTATGCTGTAAAATGTTTATTTGAAAACCAAAACAAATGAAAATGAAATTGTGTTTTTAAACCTAAAACCATCTAAAAACCATAGTAAAATCACTGTAGCACATTGTCACTCATCGCTATATATAGCCATATGATAAGTGACAATGTTCTATTAATTCCATTAAGACATGTATTTGTATTATTAATAATAATAATAAATCACAATTAAACAATTCGTTTTTCCAGGTAATATAGCTAGTTAGTTTAACTGTAAGTGAAATTACAGCCTTTTATTTAGGATGCAATAAATTAACTGTATCATGTTCTACAACAACATTAGCTCAACAATTGTTTTATTACTTGAAATATAATACTTTTCCTGAATAACAACATCGTAGGAGAATGATTTCTAAATGATTTGTGACACTGAAGACTGTCTGAACATCCAGCTTTGCCATTACATGAAAAAATTCAATTTTAAATTATATTACAGTACTAATATATTTGTAATGATAATTCACAATATTACTGTTTTTTCTATATTTTTGATCAAATAATCGCAGCCTTAGTGAGCATAAGAGACTCTTTCAAAAACATCTGTACTCAACTCCAAACATGTGAATGTATAGCTTATTACATAAAATTTGTGGCACAGTCACATGCATAGCAACGGTATGCAATGTAGCATAACCTAATTATCCTTTTATAATTAATCTTGTTGTAAAAGAAATCAGATTCTCCAGTTCATCGTGTAATGTTATCTATTTTCTTTCAGGCTAGAAACATTAGGAGCTCAGAAATGGCTGCTATCAAAATTGTTAAACTGGATCCAGGTGTGTGAGTAGTTTTAATGTTATAAGTTTTTGACCAGAACACATTTGCATATTGGGAGATTTTCATGCTTCAGTGCTGTAGAGAACATACAGTAAACATTTAGAGGCATATGCTGTTTCTAACTAATCTCTCAAAATTATAGAGGTTTTATTGGATCGATTCCTTGTATGAAGAATTTATATTGTAATGAGCTCTATATTTACACATAATTATAGTTCTCAGAAGCCTCACTGCACTACTACTTTAAAAATGATTGGACTGCATTGTGTCACATGAATTGAAGTTATTTTTTACATGGCTCTCTGGAATAGTTGTTTCAGATTTATCAGTCACTGCTTTCTGAAGTCAAATACTTTAAATATTTTGTTATTATAGACCATTTTGTCTTCAGTATATACTCTTTTTCTTGTTCTTTCACTCTTTATTCAGGTGATGACATCACCTCTATCCAGCAGGAGATAACAATGATGAAGGAGTGTAAGCATAAGAACATTGTGGCCTATTATGGCACTTACCACAGGTACGGTAATGTTTGTGCCTTGCCTGGTATTTCTCCAGTAGTTGTCAGGGCATAGAAAGGTGCATTCCACAACATGTTTTATACAAGCAGAGTTACACAATCAGATATGGAGCACAAATCACACAGACATGTTTAATAGGTTTTGTAAATAGCTGCCGACACGTGCCAGCACATGCTCTAGATGACTTGTGCATTCCCGAATATTATTTCAAAGGCATGCATTCCCACTCACAATCTTTCAAAATGTTTATGAGATTCTTGTCATGTTTGTAAGTTATGGGTGTGTGCGTATGTATCTTTTGAAACTCTTTTGTGTGCATTGACTCAAAAGTCCAGGCACTGAACTGTTCAACTTTTCAGGAATACTAAATTGTGGATCTGCATGGAATACTGTGGGGGAGGATCACTGCAGGATATCTACCAAGGTATACAGTAAATAACGTTCAAATTTTGTGCAAGCATTTGAGACTATTGAAAATCACAGGAAGAGTTATTATGACGCACTTAAAGGGGTCATATGATGCGCTTTCAATTGTTCCTTTCTCTTTGGAGTGTTACAAGCTTTTCGTGAATAGATAAAGAGATCCCTAAAATTGCAAAGACTAAAGTCTCAAAACCAAGAGATATTCTTTATAAAAGTTAAGACTTGTCCTCACATGTCTACGTCACTGTGTGGGAAAATTAGCATAACGCTGCCCAAATGTTCACTCAAAAAAAGAAGGCGTAACTTTTATTATCGCTGTAGCATTGTTGTTGCCACCGCCGCCATCTGGAAGACTCTGTTTGTTCTTCTAAAGCACATATACCCGATGTTTGTGCAATGCATTTTTATGGAGGACTGTTTCCTGAACCTGTAGAGTAGCCTACAATGCGTCTGTGGCACAAAGGCTGTTTCTATAAATTTGGGCAGTTCCAACTTTGCAAGGACGGTCTGGCGCTTCTGACTCACAGACTGCAAGTACGTTTTCATATTTAAAAAATTTGCCACTGACGATTCAAACGTGCGTTTTTACAGGTCGTAAGTAGCAGCTTGTTGTTTGTCATTTCTCCGCTCAGCAAATGCAGACATGGTTTAATGTTTACGCGGCGCGATGCAACGCAACGGTAAAAAGACTGTATAAGTCATTATAATCCGTAATTAGTCCCCACTGGATGCAACAAATGCCCCGTTTATAATGGATTTTATTGTTTTGTCTCGTCGCTCCGGCTGGACAGGGAATCACAGTATGGTAAGGGGTGTAACAATTCCGTCACACGCTTGAGGTATTCGCCAATCACAACGCACTGGATAGCTGTCCAATCACAGCACACCTCGCTTTTTCCGACCGATGAGCTTTGTAAAAATTGACGCGTTTCAGAAAGGCGGGGCATAGAGGAGAAACAATAATGTACAGTATGTGGAAAATAATGTTTTTTTTTTTACTTTAAACCGCATAAACACATTTCATTAAACCAAATACACAAAATAATTTTTCTTTTTTAGCAACAGCATATGACCCCTTCACATAAGGATTATTGCTGAAAACTGATTACCCTCGTCACCTCACATGTAGATTAGTTTGTTTCTTTATCTGAACAGATTTGTAGAAATTTAGCATTATATCACTTGCTCATAAATGTGAGCTGAGGTGAATGGGTGCCATCAGAATGAGAGTTCTAACCGCTGATAAAAACATCACAATAATCCACAAGTCCATAGATGGCATATGAGTCTCATTATGATGGCATCCATTCAACGCAGAGGATCCATCGGTGAGATGTAATGCTAAATTTCTCCAAATCTGTTTCAGTAAAAAACAAACTCATATACATCATGGATGGCCTGAGGGTGAATAAAAATTCAGCAAATTTTCCTTTTTGGCTGAACTATTCCTTTAAGCACCCTCACATTGTTCCAAACTCAAATGACTTTATTACTTTTTAAATCTGGGATGGGAAAACTGCATAAAAGGAGAGGAATATTTTCCACAAACCACTATACATTTCAGGCTGTTCCTAACAACAATTCCATCTCACATTTTTTAGGTGATTTTTTTTCCTTTGAGAGTTTAATGTCTGCATTTAACCACTGCCCCAGTTAAGTGAAAGTTAATATAATATGCCCTTCACAGTAACTGGACCTTTAAAGGAAAAACAGATTGGTTACATCTGCAGGGAAACACTCCAGGTGAGGCTAATTAATTATTTAAAAAGATCGTTGGAGGCATAAATCTTTCTCAATGACACATCCCTACATTTTGAGAAGATTTCTGTTCTTGTCTTACCCAGGGGTTGAATCATCTCCATGAGACAGGCAAAATACACAGAGACATTAAGGTGAATGAGGCTTTTCATGACAATACTGTTTAAATGTTTGGGGTCTTTAGGATTTTTTTTTATGTATTTGAAGAAGTCTCTAGTGCCCAAGACTACATTTATTGATTAAAAATCCAGTAAAAGCAGCAATATTTCAAAAGACTATTACAATTTCAAGAACGGTTGATTATTTAATATAGTGTTAAAATGTATTTCTGTATGACAAAGCGAATTTTCTCTTCTAATTAAGGAGCTATATTCTCTTACTGATCGAGGATATGTAAGCTGGGGAATTGATTTTATGGTCAACGACATCTGAAGCGGCACATTTTGTGATTATGTCTCTCTCTCTTTCTTTCTCTCTCTGTAGCTGATTTTGGGGTTGCGGCTGAGATCAGTGCTTCTGTTGCCAAGAGGAAGTCCTTCATAGGAACTCCCTACTGGTGAGCCGTCTGCATATCGATTTGCCCTTGAGTCCTGCAGAATCACACTCTCTGGATTGTCTTGTAAAGCAATTATCCCACTGTCTCTCATGATTAGTACAAAGGAATAGTTGACCCATAGATTAATTTACCAAACCCTTATGACTTTCTTACTTTCATGAAACACAAAAGGAGAAATGACCAGGGCTGCATTTCCCAAATGCTTTTGGGAAAAACAAATGATGTGTAAATGATGACAGAATTGTTAGGTGAACTGTACATTTAAATCTATCTGCTTAATAAACTGAATATCTACCCCATTGTTCAAAAGTGTGGATTTGGTAGATTTTTTTTATTTTTTTTTTGTTTTTTTTGTTTTGGAAGAAATAATACAGTTATTCAGATACATTAACGATAAATTAAATTGATCAAAAGTGGCAGTAAAATCATTTATAATGTTACAAAAAATTAATATTTCAAATAAATGCGCAATATTTTCTCTTTTACATTTGATTCATTCAACAAACTTGTTTAAAAATCTTTTTAGACATTGATAGAATAAGAAATGTTCTAGCCAATCAGCAATTAGAATGAACAAAAAACACAAGAGAACAAACAACACACATTGACACGTAGAATACTGGAGTAAATGATGCTGAAATTCAGCTTTGGCCACCACAGAATAATTACATTTTAATATAACATAAAATAGAAACATATATTTTAAATTGCATAATTTCCAATATTACTGTTTTTAACTGTATTTGTAATCAAATAAATGCACAAATAACAAAAATGCAGCCAGTGAGCATAAGACCCCAAACCTTTGAATGGTAGTGTGTGTGTGTGTCTGTGATTTTATTATATTTACAGGTTTTAAACAATGCACAACAACATAAAAAGAATGCATGATCCAAACATTTCCATATGCCCCGTTTCCATTCACTCCTTTACTCTTTGCATCATTCTGAAAGACAATCAGACTGACAGCAGGCTGTGGTGTCTAAAGGAAATGTGTCTTTGTTTTATTAGGATGGCCCCTGAGGTGGCTGCAGTGGAAAAGAAGGGTGGATATAACCATCTGTGTGATATCTGGGCAGTGGGCATCACCGCCATTGAATTGGCAGAGCTACAGCCACCTATGTTTGACCTTCATCCCATGCGGTCAGAATGACTCATTTCACAGAAAATACCCTGTAACAAAGCATTTTTGAAGTGAGGTTTTATTTTCTGTTGTAGAGCTCTGATGTTGATGTCTAAGAGCAGCTTCCAGCCTCCCAAACTAAAAGACAAGAGCAAATGGTAAGATTCAAAACCCCACAGAAAGAAAGGAGATTTCTCTTAGAAATGGAAAAAGTAAAGAAAAGTGCAAGCTTTCCCGTGAGTACCTGACATGATTGGTGAAAGGTTTGTGTCCTTGTCTTTGCAGGTCTGCAGGGTTTCATAGCTTTGTGAAAATGTGTTTGATCAAAAGTCCTCGCAAGAGGCCGACAGCAGAAACTCTTCTCCAGGTGACAGATGAATCAAACTCAAAAATCAAAGTTAATATTAGCATTGCTACTGAATATCACATACCCCTATAATAACTTTCCTTGTGCGGTCATAAAACATGTTAAAGCTTTAAGGCACAAGGAAACATGTTTTTATGTATTTATTTATTTTTAAATAATGGTTAGAAAGGATGCATTTCATGTATATAACAGATCTAAGTAAAAGCTATTATAAAATCTGGATTTTTGCAGTTTTCTGGTTTTGCGGAAAAAAGTGGAGCATCCCTACAAGAGAACATTAAATGTACAATACTGCATTTTAATACATTTTGTATTTCTCGAAAAGTTGATAATTTTTGCCATTGTCTCTCTCCCCAGCACCCTTTCGTAACACAGTTACTCACCAGAAAATTGATGATTGAGCTACTGGACATGGCAAGTAATCCAGACCTCCATCATCCACCCAGTCTTGAAGAGAATGAAGAGGTGAGAATAAGACACACGCACATTATATTGCATTTACTGTAATTATGAGATATCAACTCTACTCTGAGCTATTCATGTACTCAGGCTAAGAAATTACTTGTTTTTATGCAAAACTTATTTTGCAACTTTTACATAATTATGGTAATTTTGACATGGGATGAACACAGGAATACAGGATAGCGCCATATTTAATTTCTGACAGGAATGAAAATGAGGCTGTGAGGGACAAAAGTATAGTATTTTGAATGTATTGTACGGTTGTTTAACAATATATTGTTCAGCTGACAAAGCATTTTTCCTGCAGAAACATTTAGTAGATGAAAACTGTATAAAACAGTTTTGAAAGTCAAGTTGTGAAAATGACATGCTCTAGGACCTTTATACAGTGTGTGCCTTTGTAAAGACTGTAAGTCTATTCCTCACAGCCTCGTTTTCATCTGTGTGAAATTCAGTATGCCGTCTAATCCGAGCTGATCTAAGGTCTTCTGAAAGTTTTTCTGTTTAGAAAGTTAATTTAATTGCATCATAACTCATTAAGCAAGACAGAATTTCTTAAAAGCATGCGTAAGCTTTCAAATGACTTGCTTAAAATTACTTAAATAATTTCAACTTTCATATCTGCATGTCATCAAAAACATATTTGTCCAAACAAGGATAAATAAAGAACATTTTAAGGAGAGGCACGTGATTCAAGATTATTGGGAAACCTTTCCCTAATTTATAAAGTCATTTAATGCTTTTTCCAAATATTCATGTCAGAGTTCAGTATGTCAAAGTGTACAGTTTTTTTAGTGGCGATATTTGTGTGTGTGTGTAAAAGGCAAACGATACAGCCCCAGATACAATCCAGTCTAAAGGGAAACATATGCCAGTGGAGAGAAGTTTATCAGAAGAACAGTGTAAGTTCTGGTTAACATTGTCCTTATTTCCAATAGAAATTGTACATTACCATTTATTGATAACAATACATACTTACTTACTACAATTACAACTATTCATTCCTAATTATTTATAGATCGAGGGGTGAGAACGCAGAAGGCGTAAGTGAACAGTGATGGGTGGGAAATTGAGATATATATATATATATATCTATAATTATTATATATATATTTACTAGATCAAATGAAAGCTCTTGATTAGGCTCTTCTACTGTCCGAAATAATTTTGGAGTTATTCTTGAAACCAAAAGCACTTAACTCTGAATTACTATCCAGTTGGTGCAAAAGGGCGTAACTGCACGTACCCACGAACTACCTTGAGATACCTTGAGAAATGTATTGTGGGTAAAGCTGTGAGATAGCACATGACTCAAAATGTTCTGATACACGTGCCATTTCAATGTCATCGAGGTGTACTGCTAGCAGGGTATAACCAATAACGTACAACTTCTAATGGTATATGTGTTATCATATAGGCACTCAGTTACTTCTTAGCCACAAGAGAGAGAATGCAGAGACGGGATTATTATTATTGTAGATAATAATTAGTTATGCAGTTCATTACTTCAGTATCATTCGCTATCATAATTTTTATTACAAACCCTAGTGAAACTGTAATATACTGTATTTAAAAGACATTTATTTCATACCAAGCATAGTTCAAATCTATTAACATTAAATACTGCTAGTATTTATTGTATAAAGTTCATATGTTACAAAACTTACCCGTATACGTAAAAATTATCATTTAATGTCACTATTGATGAGGATTGATTTTTGAATAATATTGGTCTTTAAATGTAAGATATTTAAAGGATATTTAATATGATGCATTTCAATTTTTCCTTTCTCTTTTTGAGTGTTACAAGCTCTTGGTGCATAAAGAAGATCTTTTTAAGTTGCAAAGACTAAAGTCTCAAATAAGAGATAGTCTTTATAAAAGTTAAGAGTCAACCACGCCTACCTAAAATGGCTCGTTCTAACACGCCCCCACATATCTACATCACAATGTGGAAATATTAGCATAATGCCGCCCAACTGTGCACGCAAAGAAAGAAGGCGCGGTTTCAGTAACCTCAGTTAGTGTTGAAGCAGCATGTCAGAGAGACGCTGTGTTTCAGTGCAACGCCAAAGCACTTTGTTTGGCCTTCCGGAAGTAGATGCATTTATGAATCATTGGTTAAGATTTATTTACATCAGAACAGCACAACCCAGATGTTCGATTTGTGCAACGCATTTTATGGACACATTTTTTGAACCTAGAAGAGTACAAAGCTGGCTGTGCACAAATGCTATTTAAAAAAAGGCGGTAAATTCCGACTTTGCTATGACTATCTGGCTCTTCTGAATCAGCGACTGTATGTATGTTTTATTAGTTTAAGTATTTGTTATTGACTGTTCAAATGCGGTGTTTTGCGCAGCGCAGAGTAATGCGTTTTGTGTGTGTGTGTGTGAGGGGAACATGGTCACATCACAGGAGAGTGAACTGCTGTCAGAAATCATAGCACGTCACTGTCTTAACCCGGCTTTGTACTGCATCTCCTGTGTCTGTCAACGCGACATCTGTTGCAAAACCGCACTTCACTTTTATTGTCGTAGCGTGAACTGATGGTAAATTAACGAGACATTATTTAACTGTCTTTATCTTTACTTGGAACGAGCTGAAGCTCGCGAATTATGGTGGGCGTTAAACAACCAATTTTCCGAACGCGTGCTTTGTGGTGTTTCGGACCACTCCACAATACGTAAATGCCCTGGGTCAGCGGACCATCAGAAGCAGACAACAGAACATGTGCGCTTTGCGTCCAAGAGGAGGGGGGGGGGGCTTTTTGTGTTGAAAAACACCGAACTATGCGTTTGACGAGAGGATGGGCCTAGGATGCACAAAACTACCAATATTGTACAGTTATTGAAAAAATAATGTAAAAATGTCTTTTTTTTTATTTTATTTATTTTTTTTTGTTTTTTTTATTTTTTTTTTATTTTTTTTTTTTTATTTTTTTTTTGAAAAAAAAGCAATTTCAAAAAAAACATACTAATTCTTATTCTTTTTCTAAACAAACCAAAATTAAACAGCAAAAAAAAACTGATCTTTAAAAAACAAACAAAAAAAATAACAGGAGCACCAATCACAAATCAAAAACAATATATCATAAAAAAGTTATAAGAGAAAAGTGACCACCTATTAAAGTGTACCTACCTTTTTAAAAGCACAATCACAATATACTTAATCTTCATGATATCTTAAAGTTGGAACGTTCAAGCGGACACTATACACTAAAATACACAACAATACAAGCACACCCGCTCTGCTTACGCACACAAATTCAGTATGTACCTCTAACTAATTTTTTTTTTTTTAGAGACTCTAAGATATAAAAAAACCAGTTTAGTAAATAAATGATAATAATATTTAAATTTATGTAGTACAAACCCACTTAGAATAAATAAATGCATTTCAAATACATTTCTTTAATTTTATTTCATAGGGAAGCATCTGTAACTGTCATCGTCCATTTTGTTAAGTGCCTGGGATTACTATTTTAGTAAAATTAATCACATTCAATTAACTAATTTGACATAAGGACTTTTTATGTGATATTTTATTTGATCACAATAGATAGTTATTTCTTTTAAACTCATTAATGTAATGCATGGAATAAAACATTGGTGCCAAAAAGGCACATATGACTGTTTTGATATCCGTTAATGTGTATATCTATGCGAGTCGTATAATTTTTACTAAACGTTGAAATTAATACACAAAGTCAGATCAAACTATAGTAAATTTTTGTTTTGGCCCTCCTGTAAAGTTGGTGAAATGTCACTTACGCCCGTCTGGTTCTCACCCCTCGATATTTTTATATTGTCTGTATCAGCCGATAAGTGTGCCTAAATTCTATTTTTGTATCCTATATTCTATTTTTTTTTTCTTGGAAAGACATTTTGAGTAATTAGTTGATTAAACAAGTCTTTGTATTCAGGAATACTATATGCATCCTATTTGCTATCATTAAATTGTATACTTTACTTTATACCAGAATTATACATTATAATTGGTTATATTTTACATTATACCAGAATAAGTAATTAAAAACCTCTGATACACAATCATGTATTATCTGTAAAAATGAGTAGCAAACACATTTTTTGACCATATCTTTTCAAATGTTTCTTGATTATATTATGTTTTCATCCGTTTTCTGACAGACTTTCATTCGTTTTCTGACAGTTCACGGTCACTCCAGTGTCTATTTTCATTGCAGCGTGTGCATGATTAGAAAGTTGAATGTATGGAAGTGTAGCAGAGGAGGTGCTGCTTTAACAAGGCTGCTATTGAGCGTAACTTCAGTGATGTCAATAGACACACAACTCATAGAGCTGGTACTGTTTAGCACACGTCTAATGGCATGTGCTTATCCATCCCCCTCACACACTCACTCGCGTGAACTGGATCCAGTGCTCACATTCGAGGCCAAATCGGAGAGTGCGATGCATGTGTGTGTGTGTGTTATCGTGTGGCAAGTTGAGGCCACTTTTACAGAGAATCCATTGTCACACGTCTTGACTGTAAGATTACAGCATTCACAGGCAGACAGACAATGAAGCTTCTTTAGGGCAGACGAGGAAGTGATGTTCAAACTACTGTATGTACTATGTACGTATATGAAGTTCTTGGAGGTCTAACATATATGCAACCAACAAGAACACCATAGAAATCACATTCTAACATGTTAAAAAATCTGAACAACATGATTACTGAATATGGATTAATATTGTCCAGATTTATGGATATTTACACTACTATTCAAAAGGGGTCAGTAAGATTTTTTATTTATTTAAGAAATTAATACTTTTCTTCGCAACAATTCTTTTAATTGTACAAAATAAATTTGTTCTCTGAACTTTCTATTCGTCAATGAATTCTGCAAGATAATGTATCACAGTTTCCACAAAAATATTAAGCAGCAGAACTGTTCACAGTTAAAGAAATGGTTCACAAGCACCACATCATACAGTATTAGAAGGATTTCTGAAGGGTCATGTGACTCTAAAGGCTGGAGTAATGATGCTGAAAAATGACAGACCCACAGAAATAAATGACATTATAAAATACTAAAACGGGAAACCATTTTTACATTTTACCATAATACTGGTTTTAACGGTATTTTGTGATCAAATAAATGCAGCCTTGGTGAGCATAAGTGACTTCTTTCAAAAACAATACCACATCCCAAACTTTTGAATGGTAAAAATGGATAAATGAAGACTGTAAGTGTAGTAATATGTAAAATGTGTTTGTTGTTTGTTTCAGTTGACCAGGTCAAGTTTACCCCTCCCAGGAGGAAAGAGACTGAACCCTATCCTGACCTGGTCAGTTTTATTGCTCTCTCTTTGTGATGTTCTCTATAAGCCAATGAGACAAACAAAACACAATCCACATTCTTTTACACTTCATAAAATATTGTGTCATAATGCATGGTTATCACTTGAAAAAAAAGAAAGAATCAAGTATGTTTATGTTCTCAGGGATCGTGTGATGATTGGAGCCTATCTGGAGATGAACCAGAGTCACTGTGAGTGCTGAACTGCTGATTGATTTAAGTGGACTTATAATTGCACTACGGACTAAACGGTTATTATAACCTTTCATCTGAAATGTATTAATTGCTGCAGGGGTCTTTTGGAAAGTGTGGAGGAGGAGTTACAGCAGAGGTGGGACACACTTATATTCTATCGCCATCTTGTGGAGTGACATCTGTTGCCCAAAAAAAAAAGAGTCAGCTAAAAAGTGAAATGATGCCTTGATTATTATTTTTTTGTTAGTAGATATCGTGTGTGTGTGTGTGTGTTTTTCTAGTCATAGTCTCTCTCTAAATTGGTTTTCTACTTTCCTTTTTTATTTTTTATAATTATTTCAATTACAATTTGTTAGTACCTGTTTTATGCACAATTTAAAACTCAACTGCAGAAATATAATTTGCACATGTGTGTGACAAATATTTTGTCATTGCACTTTCTTTCTTTTTTAGGAGTTTGACAGTAAAAAGACTCTCACATTTTGAGGTATTTGTGAACCTTTCCTAACGATCAATTTATGATTATAGAAAAAAAATGTAAGGCTGTAAACAGTTTCTGATGTTTCATAGTGGAGTAAGAGGAAAAGTGGACTGTTCAGCCCACCACCCATCTCTGCTACGACATCACTTCCTCCCATGAGCTCTTTAGACTCTGATCTGGAGGACAAGAACCTTACGCTTCGACCTAGTGCTACTCTTTGCC
>JADLZN010011748.1:0-61985 GCA_018155175.1 Sinocyclocheilus anophthalmus | reverse complement strand
CACATTTGCATAATGTCTGCCCACGTTCTACGTCGCCAACTTGCCCACAAACAGTAAAATTTCCATGTGGTTAACATCATGTCGAGAAGACGCTGTATCCTACGCTGTGAGAGTAAATTTGTTTTATCACATCTTATAATTACCACAAACTTGTTAAAACTTTACACTTACCACTGAGAAATTCCTGCTCCAGTCGTGCTTGCGAATCTGTCTCTTGTCGATAAGCCAGTTCAACCGCTTCATCATTAGACTCCGGCTCGAATTGGTAAGGTACATTATGATACCATCTTTTCTATTCATTGACAAGTCTCCAGGGCTGTCATTCCATCATGGCAATGGGCGTTTCGTTTCCGACACGTGCTGTACGCGGTAGACCAATCCAGAGCCAATCTCTCTATGGCTCTGGACCAATCACAAAGGACTGCGCCATCTGACCAATCACAGCAGTGAGGGCTCACGGAAAGGAGGGGTTAAGAGAGACTGATTCTTTGAACTGCTTCGCACGAGTCGTTTATGAATCATTTAGAAATTAGGTAAAATTAAAAAAATTTGAGAAAACTAACTGTTTTTGACCTTGCATGCATGTAAACACATTGTAGGAGACTCCTAAAACTATATTAGTAACCTTAAAAATGGCATAATAGGGGCACTTTAATTTCTTAAAAAAAAGAAAGAAAGAAACATTACTGACTCCAAACTTTTGAAAAAATAGTGTGTATATATGTACAAAATTGTTGTTTTTGATTTAAATAGAAGACAATGTGGATTGTACATTAAATAATGGTAATGTCTATTTTTCAGCAACCTCAATTAAATGCAATTAAATTACAAATTAAGTGTATTTTATCTAATTAGATTATTATATCATTACTTTGCAGATGCAAACCAAAATATTTATTATAAACTATTACGTTTAGCATCAGTGCAAAAAAATGACTTTTTCATATTATAACACCTGAGCTGAAAACCAAAAACCATCTCAAATATGTACCATGGTATAAATAGTTTTGACTGTAAATAGTAAAATTGGCTCACACATTTTGACTATCACAGTGCTACTGTGCTTTGAAGTGAAGCTATCTTATTTGTGAACAAGAAAAAGTGAAGTAGGGGGAGTCCAGTGCCTTGTGGCACACCTTTGTTGAAGGCCAGAAGGTGAGAGGTAAACTTCATCTCCATTGTAGAAATGCGGGCAGTCGGCAGCACTTGATTGGCTTAGTGCCCATATTTCTGTTTAAGAAGGTGGATCATATTGAAAACAGAAGTGAAGTCAAAGAACAGGACACATAACTACATATTTAGTGTCTCCGGATGATATAATGTGCAGTGTGTCGACGATGCCAGGTTAATGGCAACCTCCATCAATATACAAGAGTGGGCGGCTTTTCAAATGCAAACTCAACTTTGAGATTTCAAAGACAATCCTGAGGGTAAATGTGGTTCTTCTGCCAGGGGTTGTTCAATAGGAGGCATTTATAATAGTATAAAATATTAACTTATTAAATAATTCAGATGAGGCTTTTGAATGCCAAATAAATGGGTTAACAGCCATTCAGATTTCACTTGGTTAATTTTCTTGTGTATTGGGATACACTTGTTTTGTATTTTGCCCATAGCATCTTTATGATATGATATATTTACTATGGCTGATGCTCAGAGACATTACGCATATTCATGTTTTTTAAGGATTTTCAGCTGTGGAACTTGCTTTAATGTGTTAGATACAGCATATATTCTGTCCATGGTTGCTCAGAAGTTTTCCTTTGCTTTGTTTTTGAAGGTATGGGCTGTTTAAGAAGCAGCTCACACTCCTTGAGGAGGCCGAAGGAGGCTTTGATCAGTTCACACGCAGCTATAAGAGTTACGGAGTACAGCGGATGCCAGACAACAACCTCGTCTTTAAGGAGTGGGCCCCAGCCGCCGAGGCTCTGTTCCTCACTGGAGACTTCAGTATGTCTTTTCTCATTCTAAGGCTTTTCCCCTAAAGCCCTAGGCGCTTGCCGTCTTCCTATCAGATAGTACTGCAGCGATTTTTGTTAGATCTCGAATCCCATTAAAATTAGGCATTAAGCAAAAATACAATATTAAGTTAACTTCAGCCAAAACTTAAGTTTAGAATCTAAAGTTCAGCTAAATGTCTTGTTGCCCTTACCACATTTAAATATATTTAGTGAAAATAGAATGTAAAATACAGGTATAAGATGTGCATCAGTAATGATTATTTAAATGTCCTAAAATTAAGCTATACTGTAATACACTTGAAGTGCAACACAATTTTATTAAAAAAATAAGGTAAACTATTTGATTATTTTTTACGTTTTGTATATTTAGTAAAAATATAATGTAATATACAAGTTTAATACTCTATACATCAATAATGATTATTTAATGTCTTAATGTTAAGCTATAGTGTACTACACGTAAAATTCAACAATCTTATTTAAATAAAGTATTTGATTTAATGATTATTAATAATCATTTTAATTGCTTAAAATATTAAGCTATACTGTACTGCACTTAAAATGCATCAGCTTTGTGTAAATAATAAGGTAAACTATTTGCCTTATTTTCAGATGTTGTATATTCAGTAAAATTAAAATGTAATGTACAAGACATTGTACAGTACATCAATAACAACCACATTTAATTGGCTTAAAATATTAAGCTATGCTGTTATAAGGATAAAATGCAAACTGTCTTTTATAAATAAGAAGGTACTGTAAATAGTTGCTTATTTTCAGATTTTGTATATTAAGTCAAATAAATGCCACGTACATCAATAATGTGATACTGTAATGGGTGTTAAAATATTATATTACAGTATAAGCTATACTGTACTAAGCTTAAAATGCAACAGTTTTATGTCAATAAGGTAAAATATTTTATTTTAATTTCAGATTGTGTTGTTGTCAATAAGGAACAGTAGTAAAGTGTTGTCAAACCCTTTTCCACTTTGTCACAATTCATAATTCAGCAAGTTGTTATTGTACTGATATATTGTTCCTTTGCAGAATTCATAAATCATACAAGAGTTAGTCTGCCTATTCATCTATTTCCTATGTCAATTTTTAGTGGACACTTTGTTTGTTCTCTTTGACCGATCTTTGTTTAGTGTTGTGTGTGTGTGTGTTCGTTCGGTTAAGACAAAAAAAAAAACGAATCCCTTAAAGGCTATTGATGAATGCCTCAAGAACGAATGCAACTCACTCACGCACTTACCAACCAACCATCCACCAACCCACTCACTCACCCACCCACCCACTCATCCTCCTCACTCATCACTCACCCACCACTCACTCATCACTACCCACTCAACGCACTCACTCACCCACTCACTCACGTCATCACTGCACTCACGCACTTCACGCAACCACTCTACTCACCCACCCATCCACCCACTCACTCACGCACTAAGTCACCACCAATCCACCCACTCACTCACTCACTAAGGCACCCACCCACCCACCACCCACTACTCACTCAACCCACGCTCACGTCCACTCAGTCCCACTCCTCACTCACTCACTCACTCACTCACGCACTCACCCATCTAATCACCACCCATCCACCCAACACTCACTCAGCACTCAGTAACCCACCCACCAACCACTCACCAGTCACCCACCACCCCACCCAACCACGCACTCACCCAGCACCCACCCACACGCTCACTCATCAACAACACGCTCACGCACTCAAAACCAACGCTCACTAACTCACTCCAATCATTCACTCACTCACTCCACGCACTCACTCAGTCACCACTTACTCACCCACCCATCACTCAGCAGTCACCACCACCCACTCACCTCACTTAACCCACTCACTCAACCACCCACCCACTCATCACTACCACCCACCACCCTCACTCACTCACTCACTCACTCACTCACCCACCCACCCACCCCACCACCCACTCACTCACTCACTCACTCAGCTCACCACACACCCACCCACCAATCACTACTCATCACTCACCCACCCATCACTCCCTTCACCCACCACCCAATCATCACTCACTCACCCACCCACCACGCACCCAACCACCCCTCACTCACTCACTCACTCACTCACCACCCACTCATTCATTCACCCACCCCACACTAACTCACGCATCACCCTCAACCACTCATCACTCACTCACCCACCCACCCACTCACTAATCAAAAGTCTGATTGAATGCAGGATTTGAAGGCATTTGCTTGTCTTTTCTAGTCATTAGGAAGTGCAAGTTTTTTTCTTAAAGAAGTAATGAGCCAGACTTTACAGACTCCAGGGCAAATTCTGTAGTCGTTGATCACATGGCAGAACTTGCATTGCTTTTGAATAAACAAATGGTTGTTAGTAATTTTATCAGGGTGAATGCAAATTAGGCAACAGATAGATAAGCATCACTATTACTCTTTCTCAGGATTTGAACAAACTCCTAACACTAATTATTAAAATTCGGCATACAGTGTGCAAAAGACATGAATTATAACTCAAACCATGCAGATTGTTGAAGAGTGTTACATTTTCCTGTTGAATTTGCAGTAAAAAACTGGCAGCTGTGGTCAAAAATTCTCCAACATACTGGTACCTGTATATTTTACTTAGACAATGATATAATGTTAATATATCAAACTTGAATTACCAAACTGGCATACAATGTTGAAATCCAGTAACTAATAATACAGGTATGTAAAATAGAAACACAAAGACAAAACACATCCAGGATAACACCCATGATACTACAGTAATCCACAAATAAATGTAACGCAAAAGCACCCAATGTACACTACAGAAAACAAAAATACTAAATATAATGTGATATAACAAAATAAATACTGTTATCTGTCCTTTTACTCTTTCATCATAAATTATATGGTAATTTATGGTTTTTATTCACAGAAATGAATTTTACTGTGGAAATAATTATAATGCTCTGTTAAACCATTTACAGGTTTTCACCTTATATGCTAAGGTATCTTATACACTTAAGTTTTTAGGTTTATTTATTTGTTATGTTTATTTGCTGTCTGTTATGATGTTCTTTTTTATTCCTCTGGTGCAACTTGTGTGGTGAAATGAAATGTACTATATTTTAGTTGGATTTTATGGCACTACATTATATTTATGCAGAAGTTAATATCCATTTATTGCCCGTGAACCACTTTTTGAGAATAGACCTGAAAATGAAATTTCCAACTTCTTTTAACTTTATTTTCACCTCAATAATCTGCCAAGTGTCTTTTTTAAAAAAAGAGACCACATGTCTGCTTGTTATGAAAATGCACGCACATACTATTTTCAAATCATTTTAATCAAAAACAATTGAATGAAAAACCATTTGAAGTTGTGTTCCAAATTTGAAGTTGATATAAAAAAAAAATAGCTTTCAGTAAGATTTTGTTTGGGTGCCATTTGAATCATATCCATGTTTGTGTGTGTGTGTGTGTGTGTGTGTGTGTGTGTGTGTGTGTGTGTGTTCACATAGCAGTTCAGTTCACCTTTCAATTAAGTATAAAAACAATGGTCATGACTGAAGATTCATTTAATTTAATTAGCTTAATTAGCATGCCAAGCTTTCTTTATTAGATATGTCTACACAATAAAACCTCCCAACCCTTTCTTAATCGCCACCACTTTGGAAATGCTGTCAAATGATGTGATTCACTGAGGTCAGAATGTATAGAATATGCTAGAATTAAATTTTATGATTATGAGCAACTAACCATTTAGCTAGTCCATTTTTAAAGCATGTAGTTTTGCACATCCCCATTTCCCTGTCCCTAGCAATCACTCAGAACACCCTAGCAACATTGCAACAACGCACTAAAAAGAACTCATAGCATCTTACCAAACACATCGCACCGTCCTTGCAAGTTTTGCGCAGACAAGAACCACTCACTTTTTCTTCAGAAAATGTGTCAATAATATTAAGCAGTTCCTTTCTTTTAATAGATGGCTGGGATAACTTTTCACATCCCTACACTAAAAAGGAGTTTGGGAAATGGGAGCTGCACATACCCCCAAAAGAGGACAAGACACCTGCTGTCGCTCATAACTCCAAGCTGAAGGTGAGCAGACGCATTAGCTGGTTTGTTTACTACTTTAGCCTAAATGAGGCACTGAGGTATTATGAAGCCTTTATGCGCTGTCAAGATGGCTTTAATATTCAGCCGTTTATGGATGGCGTGTCAGTGTTAAAGATACAGCAACAGCTGTGACTTTCAAGCCGTTTGGTGCATGTTTTTAATAACGCAGCTCCAATTTGGAGTTTCACACCCATGAGGTTTAAAACACAGAGCTTTCATTTTAAACAAATTGAAGCGCGGTCCTGCGGGATCAGTTGGACTCTTCACTCAGTTCAAGATTGTACATTCAATTAAAGTCAACAAGCTGAATGGACTTTATTTACTTTAACACACATTCTTGATATTATTGTGAACGATTCATCCGTGCATGCTAAAAGTAATCTTGCATCAAAATGCAATAACTTGCTCTGCTAATTTCCATCACCTATAGGCCACACTGGCACAGGGTCAATTACATAGAAAACTGTCCAAAATAAAGAAAGCAGATACAACTTTTAATTATAATAATGTATTAGTAAATGTTAAAATTACACTCTAAAAATGCTGGGTTAAATACAACCCAGTGCTGGGTAAAATAGGGACAAAAAATTGTGTTGTTTTGACCCAGCGGCTGGGTTATACCCAGAAGGATGGGTTAAACATTACCCACCGCTGGGTCAAAAAACCCAATCGCTGGGTTTGTCCATATTTTACGCAGCACTGGGTTGTATTTAACCCAGCATTTTTTAGAGTGTACTGTAATATTAAGTTTAATTACTACTTTAGATTTATTTTTCATTGTTAGCTCGTGATAAAGGGATAGTTCGTCAAAGAATGAATGTTGTCGTTCCAAATTGTAAGACTGGGGTTAATGATGAAACACAGAAATGTGTAATGAGTTACTGTCCCTCCATCGAAATCTGTTCATCATTTTGCATGCATTAAACCAATTAATGTTGATTCATTTTGTGATGCCTTTATAGCCATTTTGGAAAGTCTTTCGAAGACATTTTTAACAGGGTTAAGTCTGTTAAATTAGCGAAATTAAACTGTAATTTAATTAGCAATTTTGTAATTGCATTTTTAGCTTAACTATGCGTTTAACTAATGTAGCTAATTCATTTTGCCAAATGGAACCCTTAAGAACCTTAATATTAAAGGGAAAGTTCACCAAAAAATGAAAATTGTCATTATACTCTCCCTCCACTTCCAAACCTGTGTGAACCAATATGCAAATAAGATATTTTGAAGAATCTGGGTAACCAAACAGTTGACGGTAGCCGTTTGGTTACCAAAAATCTTTTAAAAATCTGGTTTAAAATTTACTCTTTATTTTGTTTTGAAATGATTTTGAAAAACTTTTATACCGTTTTTAAGAATAGTTTACATTTAATGACTGTAAAAATGTCATGGTGTAACCATCAAGAAAAATAAACATATTTTCCTTACACCTTTGAATATACTTGAGTGTACATCATAATATTTTTCAAAAAATATTTTAAATATGATTTTCAAGGTTACTTTGATTTATTTTATTTATCAAATTTTTCTTTTTTTGGAAATATCATGAATTATTAATTCAAATATATCATTAAGTTGCACCACGTGACATTTTACAGCCAAAACTAGTTTTTCCTTATAAAAATGTCAAATTATCTGACTAATTCTTTTCAAGAATTTCATTTGTTTAATTGACCTATCAGTAAGCCCCTCCCATCGAACGCAGATGAGCCAATGGCAGCTGAGTATCAGTTGCACGTGGACCGGAACTCGGACATCTTTAGGTTTCAGAGCCATAGAGAAACATTGGAAGGTCCGAAGCGCTCATCGGTTTGATGGTGTTTATGCTTTACAAAAATGGCAAAACGATCACGATCTGTCACTGTAAGAGAGTTCATAACTCCGTTTTTTTTTCTTATGATATAAAAGCAGTTATCTTCACCTTGACAGTTTTTACTTTATCTCTGCAAATGAATTTTAAATTTGAATGTCTGATTTAAAAAAATATATATATTAAATTAATTGACCAACAAATAGCATCATATCATTGACCCAGTTGCTGGCCGTGAGGCTGAGATTAATTTCTAATCTATCTGCTTACAAAGCCGTTACTGTATCTCTGTGTTTAGTGTCCAGTCTCTTCCACTCTTGCTGTCCGTTATGTGGTGTGACACGCTGGCAGAGTCTTGATTGATGGCAGGTAGATGCCACTCACTGGGACAGGCTGCTTTCCTGGTGGCTTTGTTCCTGCTGTCTTCCTGGGTCAGGCTCTGGACGATAAGAACCAGATGCAGACTCTGGCTGACTGGACTCGAATGAGTTGAGTGTCAACTTGATAATGTTCCCGGCGAAAAGTGGTCCGGCCAGACTTTAATTATGCAAGAAGTGGACTGTCCTATTCTTTCTGCTTCATGCCGCAGACTCATATCATTATGGAGAGACTTTGTTTTGTTACAAAGGGTGTTTTATGTGTTTGTTAACTAAATTCAAGACATTTGTGGTAATATAAGACAGAGAAAATACCCATAATATATAATTTTACATGTTAGCAAATCTTAACAATAGCCAGTCATTAAATGGGGGTGAAAAATGCAATTAAAAACATACAAATAAAATAAAATAGACTTTTGCACCAGGTGACTGGTTGGAAATACAACATAATACATATTTTATATTCGTAAGAATGCAAAGAATTGTAAGAGACGTTATAAAAAATCAAAAACATACAAACTCCCCACATAACAAAAAAACAAACAAAAAATCACAACTTTCACTGCATATTTAGAATGCAATGTAGTGACACAAATGTGGAATATTTCTTGCATAAAACCACAAATATGAAAATATTAGTGCAAAAAATCTGGAGTTTATTAATATTGACTGTGGGAGGGGGGGGGGGGGGGTGTACCTGCCATTAGTTGAAAATGTAATCAGAGAAGATAATTTCCATAATTTTCCATGTTTAGTGGAAAGTTTTACCATCTTTTTTCTCTTTTTCTTTCTTTGTGTAAATATATATTACAGTGTTGGGGAACGTTACTTTTAAAAGTAATGCATTACATTATTGCGTTACTCCATAAAAAAGTAACTAATTTAGTTACTTAGTTACTTTTTTATGGAAAGTAATGTATTACGTTACTTTTGCGTTACTTTTTTAAATCTGGCAGCCCCCCCCCCCCGGGCTTGCTTGTTTGTTTTTAAAATAAAAAAGTTTTATTTTTGGCAAATATAAAAGCCTTTTCACACCAAAAGTGAAATGAATAAGCCTCAGGCTGAAGGAAATGTAAATTTATGTCCGTACAGTAGAATGCAGAAGAAGAAATTTAAACACACTTCAGCAATAAAAAAAAACACAAATGTTAGTCTAGAGTCATTTTTGCTTATTAGTACGGTTTAACTGGATCATCGAAGTGTGACAAATACATTGGTTAATAGAATGGGATTAAATAAATTAAAGGATATTTGTGTTGTTTAACATTAAATTATTGCAGGTTTGCGTCATATTCTGATTTGCATGATTTTTTATTCATTTTGAGGAATACTGAATCTGTTTTTGATTTTGGAGTGAGATGAATTAATGCATATTCAAATTTATTTTAGAACTACAGTAACATCTGATTTCTCTCAACATGGGGACAGGAGAGCATTCAAACAATAAATGAAACAAGTAACTTGCGTTACTTATTTGAAAAGTAACTCAGATATTCGTGTTAAATAAATTAAAAAGTAAGGCATTACTTTACTAGTTACTTGAAAAAAAAAAAGTAATCTGATTACGTAACACGCGTTACTTGTAATGCGTTACCCCCCCAACACTGTGTATATATATAGAACCATATGTCTGTTCCATCACCCAGTTGGAACATCAAAAATATTTTATAGTTATTTATTTATTTGGAAATTAAAAGAAGCAGGAGGTACCCAATGTAAATGGTTGCAAGGCTGTATTTATTCGATCAAAATGTTTAAAAATATAATCATTAATTAGTTAAAATATTATGAAATCTAATTCGATTTTAAAATAACTGTTTTGTTTTTAAAGTTTTTTTACAATTCAATTTATTCCTTCCGAAATCATTCCAATGGTGATTTGGTGCTCAAGAAACATTTCTTATTATTATCTATGTTAAAAAACTGTTTTAATAATAGTGCTTACTATTTTTGTTAAAACTGTGATGCATTCTTTTCTTAGGATTATTTAATGAAAAGAAAATTAAATAAAAGAACTGTAACAATATAGATGTGTTCTTTACGGTCACTTTAGATCAATTTAATGCATCCTCGCATTAAAAGCCAAACAGTTTCTTGGGAACGTAAGAAATATTCATTGCCAGTAAATATTTTCAATAAACCTGCGACTGGACCCTAAAATGACAGTACAGCAAAGTGACAGACATTAAATGAACTCAGTAAGAACTTTGTCATCATCCATTTATCCTCCACCTCACCGTGCTTTCATTGACACCGTGTGTCTGCTATTTTCTGCTGTTTTCTCTCCATCAGTCGGTCAGGCTCAGCATCTGTTCATTCTCGCACTCTTTTCTGGGTGATTATATAAACTGGCAAACCCGTGGTGTGGCGGTTTGGTGCTCCCGCATGTCCTCGGGTGAGAAGCCGCTAATGATTGAGCCCCACTGGGACGCTGCTCTGTAGGTCACCGGCAGGTGCCGATGGCTTTGTCATTACCTCTCGCTGGCAGCTTATGGAGGGGACCATCAAATGATCCATTTGCTTTTTGGCCCAGGAAAGAGAGAGATAGGGAGACTCAGGATGGAGGGCTCCCACGGGTGCATTCACACGACGAGAGATGCTCCGTTATCGATCCTCTCTCCTGTACTGACAGTCGTGTGACTTTGCGCGGCAGCGGGGAGGAAGAGAAGAGTGCCTTTGAGTGAGTTAGACTGTAGTCGAGCACACACCACTCTTTTCTCATTCTTGTTTGGAAAGCGGGCTGGAAACAAGTGCCTTAAGCTAGTTTTCTTAGAGTGTGGTTGTTAGGTTAGAGCAAACTTTAGATTATATGAATTATCATACCATTTAGTATGCTTTTTTTTTAAGCCACAGGAAGTGTCCTCATAAACCATGTTCACGTTGTGATACTGATATCGTTATACACATTTATGTCCTCATAAACCACACACACACACACACACATTTGTTTGTGTGCATATATATATATATATATATATATACATACATACATACATACATACAAACATATGTTAATATGTAATGCTCATCAAGGCTGCATTTGTAATATATATTAGACATAAACTAATCTGCTATTTATTCATGTGATGCAAAGCTGAATTATCAGCAGCCATTAATGCAGCCTTCAGTATCACATGGTCCTTTAGAAATATTTCTAATAAATCATTCAGTAACATGTAATATAATATAATAATATAATATAATAATACTGTTGTGTGTTTTTTATTTATTTTATTTTGACTCATATTTGGGTTCGATTCATAATATAGAATAATTAATGAAAATTGATCATAGGCAATCTGTATTACCACGATTTAGGAGTTATGGAAACGTATGTTGTATTATATGATTGTAAATAAAAGAATCTAAAAGTTGGCCTAATATAAATTAAATATTTTGTAAATATGTAGAATAATGGAATAAAAATTATGCATAGGGCCATGTAATATACCAAATATTATATTGTATGTTTATTTATTTTATCATTTCAGTTATATATTGTCAGATAGATACCTCTAAAATTGTTTTATACTAAATTTTATTCTCTCTACAGGGTATATAAATATGTAGATAAATTATATAATTAAACGAAATAAAATTCAGGGCTATCTCGTATATATATTTTTAGGTTGTGAAAATTATGTGTTGTGTGTTGTGTTATGTTATGTTATGTTGGAAACATGTTGGAAATTACAATACTTTTTCAGTCCTGCCATCTATAGATCCTGTTGCTCTACAGATCAATGAAAAAAAAAACACTCTCTGACATTAAATTCACACGTTGCCTTCGAATGCCCTTTAGAAAGGATAGCTTCTGTAGTCTAATCTGAGACACATGATGAGTTTTTAATATCTGCGAGTTAATAGTTTTGCTTCAGCTATAAATAACAATGCCGATAGTACACAAATGATTAAATGACCCTTTCCGTTTCTGATCAATGCTTTTGTGCTGGCTAATAGCTTTATTTTAGACAGCTCTAGAAATCTTCATCTACATGAGGAAAAAAAAAACAGTGTGGCATAATAAACTTTTCTTGACATGGTTACAAATCACTTCAGCAAAAAATACAAATTCTGTCATTATTCACTCATTCTCATGTCATTCCAAACCAGTATCACTATTTTTTTTCTTCCGTAGAAAAGAAATAAGTTATTTAGCAGAGTGTACAGGCTGCTTATTTCCATACATTAAAACATACATTTGTAGCGTCTCGACCAATCTGACACTCTAATTTTTATTTGATTTAACAAGTCAATTATTCATTAGGTTAACAAATCGGCACAGTCCCCTCACCCAATAAACTGGATGCCAGAATGTCTGCAAATGACACCAAACCAGGGCAACCCTGACACCAGATACATTTAAGACCTAATGGAATGTGAGTACGGAAAATCACTGCCTTTTTCTTAAGGAGAGCCACAGGCACAGAGAAATGGACTCTTTCTAATAATCGTGGAAAACCTTGGAAGGAAACCACAATACCGTCAGTCATCGTGTATGTTGTCTTTGAGATTTTATACTGTTTTATGCAGGCTTATGATCGAACACTCATTCCTGTCATCTGACATATATATATATAACCCTCCCAGGTTGGATTAGATTGTCTTTTGATGATCTAAACGAGAGTGTATATTTTATGTTGGTACATAGGCAATATATTAGTGTCCTGAGAATCTTTAGTCATTTCGATTCAAGTTCCATATGCAAAGTACCATGCTTCCACACAAAGAGTCATAAAACACCCCCGGTATTTCGAAACTCCCACTTGGGATTTCCGTCTTTCTCATTGGACAAGCCCATCTTGAGAGGCGGGAATCTTCTCCAACCTTAAAGGCCCCACACCAGGGACCCGCCCAGAGTCTGTGGTTCTGTTAGGTTCTGAGAATATGTGAGCTCCAATGCTCCAGGACATCCTAATTACGTGCCAGGCTTCGGCCTTGACTTTCCATTCACCAAGATTCTCTGACTCAAACTGGTTCTTTTTCATCAAACCAACTTCAGCAAAGATCAACTTGAACTTTCAGATTGCATCAAACCTCTCTTTCAGAGAGATGAGACGTGCAAGTATTCAATTTTAGTCTTATTAATTGATACATTAGGTCTCATTTGCACCTTTTTACAAAGGTGTATTTGAACTAAGAAACTGATGTTTCCTACAGGCTGTGGATCTGCTGAATATCCAATGGTTCCATAGCTTCATGTTTTATTTCTCTTCTCTTTACTGCCTAAGCTTTAATCCTTTTCCTATACCAACTGTATGTGTGTGTGTGTATATGTGTATGTTAGACCAGTTTAAGTGTTTAGGTAGTATGTTAGACTAGTTTAAGTGTATGTAGTTAATAAAGTCTTACTTGTATCACACTTAACATTGTTCATTGTTTGCTCATAACTAGAATCACTTAATAATGCAGATTTATGCTACAAGCTCTTTATAGAACTGTACAGTAAGAAAGTTATTTCCCTTAACCAGGAAATTAACGTTCTTAGAATTGACAGACAGTTGACCCTGAGAGGTCAAGTAAATATCTACAGCGGATCTAAATATTTATAATTAATTAGGACTAGTTATGATTAATTATTCATATTTCCCCATGAGCTGATTCGCTACAGATTCTCAGCATTTTCAGAAGTTTACCTGTCATAATTCTGGCCTTTTTTCTCAGAATCACGTTATCTCGCAAATGCAAGTTTATCTCAAAAAGTCTATCTCAAAATTATTTTATTTTATTTAAATTATTTATTGTTTATTTTTAATCAGAATCCTGAGTTTACAATTTCTCAATTGTGACTTTTTTCTCTCTCTCCTGTTGCAGGTTTATATCTCACATTGTGTAGCATAATGCATTTTTCTGGACTTGGTTACAAATCACTTAAGTAACTAAAAAAACAAACAAAAAACATCTGTCATTATTTATATGTATAAACCTGTGTCACAGTTTTTCTTCTGTGAAACAGAAATGCATTTATTTAACTGAATGTCTAGGCTTCTTATTTCCATGTATTAATACATTGACCACAGCTCCAAAATGCATCTTAAAAGAATATTATGATATTTTTTATGGTTTGACTTTTTGTCATTTTTCTAGGCCACGTCCCCATTCACTCATTATATGGAAAAGAGAGCCTAGACATTTGCTAAAACGTTATCATTTTGTGTTTTCGGAAAGTATATAGGTTTGGAAAAAAAAAACCATTGAGAGGAGTAAATGGTGACAATTTTCATTTATCAGCGAGTTGTTGCTTTGAACACTGGTACAAACACAAGTTCCCACGTAATCTTTCCTGGCCTCTCTGTCTATAGTTGTAATCTAGGGCATATTGGTAAAAACAGAAAGCGTTTGATCTATTATTCATGTTACTCTTTCAAGTTTGGATGTATACTGTATGCATGTAAAGCAAGTACCAAGCTAAACATATAAGTAAACACATTTTTTTTCCCAGAATCGCTGCACGTTTATTGCCACACTTGGTGCTTAAATCAAATTGGTTATAAAATTGATAACCATGCAGTTTTCTCTTTAAAAAAAAAAAGAAGCTGCTTGTTGCCACAAATAGTTTTTCTAGAAACCCGATGCAATAAACTGAAAAGTCATATTTTTTCAGTATAAAACCTCTTTTACCTCCAGCGGTCAGACTGAACTTAAATGTCCTCTTTGCTTGTACAGAGTGACCTTTCTGCATGAGATTGGCCCTTTATCCCTGCTCTCTGGCAGCTGTAAACACATTTTCTCTTACCTGCATTACCCAGTGCCCTTTGCTTGTGCCCACGTCCTGACCCTCTCTCTGTGCCCTTGCCGTTACATCCCTCATTTGTCTCTCTTCCCAGGTGGTTGTTCACACCAGAGCAGGTGAGCGACTGTTCCGAATCTCACCTTGGGCAAAGTATGTGACCAGGCATGAGAAGTCCGTCATCTATGATTGGGTACATTGGGACCCTCCTCAACCTTACATTGTAAGTGATTATTTCCCTCCAGCACTGGTGTGCCACAACCTTTTATTTTTTAGTGAACTATAATGGGTCCTCAACTTTCCACCCTTGTATTTAAGTAGAACTGTGTCATGTAATGCATTTTTAATTTGGATGACCAAGTATGTGAGAATAATATGGAAGTTTATTATAAAATATTTATCTCACACATTTTTTTTTTCAAAGAATTGCAAGTACAAGTCCCGTGGTTATAACTTTTTATTTAATCAGAATTCCGAGTCTGTATCTCACAATTCAGATTTTTTTTTCTCAGACGTACTGCGTTGACAATCACCAATCAAATTTTTGTATTCTTAGTTACATCACAGAATTATAACTTTTATTTCAATTCTACATTCCTATTCAGTTTTTTTTTCTTTTTTTTCTTGGGATTTGAGTTTACGGCTGCAATTTGACTTTTTTTCTTAGGAATTCTGAGCTTTTACATCCCGGAATCTAATGTTTTTTTTTTTGTGGTTTAGCAGAATCGAACATTTGCCCATTCAGGTGTTTTTTTCTCAGAATTCCGATTTGCATCAACACAATTCTAACATTTTCTAAGTTTACGTCTTGCAATTATGACATTGATACTTGTTTTTTTTTTTTTTTTGGTATTCTGAGTTTAGATGCAACTTTTTTTTTTTTTTAGTCCGGAATTTTTAGACAACTGCCACATGCACATGCAGCGTTCTGCATAATGAAAAATTGCGAAGAAAAAGTGAGATAATTGTGAGATAAAAAGTCAATAACCTTTTTATTTTGTAATATATTTTTATCCCATGGCGGAAATACGCTTTCATAAAACAGTACTCTAGTTAGGGCATGTGTGTGTACTGTATATTCCTTATTAATTGAAGTTTCCAAGCAAAGCAAACGGTTTCTGAAAACAGGAGGATGAAACGGCTTTATGAATACAACATGAGCCATTTCATTGCTTTCTACTTAGAGTAATTTTACTTTAATGTCAAGTCAAGACTGTGAACATCATCTCCTCAGACTATGAATTATATATGGCCGTTAATGTCCTCCAGTCTTGAGTCATGATTTGGTGAGATTCCCCAAATTAGCTACTGTCAGCTCTGTTCATCTTATCTTCAGTTGTATTGGCATGCACTGTGATGTTAAATTTGGATGAAGAGTTTCTGTTTCTGTGCCAGCACAAGCACCCTCGTCCACAGAAGCCCAGGAGCCTGCGGATATACGAGTCCCATGTTGGCATTGCATCTCCGGAGGGCAAAGTGGCATCCTACAGCAACTTTACACACAACGTGCTGCCTAGAATCAAAGATCTTGGTAAGAGACTGCGTCGTTAACACAAAACTGTTGAGATAATGAGAGTTTATGCCTAATAGACTTTGGTTCAAAGTGATTTTATCAGTAGGTTTTTTTCTTATTTTGTTGTTTTGTTTTGTGATGTGTTTTTTTGTTTTTGCTTTGTTTTGTTTGCATTGGTTTTTAATGTTTGTTTTGTTTTGATTTGTTGCCTTAGATTAATTAGTGTATCAGTTACATTGCATTGAATCAAATAACTTTATCCACACATGGGTGTGGGTTTTATTAAACACAGCCTTATTTATTTTATTTTATTTTTCTTTGTGTTATGTTTGTTTTTGTTTTGTTTGCGTTGGTTTTATGTTGGTTTTATTTTTTTTTGTATTGCCTCACAGTAATTGTCTTTGTCAGGAACATTTTATTCAAACAAATTACTTTTAATTCTTTTTTTGGACCCACTTTATATTAAGTGGCCTTAACAACTATGTACTTCCATTTAAATTAATAATTTGGTACAATGCACTTATTGCGCACATACATGTTTTTACATTGTACTAATAATTTAAAAATGCCTGCATGTAGTTACATCTGTAATTAATTTCTGTAATTACATTTATAATACACTGTTGACCATCATTTACACCTTAACCCACCCTTAAACCTACCCATACCACCAAACCTGTCCCTAACCTTACCCGTATCCCACCTCAATAGCAGCAAATGTGTTTTGCAATACAATAGGAACACAATAAGTACATTGTACTTATTTTTTTGATGTAAGTGCATAGTAGTTAAGACGACTTAATATAAAGTGGGACCCTTTTTTTCCTCTCATTTTGTTTGCCTTGTTATATTTCTTTATTTATTGTGTGTGTGTGTGTTTTTTTCCCCCCGTCTTTGATAGTTCTTTTATGAATGCTTTAAACATTTCTTAAAACAAATTACTTTATCTGTACATGGATGTGTCACATGACCAATTCAACATTTATATTTTTCTCTGTGGCCTTTTGAGACAAAATGTTTAAACAATGATCTCTCTTTTTTTTTACTCTTTCTTCCTTCAAATCATTGTTTTAGCTAAACCTTTCAAATGAAAAGACATTTCAGACGGGGAAGATAATTACTACATAATGTTATGCTTTTAGAGAGACACTTTCATTTTTCTCTGCTAACAAAAAAACAATGGGCTTCATCAGTAGCAGGTCCGTGAAGCACTTTATTCTTTTTGATGCATCACAGAGAAGTACTGAAGTTTTATGGTAGAGTATTACCATGTTTTTTGGAGATATACCATGACAATACCATGATATTCTTTAAAATACCTTGCATGACTATTAAGGGATCATGCTATACGTATATATCAAAGTACCATGGTATTAGCATCCAGTACATCACTGTACGTTGGTACATCACAGTACTTCTTTGTAAGGACACAAGCATTATTTTTTAGCCCAGAGAGAGGTTATGTTCTACCTGCCAGCGTTCCTCCTTCATCACAAAGTATCTGAGCTGCAGTGGTGCTTAACCTGACAGACCTGCCACATTGATGGTGAGCCACTGGCCCTGGCGCCTATGCTCTGGGGAGGCTGTTCTCTCAACCCAGCCCTTTTCTGCAGGTCAACACCCTGTTTACAGGCTTTAGCTGCCATGTGGAATGCTCATCATTAGTGCTGTCGTGGATGAGGGCTGGAGAGAGGTGTGTTTGAGTGTGCCAATGTGTTTTGGAGATGCAGGGGGTATTTTCAAGTGTTTAACAGGCACAGAAGATGAGGCTTAGACGCCTGTGGATTAGAGATTGGGGTGATACAACAGTTCGTCCAAATTGGAACATTCTTAATTTCTTCTGTGGAGCATAAAAGGTGAATTTCTGAAAAATGACCAGGTCACTCTTTTCTGTTTATGGAAGGCGAATGGGGACTCTTACTGTCAGACACCAAAAAGGCACAATAAAGGCATCATATTAGATTCAACTTTATTGTCATTGCACATGTAAGGTACAAGGCAACAAAATGCAGTTAGCATCTAACCAGAAGTGCAATAAGCAGTAAGTACAGGATATACAGTGTCTCCAATATGTTACAAATGTACAATAAATATACAGATAAGGCAGTACTATGGACATAATTTACAGATTTTTAAATACGATCAGCATGATATAGAGATAGGTGTACTATGAACATACTATACAGATGGATTATGTAATAAGTTTATGTACACTATAAGCAGAAAAGTATGAACATCATTTACAAATGAATATGTAAGCGATACATTAAGCTATACAAAACGAGTGCAATGGACATTTAAAAAAGTGCATAGAAAATATTCCAGTGTGCAAATGGATGATTCAGTATTCTGGATGTACAGACAGTAGTGCAAGTAATAACAAGTGTAACAGTTTTTTTTTTTGGTAAACCAGATGTAGTAATGAGTAGGGGTGAGGAGTGTAAGTGTGGTGTGTGGGGGGGAGTCAGCGGGCAGAATTCAGTAAGGAGACAGCTGTAGGGAAAAAGCTGTTCCTAAGTCTGCTGGTCCTTGTCCGGAGGCTCCTGAAGCGCCTCCCGGAGGGCAGGAGGTGAAACAGTCTATGGTCAGGGTGAAAGGAGTCCTTAAGAATACTGCGAGCTCGACGTAGACAGCGTTTCTTCTGGATGTCCTCAATAGCAGGAAGTGGTGTCCCTGTGATGCGTTGGGCGGTTTTCACCACCCTCTGCAGTGCCTTGCGGTCAGCAACTGAGCAGTTCCCATACCAGACTGTGATACAACTGGAAAGGATGTTCTCGATTGCACACCGGTAGAAGTTCACCAGGATGGCTGAAGACAACTGGTTCTTCTTCAGTGTCCTAAGGAAGAAGAGGCGCTGGTGAGCCTTCTTGACCAGGCTGGAGGTGTTTGTGGTCCAGGACAGGTCCTCCGAGATGTGGGTTCCCAGGAACTTGAAGCTGGAGACACGTTCAACAACTGTCCCGCTAATGTGGATGGGGTCATTCGTGTTTCCTTTCTTCTTCCTGAAGTCCACAATAAGCTCCTTTGTCTTACTGGTGTTATATGATGACTATATCCAAAGCCATATAATAACTTTATGTGTTAAACGAATGGAAACTCCTGAGAATCTTCTGGAAAGCTCTACTCAGATATTTCATAACATAATCTATCGGTCTATTTGTGACCGAGTTGGAGTTCACAAAACCACTCTAAACCAGACTGATCTGGTTGTCGAGTTCTTGAGTCACAGCATTTAACAGCTCGCTGAAAGGGACAAACATGAGTGAATAATGACTTCATTTCAGGATGTTCTTCTATTATATGACTGCTAAATAAAGCATATTATTTAAGATTTCTCCTTTAGTGTTCCACTGAAAAAGACAGACATACACTTTTGGAATAAAATGAGAGTATTTGATAACATAATTTTCATTTTTGGGTGAACGATCCCTTTAATAACAACCATTATCTTTTGCGTCCTGGATCCTGGACTCTGTTTTGAAACATTTCATGTTGACAGGAATATTTGTCAAGAGATGCCTGCGGTGTAGATTTTTTACAGCAGAAGTTCCAGACATTTATCTCAGGCAGAGAGTCTGAATCTGTTGATGTGCTTATGAAAGGAGTGTGCTTTTTGGTGTTTGAATTAAATGGTACTTTTCTTCATTTCAGTACGAGTAGATTGTGGGCTACTTTTTTTGTTTGTTTTTTTGTTTTGTTTGCATTGGACGTTTGTTTTTGTTTTTGTTTGTTTGTCTTTTTCTTTTTTGTTTGTTTGTTTGTAATGTGTGTTGTTTGTTTGTTATTTATTTATCTGTATATTTGTTTTGTTATTTTTTAAAGGGATAGTTCACCCAAAAATGAAATTAGCCAATAAATTACTTACCCTCAAGTCATCCTTGGTGTATATGACGTTCTTCTTTCAGACGAATACACGCGGAGTTATAGTAAATAAGTATGGCACTCCAAGCTTTGTTAATGACAGTGAATGGCTGTTGATATTCAATAGTCCAATAGAAGTCCAATAAAGTGCATCCATCCATCATAAATGTGCTCTACAGGGTTAATAAAGACCTTCTGAAGCGAATCGATGCGTTTGAAAAATGTCCATATTTAAAACTTTATAAGAAGTAATCTCTAGCTTTCGCTGACTGCCGTATGTGCGTGCACGAGAAAGTGGCGTAGCGTAAGCGCTGGTGAGAATATGCTAGTGTCGAGAGAACCAAGATTTGTTTTATAAGAGCAAAGGAAGCAAAGTTTCAGTTGTTTAGTAAAAGAAAAGCCAGTCTCCTCTGGATTTATGTCGAAATCCTGCGACATTTTTCTATACAAATCCTAGTTTTGTAATTCTAATTCATGTTTTGTTTTGCTCTCTCCTCTGCGCTTCCGCATTCGTCACTTCTCCCTGGACGCCTACGCCTATCTATCTATCTGTTTCTTTTAATTTAATTGACTTTTTTATTTCAGGATGAGTTGGTGATGGCCTTATTAAATCAAAATTTCATCACTTTTTAAAGAAGACAATCATAGAAACATGGAATGGGCTCTTTTGGACAATGTACACATACCTGGCATTGGGCCACAGAGGCCCTTGAGGGCCCCATCTATATGTAGGCACAGTAATTCTCTAGAAATATCATGGTGGTGGGTTCTTTTAGCATTTCGGAAATATGGGAATCATTTAAAACCTTCACACCAACTCCAACATTGTGCCTGTAAGTAGCACAGGGACAAGCACCACTCAAGTTTTTCTAGAAAAATATAAAAAAAGTATATATATTTTTTTATTGCTTGTAGGCAAAACAGAAATATGTGTGCCTGCATGTTTAGATGGAAATTGACCGTCTTCCCACATAAAGTCCTACGAAGCCATTTGCAGTAACACATATTGTGAGAGAATAATTCATGCATATGTCCATGCACTAAACCAGTATGTTGTTGCAGTGTGTCTGTCGCTCCCTTGAGTTCTCATTGTTTCGTGGTAACCGGTTTGCATTTCCCTAGACAATTGTGGTTCTGGCATCTAAAAAGCATCGAAAGCGCTCTCTGTGTGTGTGCGTGTGTGGCTCACCATATCGTCGGTGAGACGAAACCTGGCGCTGTCACACCTCATCAAAAATCCCCAAACTTTCTCTGAAGCAGGGCGAGGAAGATCACTAGATAGATAGATAAATAGATAAGCCTGGATCTCCCTCTTGAGTCCTTCCCATTAAGATTCAGAGCCGTGTCAGTGCAGCTACAGTCTGCATGGGCAACCAAAACGCTGGTTTGGACAGTTAAGACTTGCGTATGACCCGGTGGCCACTTTGTGTTCGCATAAAAGAGCAGCTTCTGTAGTGGACACTTTCTGGTCAGAGCTGAAGGGGGAAGAAGGGAGGATGTTTTGTTGGGTTTGACGGTTGTCTGTGTACCGCTGTATTCCTTGGGACAAACCCGAGTAGTGTTTTCATGTCAAGGTTTTGTGTGGCCTTTTTTATTAACAAATTTATTATTTTTGTTTGACGGTTGTATAATGTCCTCTTGTTAATGAAAACAGATGTTTTGAAATTATGCGAAGCCGTCGTTCTCTGCGTGGGCATTTGGTGCACACTGCCGTGGGGACGACACAAAATCAGCAGAACAGCCGATAAAAAAAACACAAAAAACAAACCAAAAAATTTGTACTTTTTGATCCCAGTTTATGTTTGCCGGAAAGTTGGAGCTGAAACTGAAAGTTTTTTGCTGTCGCAAATAATAAAAAAAATGTGTTTAACAAGCTACAATTTGGCAACGTAAAAGTAGTTTGAAGCCTGTAAAATTATAGTTTCATTCAAAAATGAAAATGCTGTTCTTTTATGGGCTGGCTATTTAAAGGAAGTCATTTGAAATGCAATTTAGCTAAAAATTTGTAATGTAAATGTTTTTATGTAAGTTATATATAATGTGCCATCATTATAACATATATAATGATTATTATTAAATACACATTTTCTCTTTTACAGTGATATTGTACAGTAGGATTATTTCTATTTTTACATTTATTTAATATAATTTGAGTATACAATTATTAATCGCATATTAGTATTATTAATTATATCGAAGAATGGTACTCAAAATTGTATGCAAAAGTCAATCTTATCAATTTTATTCAATACTAGATTTATCATTTTACTAATGTATTTAATAGTAGTAGACATAATAATAATAATTAAAATATTTATATTATTATCAAAAACGTTTTGGCCAACTTGTGCACCTACAAACAAGAACAGCAATTCCTGAAGAAAAAAAAAGGGCATTTAAAAATTCCCGTACACTTTTATCAGCGCACATTATCTAAATTGCTGCAGCCTAGGTTGTTTATAATACTTTGCGTGTTAGCTCTAAAATGACACAAAACACCAAAAAGCCAAGAGGTTTCCAGATACTCATACATAATTACAGTACAGTTTTCTGAAGCATATAGCTTTGTGTGATGAAACAGATTGAAAATTTTACTGTTGTCTGGTATCATTGCGTTGAAAAATGGACCAAATGGGTAATTGAAAAAAAAACAAAAGTCTCAAAACAGTAATTTTTTCAGACTTGATTCTTGAGTTCAACTCTGTAACTTGTTGTTTTTATGGGAAAGATCTGAATGAACATTCTTCAAAATATCTAATTTTCCACTAAAGTAAGTAAGTCATATGGGTTTGGAGTGGCATGAGTAAATGATGATAGAATATTAGTTTTTGGCAAATATCTGCTAATAAGCACTGCTGTCTTTACTGTCATACACACAGGTTATAACTGTATTCAGCTGATGGCGATCATGGAGCATGCATACTATGCTAGCTTCGGTTACCAGGTCACCAGTTTCTTCGCAGCATCAAGGTAAATATGTCTAATGCTGGGAAATGTTCCAGTCCATTTCATGTTGACATTGTTTTCTTTGTTTTCTGACTAACCAGTTTGCAAACTTAGTGAACTGCCTTGCAGTAATTTTTGCTCCATTTGTGCACATTCCTTGTACATTTGAATATTTATTGTGTCTCAGTTCTGTTGTAGACTGTTTTTGCATTGCTTCAGGTTTACTTTTGTCTTTCATTATTATATATATATGCATTTCCTTAATAAAATATATGCACTGTCTATGGAGCAGACATTTCTCCCCAGGTGGTATTCTGTATATAACTTTGTATTGTAACAGATGAAAATCTTGAATTTTGTCTACTGTCTAGAGGCCTTCACACAGAAAGAACGAGTTTTTGCCTTCTGCTGTGTTCGACCGTGTTTGACATCGCACTCGCATTCGCTCTTTGCAACATCTCATGCATGACAAGCCTTCCACAGTCAGTGATCAAGTTGAAAGAAGTTAAAAAAAAAAAACATCTCATACTTTTTTTTTTTTTTTTTACTTGCTTGGTGTAGTCACTTCCACAGTCAAGCTTGACAAAAAAGTGAATATGCTGCTTGAGATTGTAAATTATTTTATTTAATATAATGTCTTAATCAAACAACACACTGGTTTGTAGCACATTTAGTTTTATGTGCACATTATTAACCTACAGTGGCTAATGAAGTCTCACACATTCAAAGAAAATATTTAATTCCACATTGCAAAATAGACAGGATACTTTGGATTTTGTTAGAGCTGTCGATTCAACACGTACATTTTTTGTGATTAATTATGCTGTTGTTGCTGATGAACATGATGCAAGGTGATAACTGACTGTATGATGAGTCTATTAGAATGCAGTTATATGAGCCTAAAATTCAAGATATGAGGGCAAAAATGCCCCTGTATGGGGTTTTGTCTTGTGTGTGTGTATATATACAGTGGGGAAAAAGTATTTAGTCAGCCACCAATTTGTGCAAGTTCTCCCACTTAAAAAGAGAGAGAGGCCTGTAATTTTCATCATAGGTATACTCAACTATGAGAGACAAAATGAGAAAAAATCCAGAAAATCACATTGTAGGATTTAAAGAATTAATTGGTAAATTCCTCGGTAAATAAGTATTTGGTCACCTACAAACAAGCAAGATTTCTGGGTCTCACAGACCTGTAACTTCTTCTTTAAAAGCCTCCTCTGTCCTCCACTGGTTACATGTATTAATGGCATCTGTTTGAACTCAATATCAATATAAAAGACACCTGTCCACAACCTCAAAACAGTCACACTCCAAACTCCACCATGGCCAAGACCAAAGAGCTGTCAAGGACACCAGAAACAAAATTGTAGAACTGCACCAGGCTGGGAAGACTGAATCAGCAATAGGTAAGCAGCTTGGTGTGAAGAAATCAACTTTGGGAGCAATTATTAGAAAATGGAAGTCATACAAGACCAATGATAATCTCCCTCGATCTGGGGCTCCACGCAAGATCTCACCCCGTGGGGTCAAAATGATAACAAGAACTGTGAGCAAAGGGAGTGTGACCGGCAGAGAGCTGGGACCAAAGTAACAAAGGCTACCATCAGTAACACACTGCGCCGACAGGGACTCAAATTCTGCAGTGCCAGACGTGTCCCCCTGCGTAAGCCAGTCCATGTCCAGGCCCGTCTGAAGTTTGCTTGAGAGCATTTGGATGATCCAGAAGAGGATTGGGGGAATGGCATATGGTCAGATGAAACCAAAATAGAACTTTTTTGGTAAAAACTCAACTTGTCGTATTTGGAGGAGAAAGAATGCTAAGTTGCATCCAAAGAACACCATACCTAATGTGAAGCATGGGGGTGGAAACATCATGCTTTGGGGTTGTTTTTCTGCAAAGGGACCAGGATGACTGATCTGTGTAAATGAAAGAATGAATGGGGCCGTGTATCGTGAGTTTTTGAGTGAAAACCTCCTTCCATCAGCAGGGGCATTGAAGATGAAACGTGGCTGGGGCTTTCAGCATGACAATGATCCCAAAAACACCACCCGGACAACGAAGGAGTGGCTTCGTAAGAAGCATGTCAAGGTCCTGGAGTGGCCTAGCCAGTCTCCAGATCTCAACCCAATAGAAAATCTTTGGAGGGAGTTAAAAATCCGTGTTGCCCAGCGACAGCCACAAAACATTACTGCTCTAGAGGAGATATGCATGGAGGAATGGGCCAAAATACCAACAACAGTGTGAAAACCTTGTGAAGACTTACAAAAAACGTTTGACCTCTGTCATTGCCAACAAAGGGTATCTAACAAAGTATTGAGATGAAATTTTGTATTGACCAAATACTTATTTTCCACCAAATGCAAATAAATTCTTTAAAAATCCTAAATGTGATTTTCTGGATTTTTTTTTGTCATTTTGTCTCTCATAGTTGAGGTTATACCTATGATGAAAATTACAGGCCTCTATCATCTTTTTAAGGGGAGAACTTGCACAATTGGTGGCTGACTAATTACTTTTTTTCCCCACTGTATATATAATATATATATACTATATATACTATATATATATACAGTGGTGTGCGGTGGTTCACAGAGGAGATGAATTGTTGAATAAAGTAGTTATTTTAGTTTTCTTCGCGTACAAAAAGTATTCTTGTCGCTTCATAACATTCAGATTGAACCACTGATGGCAGATGGACTGTTCTGACGATGTCTTTCATACTTTTCCTGACCTTGACAGTGTAATTTACTTGGCAGTCAATTTAAGATATTTTGGATAAAAACCAGGAGGCTTGTGACTGTCCACAAGCCTCCCGGTTTTTATCCAAAATATCTTAAATTGTGTTCGAAGCGAACCAAGCTTTTACGGGTGCGAAAACGACATGGGGTAAGTGATAAGACAACATTTTCGGTTTGGGGTGGAGTATCCCTTAAAAGCACTGTGCATTGTACTTTCACTTTCGAATTAGCGGGCAATCGGCGGTCAATGCTGAATTTGCAACAATAAAAATACACGTTAAACTCACGTTAGCTAATTATTAAAATAGAACTTTTTTATTAACAACACAAATAACAAAACACCATGCTATAGGGCAGGCTATGCCAAATATAAAATAACAAATAACTTACATAAAGTTAATAGGTATACAAAACTGGAAATAAATAAACATGTATAATATATAACCAAATAAATAGAACGTAGAAAGAAGTTTATTATCAAACGAATAAAAAAAAGCTTGGAGGCAGGCATACAACTTGATGCAAATAAAATAAATAAATACCCAGTTTACAAATAAAGTAAAAAACTGTGGAACCAATTAAATAAGAAACGAATGTTTAAAAAAATCACCTTAGATAAACGGCGAAAGTCAACAGGCTTTTCAAAATCCAGAATACGTCCAAACAGGCGCTTTTGTATTTCTTTTCGAAACTAAATCATCCGCGATCGTTTTGTCTGTCTCACCCCACTCTTCTTGCCAGTCAGCTCGACTCACTCTCACGTGATAAATGAAATCTGTCTGTGATGAGATGTCGTTCGGCACGCTGCATGAGCAGACGCGGTCCGTTTTTAAATGTGAGTGTCTCTTTGTTTTACTGATCTAAATGGATTTTTATACGATAAAAAATAAAAAAACACGGCGGGGCGGTTTGCAGCGAACTTGGTACACCTGTCAGCACCACCTAGCGCGGCTAAGCCTAAATATATAGATTATTTAGTTAGATTATAGATATATAGATATATACACATTTTGCTGACAATTTAGTGTCAGTATGTCTGTTTCGCTCAAGTTCAGCAGCAAAAATTAGTTGTAAATACAAAAACAAAACACACAGATCACTGTTATAACTTTCTGAGCAACACCCCCTTTGAACAGTTAAGTAGCTAATTATTCATGGCCCTTCATAAACAATCTTCTTTTTTTCATAAACAAAAGTTCTGAATGAATCAGTTGAAGAATGACCCGCTCATCAATGACTCTTGCCACCTATGGTGGTTTTAGTTTCATATTATTTAGTTATACCATAATTTTATATTCATGTTTTTAAAACAATATCATTTAGCATCTTATGTAATAATTTCTCCATTACGGATCGGTTATTTGGTCAATAAATTGTTGTTCTGATTGAAAATCTCTTCAATACCGATTAGCAATCACTAAATTAAGTGGGCCTAAATGTATTTATATAGTTGTGGATAGGTGTAGGACCTAAAAGTTCATTCAATCAAGCTCCTATGGTCCAAGGGTCGAGAGGCGTTCCGACCTGCTGTCCGTCACTGTATGTATTTGAATACTCTGACTCACCATTTCGCGAAACAATCTACGTCATCAGCGCGTTCCATTACTCTATTGCAGACCGAGTGAGAATGGAAGATGTTATTATTGTAATATCATGCGCTTTGTACTGTAATGTTTTTTCACCAGTGAATGAGACATTAGGTAATCTGACAGCATTGCATTCAACCCTCCACCAACGCAGTCTCTCACCATAGGGCCTTTGCAGCAGGATCTTTTCATAGATCCAGACCTAATTGTAAACTACCACTGGTCGGCGTGTTCGCACCGCCTGAACTGGGTGCGATTTTAGTACTGGACTGCCTTTTCGAGAACCAAATTAGCTCCTACTCCGGAGCAGGTTCTAACCAGCACAACTGGTACTAATCTTGACGTAAGTAGACATTGATTGGCCAATCGTGTATGAAAACGCCCTCACCCGCCATGATTTAAAACGCCGTGTAAACATACTGTAAGCATGTCAACTTATTTCGCAAGTATGGAGAACAGCGAAAGACGGACGGACGCTGAAGTGCAGGCACTTGTAGCAAATGTAGCACTGCCAGTTGTCGTTGGAGATTCTTAGTCCACCTTTCCGTTCTTTCAATCGCTTTACGTATACGTCGACTTTCCGTGTCCATTATTGTGAAACCCGCGAGAAAACAAAAACACCTCTCCGATCACAGCGTCCTCCATCCTCATGTTGTTAACGTTGTTCTTCTTTGTTTCTGTTGTTGAACACCGCCCACAAATGACGTCGCTGTCGACCGGCTTACATCACTTCCTAGTACACACTCTCGGTGTGAATGCAACCCTTTAAATAGTACTGGGAAATAGTTCGAGCAAAATCGTCCAAGTACTTTAGTACCGTACATTTAGTTATGAAACTAAAGCGGTGCGAAAGGGGACCTTATGTCGCTGTGCATGTTTTTTGGAGGAGGCGTGGCTTTGGAGAGTGATTTGCAGGTAGGGTGGGATCTTATGCTTTAAAAGCTAGCTTGCTATTGCTAGCCTCTAGAAATCGCCCTACCCTACCTTTAAATTTTTTTTAGTGGGGGGGGGGGGGGGGGGGGGGGGGTAATTATTAAAAATATTAAATAAATTAGTTTGAACGCTTGACAACCCTTTTTTTCTATTTCTCTCCCCTGCGTCTCACATTTTTAAACACAAAAACACCTTCTTTGTGAATCACTGATCTGGAACACTAGGCAGGAACGCTGTGAGCCAAAGTTAAAAATGACCCTGAAAATCAACTCTGGAGCACACTTATTGACCCTCAATGAAAAGGATGCTGTCCTGAGGCCTATACAATGGTACAATTCACTCATTTTTATCTTCTTAATGTTCAAAATGTAACTGTAACACCCCTCAGTGAAAACGATTGGCACACACACACACACCATGAAGACTGTCCCACATCTGTGGCCCCAAATCACACAGAGGCTCCTCTGACGGGGCCGATGATCTCCCTGTAAACACATTTGCAGTTAATCCTGTGGAGAGTTAGAGACCTCAGATAAAGGAAGACCGGCAGGAATTCTTTATTTACGTGCTTTTTTCCGTCACTCGCTCTTACCAGCTAGCACTGAAGACAGCCTATAGCGCAAGTATAATGTATACAGAGTAATTTCACACATGATTGATCTCCCTGAGCCGTTTTAAAAGTGCAAGGTCTGGATGCTGGGAAGGGGCGGAGGCCGAGGGGAGGGGTATTGGTGTCACCCTGCATCACGTTTGCCGGGGGAAAGCGATATGATGATAGCTGGAGGACAGATGAAGCTTCGTGCAGCAATTACACGGAGGAGATACGTGAGGAAGCACTGATGGAAATGCACCGCTCTCGCCCTTTGTTTCGCAAGGAGCCAGTATGTCACCCCGAATGGAGGCATTGATCTCTGCTCAGCGGCCATGATGGTGTAAACGATTTGAGATTGATTTTTATTTACTGCCATATTTGTTTGTTTTTAAACGGCAATTGGGCGGCACGGTAAATGTATTTGCACATGTGTTGTTCTGCTGCCGGTGCTAAACACAGCTGTTGTGTAGAGGGGATTTTTCTGAGCTAAACACATGCACACGTATGTAATGTGGCAGATCTGGGATGGTATCCAGAAGGTTGTAGGTTTGAATCCCAGAAGAGGCCATCCATGAACTATCGCCATTGTGCCACTATAGGGGGACTATAATTGTTGCTCTGTTTGTTTTAAGTGAATGAGCATGCATTTTATTTTCTGTTTGTCCTTTCAGTTTATTATTATTATTTTTAGTTTTTACTCTGACTAAAGTTTTTATAACATTTTTACAGTTTTCTTTTTTTGTAGTTAATTTATTTTTGTTGTTTTTATTTATTTATTTTTGGTCTGCCAGATGTGTGTTAAAGGGCACCTATTGTGCCCCTTTTTACAAGATGTAATATTAATCTTATGGCTCTCCTGAATGTGCCTTTGTACTCCACTCCACTTGTACCATTTTTCCAATTAAACAAGTTTTTATTTTTATGTGTTAATGAAAAACGTCTCAGTTTATATTATATTATGTGAATATTATGTAGTTTTTTTAAATTATATTAAGTAGGCTAAAGACCAAAGTTTTTTAAATATAAATATTTTAAGTTATTTTAAATATTTGTAAATATTATTTATTTATTTTAAAATAGTGTGTCTTTTAAAGTTTTCAAAGCTATACAAAAATAAAATGCCATAATTTTCTATTTATTATTCTATTATTATTATTATTTTTTTTTATTTTTTTTTGGCCTTTCTGCCTTATTCAATAGAACACTAATAACAATTACCGAATTGTCATAGGAAGATGGAAATGAGATTGTAAATAGACCATGAGCCGGGATTCAAACTTGGGTTGCCCAGAGCACTGTTGACCATATGTTGGAGCGCAGCCCACAAGGCAATGGCCCCAAAAATAGAGGCCTATTTTATTATCTGTTTTATGTATTATTTACTATTTTATTCTTAATCTAAGTTAAGAACAGATGGCGTCTTAAGTTGTTTGTGTATTCAGCTTACACTGTGAGTGACATGAACACAACAATCCCAATTTGCAATGGTCAGCCATCATTACTGCTCTAACTGTAAAGCCGACTCCAGCAATGTTTCACACTCGTGTTTTCTTTAGCACAACATGCAGCAAGCAGATATACTGTTTTCTGAAGTCCTACCAGTGCATCTTAGGCTTTGCGATAAACTCCGAAAGATATCTCTATACTTTTGAAAGAATTGTTCTTAACAGTCAGACTACTGCTAGTTTCAAGCTTAACCCAAGACGAAGAGCATGCAGCTTGACAGACAACCTCTGCCCAGACTGCTCTGATATCTTGCCTTCATCTGTTCTTCTCTCCAGTCGTTGCGGCACCCCAGAGGAACTCAAGGAGCTGATTGACGTTGCTCACTCTCTGGGTATTATCGTCCTGCTCGATGTGGTGCACAGCCACGCATCCAAGAACACAGAGGACGGGCTGAACCGCTTTGACGGCTCTGACTCCTGTTTCTTCCACAGCGGGCCCCGTGGGGAACACAGCCTCTGGGACAGCAGACTCTTCAACTACTCTGGGTGAGACTCACGTTTGTTTTTCACATTTCAAACACCCTACGCTTCACGTAAGTTACACGGCTCTCTCGTCATGCAACACCTTTTGCAACACAGTGTTGTGTAACATAACACAAGCGCTCTTCTCAAATCTAGGCTCCGTTCCAAAACCTAGTGAGCTGCCTGCAGAAGCAGCGTAAACACGCTTCTGACTGTTTGCGTGATTTTGCTGCCTTCGAAGATATCTTGATTTTTGCCAAATTGTTCTCCAGGGCTGAAGATCTCCCTTAGAAATTACAGTTGAAATGTTGCTTTTAACTAATACTTAACAAGTAACGTAAATGCAATTGTTGTAAGTAACGTGTCTTTACAAGCAAGAATCAAACAAATAAGTGAAATGAATACGTCAATTCTAAAGTATGCAATGCTGCACAGAAAATAGAACAGTTGGTGGATAATGCAGGAGAAATTTGTTATAAATACTTGAGTAATTTGTTCAAAAATGAATAGTATCTGAAGAGCGACAAGCTTAGTGAAAAATAGATAATAGTTGGTGCACAATGCAGAACAAATTCATTATGTATATTTGTAAAATTTATTCAAAAGCTCATTTTGCTGTGTATTTTCTTGCTTAATAGAGTAGTGCATAATTAGCTTAGCAACATGCTAACAACATACTACTGAAATCAATAGAGCTGTGGCTGCTGTAGAATTTGGATCTTTAGTTATTCCAAAGGCTGACAATGAATTCATATGTTTAATTAATTACATTATATGGTGATTAACTCCATTAATATTTGAATATTTTCTGAGAAAGCCAAGAAATGAAGGCAATTTGTTGAAGTATTATTGTTTAGATCATTGAATAAGTGTTTAAAGGGATAGTTCACCACTTCAAATGAAAATTTTTGTCACACCACTTGTTCCAAACCTGTATGAGTTTCTTTCTTCTGTTGAACACAAAAGAAGATATTTTGAAGAATGTTGGTAACCAAATATTTAACAGTAGCCGTTGACTTTCATAGAATTGTTTTCCATACTATGGAAGTCAATAGCTACCGTCAACTGTTTGGATCAACTTGAGAATGGCAGAATTTTCATTTTTGGGTGAGCTGTCCCATTGTTTGCTTTAGCATCTAATGCCTTGACTGCCAGCTTTTTAAGATAACTTCAAAAAACGTTCTTGGGATTCCTGCATTCTGTCCACTCCTATTGGGATTTTTAGAGCACTTTTTGTATGATAAAAAATTACAGATATAATAAGTGCTAAATTAAGACGTTAAACTTACAGGCCTATTTATTTTGAATATTTTGCATATTCTAAAAATGTTTTTCTTTTTTCTTTTTTTTTGCTCTAATGTCTAATTTCAACCACTCAAGTTTACTGTTCTGGAACTGTGCTAAGTATCTAAGTGTGTGTGTACTCTTGAGTTTTGCTCGGAGGTCATATCTCTGTAATTAATAATGTGGCATGGATTATGCTTCCATAATTAGTACACCTCATCAGCACTTTTGTTTGCCCGTAATCACGCATTAACATGTCCTTATCTCACGCAACGGAATATTCATGTAAAATTCTTAAAGCGTTTAAATATGCTTTCTGTTTATGAATAATCATTGCAGGATTTGCCTATTTAGACTCATTCATCTCTGAAAACAAAGAGACGATGTAAAAGCGCCAAGAGGCTTTGAAACGGGGAACTCGCAGTAGACCAAGTTGAAGGAACAGTTCAGTAATTATTTACTCCAAACTCGTTTGACTTGCTTCCATCGAACACAAAAGGAGAACTTACGCTGCTTAAAATGGTTTGGAATGACATAAGAGTAAGACATTGATGACTTTACATTTTAGGGTGAACTGTCTCTTTAAATACAAAGAGAATGTCAGTTATTTCAGTAACTGTAGATTCTATTTAAAGCAAGTAGTTGGAACTTATATTTGACCTGGTCAGTTTTTGTCATCATTATAGCTAAAACGGCACTGTATTTCTATAGCCATTAGGTTTTCATCACAACCACATGCCAGCTCATATGTTAATTTCCTTTTTTTCTTCTCTCGAACCCATACTGGGCAAGTCTTTAAATTGGAACACCTACTGTACTCTAGTTGCCTCTGGCAGAATTCCCATTGCACCGTCTTGGGCTGACAGCAATTACTTCAATGTTGTATATGAAGCCTCTCTGCCAAAGCGCAGTGTGAATTCCCCATCAATATGTCCTTCCTCATTGTTCACTCCCTTTGTCTCTCTAGTCTTGCATGTTAAATATGCTATCTACAATTCAACTAATCACTTTCAAAATGAAATAATTGCTACACGCTTCTATTTCAAATGATGTGCTTAGAATAATAAATATTGCCCATTTTAAAACCGATCAGATATTTTTCTCACAGCATTCTTGTTTGTGAAATATTTAGAATAATTTTGACTTGTCTGACTTATTAATAATCACAATAAACAATTATACTGCCTTGTATTATAGTTCTATAACCTAACCGAAGCCTTCTGTTACCAAGTAACAGCAATTTCTTGCATTAATATACAATTAAACCCATATGTGCACATATCTGCTATTTTAAGATTTATCTTTTGAAATATATTAGACAGTAAGTAGTTTAGCAGAAATATAGAGTAGAAAGAAAGCACCTGTTTGTTTTATGAAAATAATTAAATGACTCGTCCAATTAGATTGCGGAGCTGGAAATATGTTTTGTTTTTTTTTTTTTTTTTTTTTTTACCTCACCCTGAATCTTGCAGGTCTTTGTATGTCGAACATGTTTGATTTGTACGTTATGAGTGATTTTCTTTTTGATACACATATCACATTCTTTTTATGGTTTTAAGCATGGTTTTAACCATATGGTTTTTATGGAGTGGTGCACCACTCATATTTATTTCCACGTGTATACATAACCGTCATCTAGATCACCTAACCATGAAATTTTCACTTATTTGTCAAAGCAAAAGATATTACGAAGGTGAAATGGATCTCAAGAGATGCACTTGACATCTGGCTGAGTGGAAAGTTCATTTTGGGTTTGTTTCTGACAGGTTTCATTAAGAGCATGTTTTCTTCCTGATGGAAAAGAACGTCGGGTTTTTTGTCTCGAAAACCACTTTACAAATAGAGCAACTGTTGAGTTTACCAACTTTACAAATTAGAGCAAACTGTAGGAGTGTTTCCAAAAAAAAAAAAATTTGTTTACTGTCAAAACAGAGTTGACACTTACCTAGACTTTTTTAAACAAATCTCACAATTTTGACATAAAGCATTATGTGTAAATACTCTTTACAGTTGACAAAGTGAATAATTGGAAGACAAAGCCTCTATTTATGGAGCTGATTTAAAAAAAGAAGGAAAGAAAGAGAGATTGAAAAATAAAAAAATAATAATAAAAAAACGTGTCTTTTCAAGATGACATTTAAAAAGCAGAGTGCGTTTGCTCATTAATAACTAAAAGAAAGTTAGTGTGAAACAACAAAGTTTGTGAAAATTGTTTCAGTTTTGTGTTTTTATTTTGTGATGGAGGCTATTCAGAGAGGCCAACATTGTAGGAATGGGGCAGTTAAAAAACATATTGGACAGGAAAGAGGGGTTCAGCAGTAATAAAATGGTCAATTTAATTCAAAGCTTCATTCATTTTGACCTTCGTCAAATAAATTTCTAATTTTTGCCAGTGTTCTGATGAAAATATCACCAAAAAAGCATCAAATTTAAGTGCACAAAAGAAAATTAAATCAATAAGAATTATCAAGCTTATAAAAAAAAGTAGTCCCACTTGAATAGTGTTGAAGTCTTTATAAATAAAAATAAATAGATTTAATGGCAGACCAAATTCTACTAATAACAATAAAAATGAATAAACTTTTATGTAGCTTATAAGTCTTTGTTTAATGCCCATGGCATTTGTATAATCTTTTATCACAGTCTGCTCTGATGATCAATCAGTAACAGCTGTGAGCTTGTTTTTGGCATCAGCACATACATTCTGTTAAGCACATAAAGTTAATACCCTAGAAAGTAACGGCATAATAAGCTCAGAAACATGCAAATCCCTGATCAAGTACACATGCATTTAAAACAAAACGAACAAAGCCCGTGTATGACAGTCTACATCTAAGAGTGTGTGTTCTAATGTAAGCTTAACATGTCTCAGACATGCCCCATGAGAGCTTCAGTAATGAAAGACTCGGCATATCAAAATGAGAATCTCTAACCGCAAAACATCATGTGTGTAAATGAACTGAAGAACAAAAATTGACGTAAATGGGTTTTAAATTTGTAGTAGCTCAAAGTGCCCTTGTGTGTCACAGTATCAGAGACGTGTTTACAGTCCTTTGCTCTGAACAGTTCTGGCTTCCATTCACACACACAATGTATGCGGCTTCACGGATGCTGCTCTGTTCTCCAAATCATTACTGTCATCCAGTGGTAAGCTCTTCAAAAGCGTACGACACTTTAGCCGCTAGCTGGCTCTGACCCTAATGGTCCTTACGGTAAACCCGAACCTATTGATTGGTGCTCTCGCAGTGCGTGATAATTAAGTTTCTATTCTTCTCCTTCCACGGCTGTAAGCTCATCTCATCACACATTAAGAGACAGACCGGCCGCCTCCATGGAGTCTATCAATGCCTTTTTGAACCCACATTTAATAAGCGCATGCCAAAAGCTGCTGCCGCCAATACATTATCCAGTGTTAGTGTCAGACGGCGCAGAGATTCAGTAATAAGAGCCAAGCTGCAGTTTCATTACTTATTGAGCTTGTGCCGTTTTCAGAGGGACTCATTAGATGGGCCGCAGACATATGCCACAACCAGCAGCCATCTGAAGAGTCATTTGTAAAAGCCAGAAGGAATGCCCTGGTGTCATCGCCGGTTCATTTGTCTGTTTTTCTTGTTGCCGTTTGTTTGAATGCATCTCGGTGTCGGGCTCTCTATTAATTCCTGCTTTGGAGAAGAAGAATCGTCTAAGGGCCGTTCCTGGTGGCGACTGCGATTGCACAGCATTGTTTAATTAAGTTTGAAACAGGCATTGGCAAATGTCACAACAAATGCGCCATTGACAGCATTGATCAGTGGAAGTTGGTGTTTCTTGAAATGAGGGACTCTTTTTAGCAGAATCAAACAATCAGTGTTGTCCCTTGATTCAAAATGAAATGGAAATAAAGGACTTTCTTGGTGCAGGAACTTTCGAGAACAAATGGTTGGCTGGAAGAAAACAAGTTGAATAAATTTGAGATGTTTGACGGTGATCTTGATCTGCAGCCTCCAAGTTCTGGACAAAAATCCCCCTTGAGAAGTGAGATGGTGTGTCAGGTGGGGAATAGTCCTTCCCAATCAACCGTAAACTAAGTTGCTTCCATCAGTTTTGTATATAAATGCAAGCAAGCCCCTGCTGCAGAACTTTTTTGTGTTTGCAAAATCCCTTTGTTGGGATTTGTATTTCTGGTTCTCTCAGTACTTAACTTTCACATAATGTCACATAACAAGCTATGTTTCACATAACTTCACATAACATTTCACATAACTTCAAGATGCTCTTGAATGTGAACTTGACCTTGAGCCTCCATGTCCCAGTCAAAATGCCTCCTTGAGAAGTGGGACAGTGTGTCGGGTGGGGAATAGTCCTTCCAAATCAACCACAAACCAAGTTGATTCCATCAGTTCCACATATACAAGCCAGCAAGTCTGCCACTAATCATTTTTGGTTGCTTAGGCAAAATCCCTGCTTTGCGATTTGTATTTCTTGGTCTACCAGAACTTTCACATAAATTCACCTAACATAACATGTTCTTGACCTTGACCTTGAGCCTCCATGTCCCAGTCAAAAAGTCCCCTTGAAAAGTGGGATTATGTGTCAGGTGGGCATTAGTTCTTCACAATTGACTGCAAACTCAGTTGCTTTTTTTTTTATTCGTTTGATTATTTATATATAATTTTTTTTGTTTTTGTTTTTTTTTTGTTTTTTTTTTTCTTTTGATATTTTTGTTTTTTTATATTTTTTTTTTATTATTCTTTTTTTTTTTTTAAAATTTTTTGTTTTTTAGCAATAAATAATTAGAATTTCTATATATTATTGTAATTTTGTTTTTTTTTTTATTTTTTTTTTATGTTTTTTTTTTATTTTTTATAATTTTTTTTATTTTTTTTTATTATTATTTGACACCGTTTTCACATATACAAGCAAGCAAGCCACTACTGCTGGTCACTGTTGGTTGCATTGGCAAAATCCCTGCATTGTGATTTCCATTACTTGGTCTATCACAACCTAACTTTCACATAACTTCATGTAAGATGTTACATTTCACATGACTTCACATAACAATTTACACAACTTTAAGACAATCTTGACTGCAAACTTAACTTTTCACTCCATGTCCCAGTCAAAATGCCTCCTTGAAAAGTGGGGCAGTGTGTCAGGTTGGGAATAGTCCTTCACAATTGACCCCGAACTAAGTTGCTTCCATCAGTTTCACATGAACGCTGTCCCTTCATTGTGATTTTCATTTGTTTCTTGGTCAATCAGAACAGTCTATTAAAATTCATGACGACTGACAGATTAAGATGTATCCACTTTCCCTGTTTACTTGTCTTCAACATGTAGAAGTCACCGTTTTGAAATGCAAAAGTCACGAACACAAGGTGATTTTATGGAAACATCTGGTGCATACTCTGTTTAGCTCTGTTATGCACCGTGTTTCCGTAGCATATACAGGGAAATGCGAACAGCCAGTGTTTGAGGTCTTAGCCCTTGTAGTGGAGATCTAACTAGCCCAGAGACATCCACTGGGCCGCACTCCATGGCTTCCTGTGGATCCTCTAATAGGCTGTTTCAAAGAGCAGCAAGGACACCTTGTGAAGGCGAGTAAATTAATCCTCTGTGCCGCCACACAATGTCAACCACCTGTTCTCCATGGAAACGGAGAAGGGAGAAGACCACGCTTCCTCTCGGCCATCGCCGCTGTGTGCCCTCTCTCTGGTGCTCGAGGGGTCTCAGATGTGTGACTTCAGAAGGCTCTTTCCACGCTTATCCATCTTTTCCTCCAGTCTCCTGCTGTATTGGCTCATTTGCATCCATTTTTCATCAGGCATCACCGGAATCCCTCTGCACATCAAACAGAGCCCGACCCGAGGCTAGCCGCTTTTGTGGTCTCACATTTCGATCGTGCGTTACATTTACCGAGGCTTATTGCTCTTTTTTTAATCCGGACTAAGAGGAATGCACAGGTTTAATGACTTTGTGGGGCACACTTGGTATGCTGTGCAAATAACGTCGAATTATACTCTGCCTTTGTGAAAGATTTCCAATAACAATGGCGAATAAGGTCCCGTGCTCGTGAAGCGGTTCCCCCTCCTTGAATATTCATTCTAGGGATGGGCATTCCAAGCAAAAATAATATTCGAAAATCTCTGGGTATTATTCGATTATTATTCGAAAATCGCACTCACACTAATGCACGCACAAGATCGCATATAAACAGAGAGGGGGGGGAGACGGAATTCACGCTTTCAATCTGTATGATGAACTGTTTAATTCAGAGGATATGCTACCTTAACTCGAGCCATTGTAACATGCTGAAACATTAATATAATAAACATAAACACAAACCGAATGACGGCACTTATTACAAAAATAACAGTCCATCGATTAGCAAGGAAAAATCAAACTGTACAAGAAGCGCATAGGACATTTCCATTTAAAAAAAATTGAACCTCTAAAGGTAATAGATACGAGATAGGAGGAAAAATATACTTCAATATATTCTGTCGTAATTATATCGTTGGGTAATTATACTGTATATGAACTGCGGATATCAGGGAGCCGTTATTAATATGCGGGGCATTAAAATAGCTTATGAACACGCTTGTTTTTTACTTTCACTTTCGAGATTCACGATCACAAGTACAGAGCAGCACTTGGAAGTACTTACCACACATTTGACAAGATTAGATGTTTGTCAGTGGTGCTCAGGATCTGCAATCATTCGCCATCATCCTATCAGACATTTCTCCTTACTCTGTGTATGTGGTAAGTGAAAATGTTAAAAGGAATACCGACTGACAAAGGGGCAATAACCAGTCCAACATTAAATGATCGTAGAACGCGTTATTTGCTTTCCACACCTTTCTGAATACAGATTCAGCCACATCTCTAACCCAGTCGGGGGTGTTTGTGGTGCGCACAGCTCTATTTGAACGTCTCAAGTTACTGTAACCGTTATATGCTACGCAAGTCTTTTTTATGCCACGCAAGTCTATAGTGTGCGTGTGAGACAATGTGTTCTTCTGTTGTCTTTGACAGCTTTTAGGTGGGTATTGGCAGCGCCATCCTCTGCTTACATGAACGCGTCACCACCGCATCAACACGGAAAACATGGGGACATTTTTAAAGACAATAATCGCAAAACCTATTCGATATTCTATAATTAAATCAACTAATCGAATATTCGAAAATCGTGACCCATCCCTAATTCATTCTTCATCAAGGAGAAATGCAATGTTCTCCCTACACCTCTCAATGAGACTTAATACACTTTCTATTGAGACAAATGCCTGAATTCACCAGAGGCACAGCTGGATGTTGATGGAGAATGCTAATTCTGACAGTTCTGGACGAATTCCAGAGCAACAAAAAATGACACGACGGTGGCACTTGTCACATCACTTTATCCAGGTGTTATCCATCTCTTCCCCAATAAACATTAATCTGCTCTGCTTGTCTGTTATTGAATGAGCGAAGAAGCCGTTTTACCAATAGGACAGGCACAGCATGTGAGATGCGTGAAATGAGGTGCCTCAACCGTCGTTTCCCACAAGGCCCGGCTGTTCGCCATCTCTCAGACTGTCAGATGCCGTCGTTTCACTGCTGCGCCTTGTGTGAAATGACCTGTCAAGGTTGTAAATGTATTTGTTCTCATGCAGGTTGACTGTAATGTTGAGGATACAGGGATTTATACGTTTCCTCTTCCTGCGATCTTCCTTACACCTGAGACTGGGTGGCAATATCAGGTAGAAGAAATGCAAATAAGGTCAGCATACCCCCGTTGAGAGATTATCCTCGAATTTAGAGTATTCTTGTAGTGTTAATTCGTAACTGTCTGGGAACCAGTGCTTATGACAGATTTGGCAAACTGTGTATCAAGGTCATTTTATGTTTATCATCACACTTGTCTTTTTCCTGTCATTCTTTCCCCACGGATAAATATGGTGTTGAGACAGATTATCAGCTCTTTGGCTCTGAGGAAATGTCACATGGCTTTTTTTTTTTCTTGCGTTGAAGGGCTTGACTACCAATGTAAGCCATTTCATTGATATTCATCGTATATGTTGTCATTGAGCGCTCATGGTAAATGGTAGCGATGTGGGGAAATCATAAAGGGAGATGCATAATCGAATAAAACAGCATTTTACTGTCCTTCCAGACACCCTTGAAGTCGTGTGTAATCTGGTTAAGGCGAAAACTGGCCTGTTTGTCAATTTGTAGCCATAGTGTTGTCGGTAAGTCACTCCTTAACCTCAGCGTTACTCAACATGCTGGTCTCAAGTAGATATTTGTGGCCTGTGTAATGGCAATGCTGTGGCAACTGCAGTTTACAGTGTGGTGTTCTCACCATGTTAACCCTTTTAGTCGTATGTATCATATTTAATACATGGTGTTGATGGCATCAATGATGTCATCAACATGATACATACTTTCCCAAGAAATTGTACATAGTATGTGATCTATTACATGTCTTCTGCCCCTTAGTGGATTATCCATGCTCTTCAGAAAGTTGAAGGACTTTTAATAATTATTAATTTAATAATAATAGACTTTTAATAATAACAATTCTTGAAATATTCACCTCCAAATCACAATGCACATTTTTGTTAAAAAAAAGTTTGGCTCATTTATGCAACTATTTTTTGCTATTATTGCCATTGCTTTTTTATTGTCATGACGTTGATTTTGTTTTTGTTTTTGTCTCAAAAATGCTTACTAAATTTGAAGCAGTATGCTTTAAATAATATTATCAATTCAGTTAGTCTGGGTAGATAAGAATCAGTGGATGATAAAAATATGGTAATGAAAACCGCAGATTTGAGGCTATTGATTTTGGTTACCATGTAAATTAGCGGTGTGATGTTTTGTTCACCTACTACATGTTTACACCAAATTATTTATCAAAGTATAATCAAATTTATTATGATATATACAAAATAAACAGTTCCCCATCTAAATATCCATTACATATATAAAAAATATTTATTCAATTACTCAGTTTTCGACTTCAGTATCATTATATATTTTTCTCAATATTTAAATATCTATGCTAATACATATTTTTAAGTATTATTTAAATGTTTTGTCTAATGTTCAATAGGAAAATCGCTTTTTTTTTTTGATTCTTTGACTATTTAATTCAGGTTTTACACGGTAGAAAAGTTAGGTTAATAAAAGATGGGTAGATACAGATGATTTCTTGGTAATTCATGGCTCATTCGTGAAAACATTAAGTAATATTCAATTATATCAACTTTAAAATGTTCAATGTACTATTTATACAGAGGGTTCCGGAAAGTATTAAGACCCCTTCAATTTTCACTTTGTTATATGCAGCCATTTGCTAAAATCCATTTAAGTTCATTTTGTTCATCTGAATGTACACACACAAGAATCACCCCATATTGACGGAGAAAAAACAGGCAGAATTGTTGACATTTTTGCGATTTAATAAAAAGAAATAAACTGAAATATAAACATGGGTCCTAAGGAAGCGTTGGGCTGTGACACTTATTTATTTAACTCAGGTGCTGTCCATTTCCTCTGATCATCCTTGAGATGGTTCTACAACATCATTTGAGTCCAGCTGTGTTTGATTAAACCGATTGGACTTGATTAGGAAAGCCACAAACCTGTCTATATAAGACCTTACAGCTCACAGTGAATGTCAGAGCAAATAAGAATCATGAGGTCAAAGGAACTGCCTGAAGGGCTCAGAGAGAGAATTGTGGCAAGGTACAGATCTGGCCAATGTTACAAAAATATTTCTGCTGCACTTTAGGTTCCTAAGAGCACAGTGGCCTCCTTAATCCTTAAATGGAAGACGTTTGGGAAGAACAGAACCCTTCCTAGAGCTGGCCGTCGGCCAAACTGAGCTATCGGGGGAGAAGAGAATTTGTGAGAGAGGTAAAGAAGAACCCAAAAGATCACTGTGGCTGAGCTCCAGAGATGCGGTCGGAAGATGGGAGAAAGTTGTAGAAAGTCAAAAATCACTGCAGCCCTCCACCAGTCGGGACTTTATAGCAGAGTGGCCCGACGGAAGCCTCTCATCAGTGCAAGACACATGAAAACCCGCACGGAGGACTCCAAGATGGTGAGAAATAAAATTCTCTGGTCTGATGAGACCAAGATAGAACTTTTTGGCCTTAATTCTAAGCGGTATGTGGAGAAAACCAGGCACTGCTCATAACAAACCTGTCCAATACAGTCCCAACAGTGAAACATGGTGGTGGCAGCATCATGCTGTGGGGGTGTTTTTCAGCTGCAGGGACAGACGACTGGTTGAAATCGAGGGGGGGGGCGGCAAGATGAAATAGACGGCAAAGTACCGGGATATCTGGACGAAAACTTCTCCAGAAAGTGTTTGCTCAGGGAACCTCGACGGGGCCGAAGGTTTACCTTCCACAAGAACAATGAACCTAAGCAGCACAGCTATAATAAGTGAAGGGAGTGCTTCCAACAACTCAGGTGATGTTCTTGAATGGCCCAGCAAGAGCCTGACTTAAAAACCAAATTGAGCATATCTGGAGAGGACTAGAAAAGGAGGTCCACCAACGTTTGAACCATCCAACCTACAGGAAATGGGAAAGAGGATCTGCCCACAGGAGGAGATGGCCGACTGGATCCACCGAAACCAGGTGTGAAAAAGGCATTGTTGCGGATCTATCCCAAAAAAGAACTCATGGTGTATTAGCTTCAAAAGGGTGCTTCTAGAAATACTGAGCAAAGGGTCTGAACTAGGACCAATGTGATATTTCAGTTGTTATTTTTTAAAAACTCTGCACAAAAAGTATTCAAAACATGCTGTGTTTTTCGGTCAATAGGGGGTGCTGTGTGTACATTAATGAGGTCAAAAATTAACTTAAATGATTTTAGCAAGATCGGCTGCAATATAACAAAGAATGAAAAATTTAAGGGGGTCTGAATACTTTCCGTACCCACTGTACATATAAATTATTAACCAAGATATAATAATGAAGTGTTATCCCAACTAACTAAACGTTTGTGAGGTCGATACAAAGCCACTGTAGTGATATCCACACATAATCTGATTGCTTCTTTAATATAAAATAACTACTTAAATTAAGTGTGGCCCTTGAGGCTAATGGGAAGCTGTGGCCCCTGAGCTTTCCAATGCTGAGTATCCCTGCTTTATCTTCACAGACTATCTCACCCGACAAAAGCTTTTTACCCACCGCACTCCCTCCCTGTCCAATAACCTTCCAGACTGAACTCACCCATAAGGAATAGCAGTCATTCTTATGACTTTAATGTGCAGGTTTACCTCAGTCCCACGATAACACGATATCTCTGCGTCGTGTGTTGATCACAGTATAATCTATTTATCGCCCGCAGCTCTGCGTGACCACCCATGCCGCACGCTTATCAGATTACCACATCCCCCCTAGTATTGGGAGAGCAAACCCGGAGTTGCAAACTCACCATTTGCAACTTTATGAAACTGCACCGCAGATATCTACATAAGCATTTTCCCCCGTGGCTTGGAAAACTACAATCTATCCCGGCGCTGATTCACTCCTCATGCAGAAACAATTGCGAACTGCTCAGTCCTGGAAGAAGCTCTGGGGGATTTGCGCCTGTCCGATGGGGACTTGTATCCATATATTTGATTTAGCACACATGAATGTTGCTGCCTAGATCAGCCCAGTGCTGAATGCATCAAGCCGAAGCACGGAAAGACTCCAAATGAAGGCTGCAGCTCCTTATAACCACGCTAATGTTATCAGACATCTTCACAGTTCTGCAGACTTGCTTGTGTGAGGAGGTTCATAAGTTATTCTGAATAGCTTCAAGTTCCGATGTGAACGTCAAAAGATGGTTCATTTCCATATTTTCTCATTTTCTGCTACCTGGGCCTCTTGTCATTGCTGTAGAAGTTTAGAAGAGTAGAATCAAGGTTGAAGAGAGTTCATTCAAACATTCGTGCCGTTGAATACAGTTTAAGATGTAGGATTAGCACAAGCCCATCTCCGTTGGGGCCACTTGCGTCATTCCAGCCAGAACCGGCTTGCATCATAAGTGTGATATTGTCCTTCTTCTGAAAATAACATTAAGGATGCCGTAGTGTGAATCGGAGTGCTTGGCATTTATAAAACTCTCAGGCGAGATGATGGTGTTCTTTCGCGCTCTTTAATTTGGCTTCACACGGTTGAGGTGCTTTACCTTGTTCCATGTGTGCTTTGCACAATGCCAGAGGACCCCTGTGCTCGCATTTTAACAAAGTTTCTATGGCAACGTGGCCATTACTCCAAGTTGTTGAGGATGCTCAGCTGGAGGGGGTTGGTCACAAGTGCCTACACATATCATCCAAACACCAGGATACAGACATACTTTAGGGACGAGTTGATTCCAATTTCTCATCCTGACGGTTAATTTATGCTCATAGCCGTATGTCACAGGAAGCTGATTGGGGGCCCGATGAGGAGATAGAGCGCATTGGTATTCATTTCTAGGTTTCAAACATGGACGGAGGGAGTCGCACTTGCAGGTACAGCTTATCAAAAATATACGAGAGTGTTTCAAAACATTTGCATAGATTAAAATGCCATTGAAGGAAGGTGTTCTCTGAAATCTTGGGACCCTACATACCATCACTGGCATCACTTATACACCGTCTGTTCTTAAAACATAACATAGGGGCAGTCATATTAGTGAGTTTTCAGCAAAAATGTGGACATAATGTGCGGCTAAGTAGTGTACCGATGTAGGAATTAACGAGCTGTTCTATCAACAACAGAGATTTCGATTGGTCAAACGTGACAATTGGGGTGCCATCTTGAAATGAGACTACGTTTACATGACAACGATGTGCTAAAAATGTTTTTGAAAAGTTCCGCGTATAGACGACAATGTTGTCAAAAGGATCCCCGTTCACACGGATCCGCACAGGGGGAGAACGTCTAAAATAGCTGTATTATGCATGCCAGGCCAGTAGATGGCGATGTCACTTTGTATAGAAACACCATGCGCTTTCCTTTACACTGAACACGTAATGCGCATGCCCATGACATTTGTGTTTCTGTAGTTTACACATCCTTTTCAAAAACTTGTACTTGAAACCCGTTTTCAAAGGTTTGGGTTTTTAAGGCTCCCAAAACGCTGTAGGCTGTAAAGAAATGGCCAAAAAAACGGCAACATACAATGTTTTCCGTTTTTAGTTGAAAAACTATGTCACGTGTGAATTACCCCTGAAGGAGAAATAGTATTTTGCCCCTCACTGTGAAATTTCAATCATGCAGATCCCTGTGAAATGACTGATTTGGAGTTTAGTCGTAAAAAAAAACAAAAGAATCAACTATGCTCGTACGACATTATTTCACGAAAAATAAACGACTAAACGACGTGAAATACTAGATACTGAATAATACAATAATAAAAATATAAAGACCTAATAAAGATGATTTATGCTGCAGATGCACGCTTAAAACAAAAATACATAACGTCAACTAAATAATTATTATGAAATGGAAAAACTCAAAAATAAAAATAATTCAAAATATTAAAGTAAAATAGTATATAATTGATACACTGGGTCTAATTTGAGAATTTTTTTTTTCTCCAATGAACTGTTTAAACCGGTTCACAACACCTGTCTGAGTGATTTGTTCATGAATCAGAGTGAATCAGTCAGGTAAATAACTAACCGATTATATCCTCATTGAACGGAGAACTTGTATCTATGGATGTTGTACTAAAATGAGCAGAGATTTGGAAAAGATCATTATTAAAAAATAAATAAATAGCAGAAATGTACTGAAAAAATCAATAATAAAAACTTCAGCCGCGAAATGAAATTTTTTTTCTATATTCCAATTATGCAAATTCTACTTAGCTTACGAATTCAGTTTTTATGAGCTGCAGGTTTTCCTCAAAAATGTACTTTTCCCAAACTTTTTGAAAGAAACGATTGACGCCAATGTTTCCGCAAACAGACAGTTTCAGAAATTATAGTCACTCACTCAATGGTACATTTCTGCATTTTGTGGATCGTAACACCGAGTTCACCTTTCACATACTATTTTAATATTCTGTCAGCGCCTCCAAATTTGAGAACCTCGACCTTTCTACTAGGTGCGGCGATTTCAGCAAACGTGCAGCAATGATATATAGTGAAGAAGGTAGAAAGGAAACCAAAAAAGTTTCCCGAAGTCAACATGTCTAAAGATCTCAAAATTAGTTGCCGTGTGAGCCTGCCAGCCCTAGGTTTATTCCCCTTAACCACTCTCGCGACTCATTTGATTGTGAAATCTAAACTCTTTTTTTGTGCAAACGCACCCAAAGCACCCTACTGCACTTCCAGGCAGTGCTGAGTTCTCGACCATCTGGGAAGCAACACATCCCAGAATGTGATGATGTCAGCTCGATTAATTATATTGCCTGGTGCCTGAGAACCTGGAGCCACAACTCAAGTCTTCCTGAAAGTTTGGTACAAAACATCACTGTGTAACTGGAGCTGCTCCTTTCATTATGATAAACTGAATGCTGGTCTTATTATAAAAGGTTGTGATATTTCAGGAGTAACCATTTAAAACTGGGGGACCCCTTGGTGAGCAGAGAGACGGAGCAGAACATGTTGTATAAATCTGAGTATAGCATTTTAAGCCTGGCTTATAATAACATGCAATAATTTCCATATTAATATATGCAGTACCTTATGGTGCTGCATTGCAAAGGCATTAAAATAACCCTTATAGAGATTTAGAGTCATAAACTACATGATATTTAAATTTGACCAAATGCGTTGCAGGAGGTACAATAACACATTTAGCTGAACTTTAAGCTTTTTGCTGAGGTTAATATAATATTGTACTTTGGTTTAATGCATATTTACATTTCATCAAACAATAATATTTGGCGGACCCCTGCTGAAGAACCCTGCTTTAAAATAATGTTTATTCAGGAGTCATAAGCAAATATGGTTAACAGATCACAAGTTCATATTAAAATATATGATTCAAATATGTGAATAACTAATGATCTGCTATGAATTATATACTGTAAGCAGATTTATCGGCTTTCTAGATTATTAAATGGTGTTTTCCTGTGTAATGATGAGATGAGCAATGCAAAAAAACACACAATGAGGATATAGATATAATCCTGTCAGAATAGAATGATAACTGTTTGTGTTTTGTGTGTGTGTGTTTGTAGCTGGGAGGTTTTTGCGATTTCTCCTGTCAACTGCAGCTGGTGGATGGAGGAGTACAGATTTGATGGATTCAGGTTTGACGGAGTGTCATCTATGCTCTACCATCATCACGGGATCGGTATGTCCATGGAAAATGAAGCATGCAATGTTTTTACTTAGAATTGCTGGACATTAACAACCTTCTTCCCCTGTAAATGGCACAGTCTCTTATTGTAGAACAGGTAGAAAAGCGTATTGGAAGAGCAGCCGTTTCAAGGGCAGTTTCAGTAGACTGCAAGCATGTAACGTAAACTCTCATAAATGAACGGAATTAAGCAGGAAAAGCATGGGATACAAGTTCTTTCAAGCAAGAAATTAATTACACAAGTAGTGTGGCAAAGGTTATCCTGGCATTTTTCTCTTTTGCTTTTTAATTTTGTACCAGTGATGCTGCTAATGATTTTCGGTAGGTTTTCAAAGATCGCTTTGACTAAAATGCTACTTTGTTTTAATGAAACATGACATTAGATTCACACACACTCCGCACGCACACACACGCACAGCCCACGCACGCACGCACAGCACAAACCACACACACACAACATCAAGGGTGGTTTGCGAGTTGGTTTCATTTTTTTTTTTATGAATTTTGTGTAATTGCTAATTAATTATTATTAAAATGTAAGCATCAGTTGTGGAATCTGATTTCATCTTCATATTCCCTGATTCTCAGGATCAGGATTTTCCGGGGATTATGCTGAATACTTTGGACTCCAGGTAGACGAGGATTCTCTTGTCTACCTCATGTTGGCAAACCATATTTTGCACACCCTCTATGAAGACTGCATCACTATTGCAGAGGTAAGCCACGTTTTGTTTTCTGAAATGCATGGAACATAGAAGCTTCCAACAGCACATATTTATGAAATGTGAGCTCAGCAGTTCTTGAACTGAATTGTTCCTGTTCTTTTTCTGCTGCTTTGAGATGACGGTAATACAACAATATTGTCGTAGTTCCCAACAGCCATGGCTTATACTGCAACAGTATGACTGTTTTCAAACAGGTTTCCCACGTACTCCCCCGTAAGACTTTTCAAATTTTCTGAAGCATGCAATAGCTTTGTGTGAGAAACTTATTATATTGTATTGTATTGTATTAAATATATTCAAAAAAATTTGGTAATGCAAAGCTGAATTTTCAGCATCATCACTCTTCAGTGTCTTTCAGTGTCACATGGTGCTTCAGAATCATTCTGATATGCTGATTTGGTTCTCAAGAAACATCTTGTATTATTATCATCAGTGAAACTGCTAAAATATTATGTGTAAACTTTGATACTTACATCTGAAGAGAATCTGAATACATCTAATTTGAATATAAATTATAAAGTTAATTGATATAAAGTTTTGTAACGTTATAAATTCTTTACTTTCACTTTTGGTCAAATGAATGTGTCCTTGCTAATAAAATTATTAATTTCTTTTTCTTCAAAAAAAAAAAGATTCCAACTTTTTGAAGAGTAGTCCACGTATAAATTATTTATTTGTATACAATATTTTTATATTAAAAGCTTAAATTAGAGGCAACAGCTTATGCATTCATGAAGTATAAATTAATTACAATTTAAAACCATTGTGAATTTTGGTTTGCGACCCGTTTTGCTTCCATAATCTGACATAATTGATGTTTTTAATATTCAACTAGAAAAAAAAATGTGCGGGACTATAGGAAATTGATTGGATATTAAAAAGTGTCCGTTAACTACCAGAAATAATGTATGTGCATATTCAATTTTGGAATATTAAGTGTCAGCAACACTAGCGTGACGTGCTAATTTAAATATGCAAAAGCACAAATGAGATCTGAAGATTATCAGTGAATAACAGTTTAAATTGTAGAGTGTACATTTTTGAGTGAACTGTTCCTTTAAGTAAAAAGGTGTCTCTCTTTCTGTACTGGCTACTCTCTTCAGAATATGCAGCAGGACCATCCAAAATGACCATAATACCTTTAGTCATGGCTCGATAACCTTAATCTTGTCAACAGCGACACTGTATCCCAACTCCACAAAGACAGAATTAACCTTTCAGGATCAACGGGACACAGTGCATTAAATTAGCACTCAGTGGCTCTGTCTAAAGCCATGATTAATGAGACCACTTACTTTTTACTTACTTTGTTCAGTGTTTTGTAATTAGTGGACAGCGCCCACCAGAGATATCATATAATTCGCTTTTATGAGCTCCATTGATAGAGCTGGACTGTGAATGCTAAAATTGGCTTACATTGCAGGAAACAATTAAATAGCATAAAAACAAACTACAAATATAACAAAAACTAGGACCACAGCTACTTTTTGTATTCAGCGGTTAATTCAATTTTGCACAGCGCTGCATATTATGTTATACCCTGCAGAAAAGACTAGAATGGCTGGAGACCACTGCTAATCTAGTCAACAAAATTAGTGGCAAAAATGGATGAGTTTTTTAATTTTGTCAGCAATAACACATTTGGCTGGTCATGTGATCCCAACATGTCAGCCCTCATGAGGCGACCCACTCTGCGAATATAAACAAATTAACTTTTATTAGGCCAGATATGACTGGAGTCATCATTACATTTGAATTTCTCATTACAGTACACTCTTTTTATGTATTAAATGTAAAGAACCCGATTTTTTTATGTTTAATCTTTTTTTATGTCACTTCCTATATATCGTATATATATATATATATATATTAATATAGATATATATATAATATATATTAGATAAATGATCGGAATGACAGGAATATCATATGTTATTTCATTATCATTACACACACACACACACATATACAGTGTGTACGGAAAGTATTCAGACCCCCTTATTTTTTTCACTCTTTGTTATATTGCAGCCTTTGCTAAAATCATTTAAGTTCATTTTTTTCCCTCATTAATGTACACACAGCACCCATATTGACAGAAAAACACATAATTCTTGACATTTTTGTAAATCTATTAAAAAAGAAAAACTGAAATATAAAATGGTCCTAAGTATTCAGACCCTTTTCTGTGACACTCATATAATTAACTCAGGTGCTGTCCATTTCTTCACCTGATCACCTTGAGATGGTTCATACACCTTCATTGAGTCCAGCGTGTTTTTGATTATACTGATTGGACTTGATTGGAAAGCCACACACCTGTCTATATAAAGCCTTACAGCTCACAGTGCATGTCAGAGCAAATGAAATCATGAGGTCAAAGGAACTGGCCGAAGAGCTCAGAGACTGAATTGTGGCAAGGCACAGATCTGGCCAAGGTACAAAAAAATTTCTGCTGCACTTAAGGTTCCTAAGAGCACAGTTGCCTCTATATACTCCTTAAATGGAAGACGTTTGGGATGACCAGAACCCTTCCTAGAGCTGGCCGTCCGGCCAAACTGAGCTTTCGGGGGAGAAGAGCCTTGGTGAGAGAGGTAAAGAAGAATCCAAAGATCACTGTGGCTGTGCTCCAGAGATGCAGTCGGGAGATGGAGAAAGTTGTAGAAAGTCAACCATCACTGCAGCCCTCCACCATTCGGGCCTTTATGGCAGAGTGGCCCGACGGAAGACCCTCCTCAGTGCAAGACACATGAAAGTCCGCATGGAGGACTCCAAGATGGTGAGAAATAAGATTCTCTGGTCTGATGAGACCAGGATAGAACTTTTGGCCTTAATTCTAAGCGGTATGTGGTGGAGAAAACCAGGCACTGCTCATCAACTGTCCAATACAGTCCCAACAGTGAAAGCATGGTGGTGCAGCATCATGCTGTGGGGGTGTTTTTCAGCTGCAGTGAGAGGACGACTGTTGCAATCGAGGGAAAGATGAATTCGGCCAAGTACAGGGATATCCTGGACGAAACCTTCTCCGGAGTGCTCAGGACCTCAGACTGGGCCGAAGTTTACCTTCCAACAAGACAATGACCTAAGCACACAGCTAAAATAACGAAGGAGTTGCTTCACAAAAACTCTGTGACTGTTCTTGAATGGCCCATCCAGAGCCCTGACTTAAACCCAATTGAACATCTCTAGGGAGACCTAAAAATGGCTGTCCACCAACCAACGTTTACCATCCAACCTGACAGAACTGGAGAGGATCTGTAAGGAGGAATGGCAGAGGATCCCCAATCCAGGTGTGAAAAACTTGTTGCATCTTTCCCAAAAAGATTCATGGCTGTATTAGATCAAAATGGTGTTTCTACTAAATACTGAGCAAAGGGTCTGAATACTTAGGACCATGTGATTATTTCAGTTTTCTTTTTTAATAAATCTGCAAAAATGTCAACCTTCTGTGTTTTTCTGTCATATGGGGTGCTGTGTGTACATTACTGAGGAAAAAAAATTAACTTAAATGATTTTAGAAATGGCTGCAATATAACAAAGAGTGAAAACTGTAAGGGGGTCTGAATACTTTCCGTAACCACTGTATATATACACATATACATATACATATATATATACACAAACCGATTCCAAAAAAGTTGGGACACTGTTCAAATTGTGAATAAAAACAGAATGCATTGAAGTGGAAGTTTCAAATTTCAATATTTTGTTCAGAATACAACATAGATGACAAATCAAATGTTTAAACTGAGAAAATGTATCATTTCAAGGGAAAATAAGTTGATTGGGGGTTCGGATTGTCATGGCATCAACACATCTCAAAAAAGTTGGGACGAGGCCATGTTTACCACTGTGTGGCATCCCCTCTTCTTTTTTTAACAGTCTGCAAACGTCTGGGGACTGAGAAGACAAGTTGCTCAACGTTTAGAATAGGAATGTTGTCCCATTCTTGTCTACTACAGGCTTCTAGTTGCTCAACTGTCTGAGGTCTTCTTTGTCGCATCTTCCTCTTTATGATGTGCCGAATGTTTTCTATGGGTGAAAGATCTGGACTGCAGGCTGGCCTTTTCAGTACCCGGATCCTTCTTCTACACAGCCATGATCTTGTAATTGATGCAGTATGTGGTCTGGCATTGTCATGTTGGAAAGTGCAAGGTCTTCCCTGAAAGAGACGATGTCTGGATGGGAGTATATGTTGTTCTAGAACTTGGATATACCTTTCAGCATTGATGGTGCCTTTCCAGATGTGTAAGCTGCCCATGCCACACGCACTCATGCAACCCCATACCATCAGAGATGCAGGCTTCTGAACTGAGTGCTGATAACAACTTGGGTTGTCCTTTTCCGGATGACATGGCGTCCCAGTTTTTCCAAAAAGAACTTCACATTTTGGTTCGTCTGACGACAGAACAGTTTTCCACTTTGCCACGGTTCATTTTAAATGAGCCTTGGCCCAGAGGAAACGCCTGTGCTTCTGGATCATGTTTAGATATGGCTTTTTTTTTACCTATAGAGTTTTAGCCAGCAACGGCAAATGGCACGGTGGATTGTGTTCAACGACAATGTTTTCTGGAAGTATTCCTGAGCCCATGTTGTGATTTCCATTACAGTAGCATTCCTGTATGTGATGCAGTGCCGTCTAAGGGCCCGAAGATCACGGGCATCCAGTATGGTTTTCCGGCCTTGACCCTTAGCACAGAGATTGTTCCAGATTCTCTGAATCATTGGATGATATATGCACGGTAGATGATGATAACTTCAAACTCTTTGCAATTTTTCTCTGAGAAACTCCTTTCTGATATTGCCCTATTGCTCCACTATTTTTTTTTTTCGCCGCAGCATTGGGGGAATTGGTGTTCCTCTGCCCATCTTGACTTCTGAGAGACACTCCCACTCTGAGAGGCTCTTTTTATACCAATCATGTTGCCAATTGACCTAATAAGTTGCAAATTGGTCCTCCACTGTTCCTTATATGTACATTTAACTTTTCCGGCCTTTTATTGCTACCTGTCCCAACTTTTTTGTAATGTGTAGCTCTCATGAAATCCAAATGAGCCAATATTTGGCATGACATATCAAAATGTCTCACTTTCAACATTTGAAATGTTATCTATATTATATTGTGAATAAAATATAAGTTTATGAAATTTGTAAATTATTCCATTCCTTTTTTACTCATAATTTGTACAGTGTCCCAACTTTTTTTGGAATCAGGTTTGTATATATTTAATATCTAATATATAATCTATTATATCTGTTTATGTGTGTGTTGTGTGTGTGTGGTGGTGTGTGTGTGGGGGGCGGGTGGGTTTTGAAACAGGGTGTTGTTGTCGGGGAGATAACGGCGGGGTTTACCATGTGCATGTAAGTTTCAAATGGCTTCAGAAGAAAATTTTACTTTTTGCCATTTTGAGCTTGACAGACTCTGGTATTCTTCAAAGCAGGGATATTCAATTCAAGTTCCAAAAAGTCCAGTCTTGATATTTCCTTCCAAGTGAGTACATTGCAAAAAAATAAAAATAAAATTTCAAATAGTTTATCAAAGATGAGGATATTGAGCCTGTGAATGGCCAAAGCAGTATGGAGGGTCGTAGGTGAAGTTGTTGATACCAACAAATGATGAATTTTATCGTTGAGCCCAAGGCGGGGTTGGGATGTGAATGTTAAAAGTGGAGGGGGGGATCAGGGGGGGCTAGTGTTGAGAAGGGGCGGCCAGGTTATTATTATTTTTACATTTATATACCTACGTATGGCAGAAGGCCAGGTGAATGAGAAAAGCACTGTATGTAGGTTCAGGGTTTTCTTCTTAAAGTCTGAAGTCATTTTTATATTTTGCTTATAATAAGTGTCTACTAAAAACAAGCAAACGGCGTAATACATAATCATAATAATCAAAATAATCAAATAAAATATTCACATAACTACAATCAAAATGTGGTGTGGGGGCGGAGGGTGCTGATGGGCCGCTATAGACAGACAGGGCACAGGAGGTAGGGGATAGTATAGGGTGCGCGGGCGTAGCATGTGGATGTGTGGGCATAATAGATAGATAATAGATAGATAATCACAAAATATAGATACAATATAGTCATTTGTATTTTCAGTGTTCTCATTTTCTGCAGTGTATAGTGAAAATATCAATCTATTTTGCTGCTCACCATGTTTCTGTTACTGTTAAAATAACCACATCATCTGCAGCTCTTGTAGCGCTTTACATCTTTAGTGGGGGAGAGAAGCAACACACACAGGGCGGAAAGAGCTTGAATGAAACGTGTTTGGCTCTAGATAAAAGTATTAGAGGATATGACGGAGAGAGATCAGTACTATAAAAGACCCTGAGCGCTTGTGTGTACAGCTCCATTGTTTTGATGCACTGCTCACGTCACACTGTAGGAATTATAAAATGGTGCTACTGTTGGCATTATGGTTCACCGTCCGATTGGAACTGTCCGCTATGTGAGGAGTAGTTTACCCAAAAATGAAAATATGTTGAAAATGAACTCACCTTCGAGCATCCAAGGGTCAGAACAGATTTGGAGAAATACAGCATTACATTCACTGCAGTGAATGAGAGAATGAGAGTCCAAACAGCTGATAAGCAAATGATGTACAGTAATGCTATTTTTTTTCCAAATCTGTTCTAATGAAGAAGAAAACTCATCTACATCTTTGATAATATTGAGAGTGAGTCATTTTTCGCAAATTTTAATTTGTTTGTGACTATTCCTTTAACAGTAAATCAACCTCTCCATAGTGTTTGTGTTTTTAAGAAATTCATTCTTTTTTAAGGATGTGTCCGGTATGCCCACCCTTTGCTGTCCAGTCCAAGAAGGAGGTCTTGGTTTCGACTATCGCCTGGCCATGGCCATTCCAGACAAATGGATTCAAGTGAGTGTTTTTTCTAACATCAAGTGATGAATGTATGTGAATGAAAGTGAATGTCCTGTTAGCTCAATTATATTCAACACGCAGCCTTTTTATCACAGACCAAACTACTGTAAAGTCCTACTGTAAGTGTAACTGACAACTTACTGCACTTTACTCGCATTTCAGTGGTCGGGAGGGCTCCCTCTGGAAGGGGGTTGGCCGGGATTTTGTTTGAGCCACATCATGCTCAAGCCATTTCAAGTGTCTCATTCATCATGCACTTGTCCTGCTTTTAATTCCGAACGAAACATGTTTCTATCTTTTTCTCGGGGGAATGAAATTTGAAGATACAGTATCCAGAACCTATTCCAAATCTAGACTGACAACCAGCGGATCAGATAAATAGGGCGTATCTCATATTTTTTTCTAGGCAAGATATACCGTGGGTACGGAAAGTATTCAGACCCCCTTAAATTTTTCACATTTTGGTTAACTATGCCCATTTGCTAAAATCATTTAAGTTAATATTTTTTTCCTCATTAATGTAAACAACGCACCCCATATTGACAGAAAACACAGAATTGTTGACATTTTTGCAGCTTTATTAAAAACGAAAAACTGAAATATCACATGGTCCTAGTATTCAGACCCTTTGCTCAGTATTTAGTATAAGCACCCTTTTGATCTAATACAGCCATGAGTCTTTTTTGGGAAAGATGCAGCAAGTTTTTCACTCCTGGATTTGGGGATCTTCTGCCATTGCTCCTTGCAGATCCTCTCCATTTCTGTCAGGTTGGATGGTAAACGTTTTTGGACAGCCATTTTTAGGTCTCTCCAGAGATGCTCAGTTGGGTTTAAGTCAGGGCTCTGGCGTGGGCCATTCAGCACAGTCCACAGAGTTGTTGTATCCACATCCTTCGTTTTTTTATCTGTGTGCTTTAGGGTCCTTGTCTTGTTTGGAAGTACACCTTCGGGCCCGTCGAGGTCCTGAGCACATCCTGGAGAAGGTTTTCGTCAGATATCCTGTACTTGGCCGCATTCCCTTTCCTCGATTGCAACCATCCCCGTCCTGGTCCCTGCAGCTGAATACCAACACCCCACAGCAATGATGCTGCCTACCACCATTCTTCACGGTTGGACTGTAATTGGACAAGGTGAGGAGCTCAGTGCCTGGTTTCCTTCCACACATAACCGCTTAGAATTAATGCCAAAATCTATATCTTTGTCCAATCAGACCGAGAGAATCCTTATTTTCTCCCCATCTATGGAGTCCTTTCAGGAAAGCCAGTGGCTTTTCCATGTGTCCCTTGCACTGAGGAGAGGCTTCGCTGTCGGGCCAGCTCTAGCCATAAAGCCCCCGACTGGTGGGGCTGCAGTGATGTTTACTTTTCTTACAAACTTTACTCCCATCCCCGACTGCATCGTCTGGAGCTCAGCCCACCCACTCACCTCTCTCACCAAGGCTCTTCTCCCCGCTAGCTCAGTTTGGCCGGACGGCCAGCTCTAGGAATGGGTTCTGGTCGTCCCAAACTTCTTCCATTTAAGGATTATGGAGGCCACCTGTGCTCTTAGAACCCTTAAGTGCAGCAGACATTTTTTTGTAACCTTGGCCAGATCTGTGCCTTGCACAATTCTGTCTCTGAGCTCTTCAGCAGTTCCTTTGACCTCATGATTCTCATTTGCTCTGACATGCACTGTGAGCTGTAAGGTCTTATATAGACAGGTGTGTGGCTTTCCTAATCAAGTCCAATCAGTATAATCAAACACAGCTGACTCAAATGAAGGTGTAGAACCATCTCAAGTATGATCAGAAGAAATGGACAGCACCTGAGTTAAATATGTGAGTGTCACAGCAAGGGTCTGAATACTTAGGACCATGTGATATTTATTTCAGTTTTTCTTTTTTAATAATCTGCAAAAATGTCAACAATTCTAAGCTGTGTTTGTTTCTTCCGTGGAGTCGAAAATGATTTTAAGTAAATGGCTGCAATATAACAAAGAGTGAAAAATTTAAGGGGGTCTGAATACTTTCCGTACCCACTGTATATTAATAGTGTCTAGGACACGTTCTATACTTTCTGTAATGTTTTTTCTGTCTTTTTTTTGTGAGTGTGCATAATTAAACGTATAATTATGGGCGATTCTTCAATCATTTTTCTTAATTAGGGTTCTTCTGTGTTCATCTGAAGCAATCCTTTGTTCTGTGCTGTTTCTGTGGGTATGCATGTTAATGAAGGTCTTCTCATTATGGATATATATATTTCAGGATTTCAGGATTATTTTCTTTTCTTGGCAAAGCACATCTGTCTGACTGATCAGAGAGCCGCAGTTGCAAGCTATCAGTTTGAAATCTTTATTTTAGCCATTTCTTATGTCAGTTAACCACTTTGACCCCTCGGTGGGTTTAGCCAGATGTAATAATTGAACTTTTTTTTTTTTAATTTTTGGAAATCAATTTAAAAATTCTGTATCATCTGAAGTAATTAGAAACACATTTGGTTCATTCCATTTTTCTCTGGAAACCTCAAGTGGTCACCATGATTTTAAACACTTGCATATATTCTGTTTAACATATTTTTGGTATATAAATATATATTTTTTTCATATTATTTGTGTTTTACTTTGAAACCAGTTCGCTTTCATTCATAATTCATAATTATTTGTAATGCTAACTACAGGATATTAATGGATTGGTCCTTTAAATGATTCAAATATTTATTTACATTACAAAAAAAATCATAATATCTCAGTCTTGTTTATCAGTAAAACACTTTATAAAACGTCATTTAATTTACAAGTGAAATTTCCACAAGGACTTATGACGTAAAGCTTATTTTAAATAGCTTTACTTTAAATAGTAGTGACAATTAGATGATTTAATATTTTGAGTGGTTACACTGTCATTTAAAAGTCGGTACAATTTTTTTAAATGGTTTTGATAGACTCCAATGCTTACACAGCTGCCTTTATTTGATCACAAAATACAGGAAAAAAATGTAATTTTGTGAAATATATTTGCAATTTAAAATAACTGTTTTCCTATTTAATGTATTTTAAAATGCAATTTATTAATGTGACTGCAAAGCTGAATTTTCAGCACCATTAATCCAGTCTTCAGTGTCACATGACCTTCCGATTTAAAAAAATTCTGATTGCTTTTGCTGCTCACGAAACATTTTCTTATTATTAAAAAAAGGTCTGTATAATACCTTACTGTATATTGTAGAACTTGTATAATATTTATTTTTTTTTTTTTTTCCTCCGGATTTCTGTGAGAATAGAACGTTAAAAACAGCATTTGTTTTCTTTACCAAGAAAGAAAGTGGCAGGATGAAAACCACTATTTTCTGTTTCAAACTTTCACATGGCATCTTTAGGTTATAATAACATAAAAAAATTCAAATCCAGATTTTGATTTTCAAATATTTATTATAAAATGTTATAATTTTTTTTTCTTCAAAATGCAATAAATCCATTGAACCAATATTAAATTTATTTAGTTATTTTTCATATTGAAACTGTTGTAAATACACAACAAAGTAATTTGATCCACATATGACAGCCTCTGAACTGGGTCAATACTAATCTTATTACAGGCCCTGCACTAAACATACATTCAATCGTCATCGCTCGAGAGAGATTATATGGAACATCCCACAAGTTAATATGAAGTGGACTCAACAGTGATTTAAACCTGTCCCATCCCGCGCACCGTAGAAAATGGCTCCAGACACAGATATTGAAACGACAAAAGTAGCTGACCATAAACAATCAGTAAGTTGTCAAATTCCACTGTGCAGGAGGTATTGTCACTTCTCAAAGATATTTGTCAGATTACTGTGTCATTAGATTCGTTACAGTGTTTCCAGGAGTCATGATGTCTGGTTTGTGAAACAAATGACTCTAATACACCATTTCTTTCTAATGAATCAGTCAAAAGATTTATGAAAGCCCTTGAATTTGCTTGTGAGTAGCGATTTGATTCAGACTCACTCACTCAGTGAATCGTTCAGAGCCTTGAGTCTGTGATTTTCGAATCGAAATGAAACAAGAACTGTGATGTATAGGCCAACGTTAGTATATATTATCAATGCATTTAATAAGCTGAATCATTTTTGAACAACTATATTCATCAATTGAATCTAATTTGTTAACTCGACAAGTTATGCAGCTCCTAAATGTTTCACTCAGTAACTATTTCAGCCAACTATTTTTAAGGTTTATTTGTTTGTGAGCTTTTCTCGTAGGTATATGAGAAACTCGTATTATTTGAAATCTGAGCATTTTGTGTATTAGAGAACTTTATTCCAGTCTAATTAGCATTTAGCTTAAACATTTGGTTCAGATATGCAATCAGATAAACAACTTGAATACCTACCTATTAATTGCAAATACCTGTTTTATGGCATATGATGAGTGCTGATAAGTGCACCTTCTGTATTTGCTCCAAAACAAAAGTACTTTTTTATAGGGATGCAGCTATTTCTCACGTCTCACAGTATTTGCCCTTCTTTTCTGTGGGTTCACTGCAGAATGATTTCATTACCGTAGCTGGGAGCTTCTGTTTGTGTGTGTTTGTCGCTCTTTGCAGGCGGCTGTGGAGAAAGAAAAACATATGCCCTTAAGTGCCGGACTCTGCCGAGTGTTTCTGACAGCACTGCTGAGAGTCATTAAGCTCTTGAGGAAGCACATCACAGCTCTGCCCTCACTCATGTACATACGTATATAGCCGCACACACATGTTTGGGACTGCGAGCTTCGGCGATGCAAACAGGCCGAGAGCAACAAAGGGGAGATGGGGGCGGACTGCTGGAAACGGCGTTCAGGTTGGTGTTTGTTTATGCACAGCAGACACACAGACACTGGAAGGCACTCAGGCAGAATGTCAGAGGCCTCTGGAATCAGAAGAGGTAGTTTGGAAGGAAATACAAACGTGTATAAAGCAGTACGTCTGTATGTGGTGACCCTTGATAGACCTGTGTGTGCGTGAGCGCGGGCTGAAACGCTGATTTAGAGGGTACAGATGGTCCGTATGAGATAATTAGCTTCTTTTTATATCCCTTTGGTGCTGCTTTTTGTTTGTTTTCTTCCATGTCTTGTACTGTCTCTCCATTTATTCAGGTGGAGACGTGCATTTTTAAGAGGGGATCCCCTTCGGTGGGTCTGTGACATCATCACAGCCCCCCTGCTTGCGGCCCAGTTTGTCGTATGCGATGACCGGCTAAGTCATTTGGTTCCGAGGAGCCATGTGATTCAGGCCGACGTGAAGGACAATCCGGCATGACGGACCAGCCCTCCGTTCGTTACTCTAATCAGACGTGGATGCAGGAGGGAGGCACTGCCCGTCTATATGCCCGCTAACGCTCTTAGCGTGGCATGCAGGCCTGAACCTTCACCCATCGCCACAAGGCACCTGACACCATGCATTTAAACTGTAGAATTATGCTGGATGAGAATGAGGAGCGCAGAGGAGAAGAAAAGAATGTTAATGGTCCCAAGGAGGAAAAGCTATAGCTTCATACAGATGTTTTGGTGTAGTCTAGCAGACCCAGCTGCAATATCAAGAATCAGCATTTTTGTTTTGGGTCTATTTAATTCCGCAGAATATTCCAGGTTTAATTTATGATCAGCATTTGGGGCATAATGTTGATTACAACAAAAAATAAAAATAAAAAAGTAAAATAAATTAATAAATTCAACAAAATAATATTTTGGCTTCGGTACAAGTCCTCTAAATTTGTATCAATTTCCAGTTATCAAAAAATTAATGACCACTTGTCAAAAAAGGCAAAAATTTGGGCCAATACTGTATGTGAACATTAAAATACTCACTGCTTTAATAGTATTGCCACAAGATATAATATGGATGCTAACACAATTTTAGTGTGAAAAAAATTGCTTATTAACCATATCTGTGTAAAGTTGCATCCACTTTTGCTTTGACAACAGAGTGCCAAATTTCAGCTCTAATAATACACAAGATTTAACAGAAAACTTAATTTAAGTACTTGTATAAAATTAACTTTACATTTCTGCTTTTAAATCATTCAAAAATGGCCCCCATTCACTTCCATTGTAAGTGCCTCACTGTAACCCACATCTTTGCTTTTTTTAAGAAAAATAGGGACAGGTGCTAATTAATTTTTGTGGTAATTAACATGGTACACTTTAGAATAAGGTACATTATTAGGGAACACTAATGTATTGACTAACATTAACTAACAATGAGCAATACCTTTGTTATACTATTTAAAAAAATTTAAAAACCTATAACCCTTTGTTAACTATAACTATTAATGTATAATATCATTTTTGAATCATATTAGCTCAGATCCATTCAATAATATTAACAGATACAACTTTTGTTTTTAATAATGTATTAGTAAATGTTGGAATTAACATTAACTATGATTAATAAATGCTTTAGAATGTATTTTATTGTTAGTTAATTAAGTAATGTTATTAATTAGTGTTAACCATCAACATTATGCCACAAATGTTGAAGATTGAGCTTAACTTGTACTGAAGCCAGAATATTACTTCTGAATCACTGAAAAAAAATGCAGAGAAAGTTTTGCTATAAGCCTTCAGGCATGTAGTCTTGCACTGTATTTAAAAGCTGCATAACAGAACCAGAGAGAAAGGAGGCGAGAATAAGTGGTTGTCTCCCAGTTCGTCAGTGTATGTGAGGTGACACACAGGG